>OY720429.1:204946698-205258346 GCA_963082735.1 Pocota personata | reverse complement strand
GCTTTACCTTATAAATGCTTAGCTGAGACTACTATACGTTCCAAGAGAATGAAAAGTAGCCAAAGTTACATATATTGGTTCCAAAACCGGGAAAATAAAATAACCAGTGAAATTAAGAAAGCCGTAGAAAAAAAGAAAAAAAAGGTATGTTCTAGCGCTTTTCTTGACGTCTCTCAGGCCTTCGACAACGTATGGCAGGAAGGATTCAAGTATTTTCAATATGTTAGAGTCCTACCTTGTGAAGAATCTCAATTTTTAAAGAAGTAGGTGCCGAAGTTCCACAAAGAAGTGTTTTTGGTACGGTTTTGTTCTTACTTTGCACTCGCGGAATACCTCAAGAAGAAGGCATCAATATAGCCACGTCCGCGGACGATACAGTTACTCTGGCAACGGAAAATTCAGTCGCGTAAGCAACTGAAAGGCTTCAACGAGTTTTGAATACAACCTGACAAACGATGTGTGCCGACTATAAAGAACGAAACCATTCGATTTAGAGCAATACGGAGTAGCAGCACGTAATAGCGGTATCAGCAGGTGCTTTTTCTGGAAAGCTATCTGCTCAACGCAAATATTTTTTTAAACTCTAACTTCTTAGTTATAGTCAACAAGAAGAAGGGAGGTGTTTTTAGTGAATTAAAATCTCACACTACTATGAGCACGCTCTGCCAGTCCTCATAGTTCCTAGGAAGATTTTCACCTACCCACGCACACACAAAATAAAGAAAAAAACTGTCTTAAGATAGTTGAGGAATTTATTTTCTTGGGCATTGATCTGAAGAAATACATTTTCGTAGTAAGAACAAATTATCTGCAAACGCGGTCTGACCGGCAGTCTTACTTTTGTTTAAATGCACCAAGGAATTCTTAGGCTAATCGTGCGACAAAAACTTTGTTGACAATAGAGCTGTAAAGCTCTTCAAAGTTTTCAAGAACAAGTACTAAAGGATTTTTTAATAAGGACATACCAATTTTGTATTTAAATAAAACACACAATAATTGAGATATCGGCTGAAATTTATTCCAGATGTAGTACACATGTTATATTTGAGTATAAAATTCGAGCACGTTTGCAGCGATCGATTCTTTGGAGTCGATTTTCCACCACTCTTCCACACATATCGGCCGGAACGTTGGCAAATTGGCGTTCGATATTGTTCCTGAGCTCCTCTAACGTTGTTGGCTTGATGGCATAAACCAACGACTTAACGTAACCCTATGAAAAGAAATCCATCGGCGTTAAATCGCATGACCGAGCTGGCCATTCGATCGGACCATTTCCCAAGATTACACGATTACCGACCTTCCTCTTCAATAGATCAATTGTTTGACCAGCTCTGTGCCATGAGGCACCATCTTGTTGGAACCACATATCACTGATGTCAAGTCCATCCAATTCTGGCCAAAAAATAGGCTTCCAACATGGTACGATAGCCAACTCCATTGACCATAACATGGTGATAATTTTCATCGACGAACAAATACGGTCCAATCACACCTCCGGCATGAAATCCACACCACACAGTCACTTTTTGTGGATGCAATGCAGTCTCTTGAAGCAAATGTTAGTTTGTTGCTGTCCAGTACTGCATATTTTGCTTATTGACAAAGCCATTAAGCCAAAAATGAGCTTCATCGCTGAAGATAATTTTTCGATGAAATTCAGGATTTTCGTCTCCTTTGCAGAGCCCAATTGGAGGAGTTTTGGCGCTTCAAATGATCAAGAGGCTTCAGTTCAGTTAATTTGATCTTGTAAGGGTGTAGGCCAAGTTCTTTACGTAAAATTCGCCACAATGTGGACTAAGAGATTCCCAATTCCTGTGAACGGCGTGAAATCGACTGATTTGGCGCATTTTGAACTGAAGCACTTACGGCTGCGATATTTTCATCGTGCATTTTGCGACCGGTGCGTTTTCTTACTGGCACAGGAACATTCAATAGTGAATATGTTGTTGTCTCGAATTTATCCACTATAGCACGCACAGCCTGTCTGGTGAGACGATTATTACGACCGAAAATTGGAGTAAGCACTCTTAAAGTTGCAACCACCGACTCAGAATTTCGGTAGTAATTTTTAATGATTTCCAAACTTTGCTCGTTCATGATAAAAAAGTAAACCTTGACTGACGTTTTGACATTGACAGATCATAAAAAAAGTTTAAAATACAAAATTGTTATGTCCCTATTGAAAAACCCTTTAGTTAAGTTGAGTTAGGTAGATGGGTTGGAGAGGGGGAAAGAATACTCTGCGCCACCTTGCTCGCGGAGCATTCCCTAAAGTCCTCTTCACCTTGAAGTTTCCATAAACCTGCAGATATCCTTGATAGGTATGCCTCATAGTTCTCCGATATCCTGAAGGCAGCGTCTTCCAAGAAATTTATGTATGAGATGGGAGAGTCTTGGACAGTGACATAGAAAATGAGCTGTGTCCTCCGCAGCCTCTACAGAGATCATCCTTACTTATCCTTTACTTTTACATATGATATCGCAGAGTATTATGCCCAGTAATCACTCCTATAAGGGAAGAAAGGATTTTACTGTTCTTCTGCATCAGTTTTTTAATTCTGGCCTGCAGATATCTTTTAAGGTCTAGGTAGGGCACTGTGCAACATTGCCTAGGGATTTATTTAGGATCTGGGTATATTCTGTCGTGCTTGGCTTCCAGCCAACTGTTTTGCTGATTCTCGGAAGACTTCTGGCCACAGATTCCGGTATAAACAGCTCTAATTGAAGCAGGTTGAGAATAGCCTCAAGTTTAGCTGTTGGTGTAGTTCGCACCGGACACCCATAGGGAAGTATAGGCCTCACGGTAGTCGTGTACGTCCATAGAATGTCAAGCCGAAGCCGAAAATTGTTTGCGAAATAAACCCGAATTTCTGAGAGAAGACAAAATAATTAGCAAACCTGAAATCCTGAAAATCCAATATCCAGAAAATCCAAAATCCCGAAAATCCAAAATCCCGAAAATCCAAAAACCCGACAAAAAAAATTCCGAAAAATTTGGTTGAGTACAATTGTAAATTCTTGTTGCCTGGCAGACGCCAGTATCTTAACAGTACTTGGGTGGCCCGCTTCGCGTCACTACTCGGCGTGTAGCCAAACACCAAATGTGTGTATAAATTCAATGCGTTATAAAGCCGACTCGGCTTTCCATTGTCGTATCTCCGGAAATTTGAAGTTACAACACCCTATATGATGCACTGGAATGCTCACTCAATGAACATATCGGATATGAAAGAGTAAGAAGGTGTTCAACATTTTCAGATAGTTCGGAAAACGACTAAAGATTTTAATAAGAACTGAACATGAAATTGTAATTTTTAGTGAGTATTTGTCCTTGCTCTAAGCTGCAAAGAAAGCATTGCAATATAATGACTAAATCAAAAATTTATTTTTAAAACAAAATAAGAAAATACAAATAAAATATTCTTTGTTACTTTTACTTATTATTATTCTTATTCCTGTTTTACAAAGAAATGGAGAATATAGTTTTCGGCAGTTGATTTCTTGTTACATAACCGACGAAATTGAAAATCGTTTACTCTGCTAAAGGAAAAGACATAATTCAAATAGTCTTGATACTTACTGAGCAGGCCTCCCGCCACTTTCCAGATATTTTTGTAAATCCGGGAATTTCTGTGAAATGTAACAATATGCGTAATTTAGCTTATGGGCATCTGGAAGTCACAGAAAGTTTTATTTCTCTTTACTCATTGATTTTTCAAAAGTTTGGTGTATAGTTAATATGTGTAGGTCCAAAAAATATGCCTTCTTGGAATAGCGCGAATCGTGATTTCAATCTATTTGATTATGTCTCTTCGGATCCTAAACTCCAGCTGGGTTCTGATTCTGGATTTGATAAATTTATAGCCGAAATCTCTCTACATAGAAATGAGTCAAAATTCCGATCCACCCATCACGTTGAACCATCGACGAGCGATGACTTGTATCTTCACATAAACATTTTTAGTCGAATTTTTGAATCCATGAACAGTGTAAGTGTATTGTGTTGGTTTTGAGCAAAAAAATAATATTGAAACTGTAGCATTCAAACAAAAGAAAATGCCCTTAATCGCAACAATCTACATTAATCCAATATAGTATCTCTCTCTCTGGGGGCACATCTTCCGGTCCGTGTTTCAACCTAGAATACTTCACAACCGATCCATTCCATAAGTAAACTTTCAGTTTTCTACTTGACCAGTTGGTTCACACTGTGATAGATAACCTCCTTTGATAGACTCAAATCCTCATTTCAAGTGCTCTACATTCTGCTACGGAGACAAATATTACAAACAAATAACAAAAAAACCATCAAACAGCACAGTAAACAGAAAGAGTGTTACAAACCGCCCAATTGACAGATACCGCGCCATGTCCCACCCGCCGCACCTCTAACACACTTGTGTCGCTTTTCCAACGATCCGCATCGAAAGTGTTTTCGGCACACACTCAGATAGAATATCGTCATCACATGGTCACCACTCACTAGTGCACAGCATGCGAATGCACGATGATCGTCCGGCGGCTGCACGAAACCGATCATGAAACCATTGTGGGATCACGTTTGTTAAATATGGTCAGCTCTTGAGGTTGTGAAGCGGTTTTTCGGTCATCGTGTGTCCGTCAGGCGACATGCCACAGCCACCGTGCCGACACTTGAAGCGACAACAAACTGGAATCTATACGCTGTAGTCTCTGGTTCTGGGCTTCTGTATGTGCCGGTGCAGCACTGTATCTATTGCCACTGTATCTGAATCTGAATCTGAACCCACGCTTGGCACACTGTTCAAGTCTTCTCTCTGCCACTTTGAAGAGTGTGATGGAAATAGGCGGCACTTTTGCTTGTACAGTGCTAAATAACTGTAATTAGCATATATTATCAATGGGAATTTCTCCCGTACAACGGCGAGATAAAGATTCAAGGTCGATCAGCGAATCAAAAGCCGACGTGGACGTGAAGTGGAAACGCAGTGAGTTGGTCACTTGTGTCGGTCAGAATTACGACCGCTGGCTGACAGAGAAATTTCCTGCGATTCGAGTTAATGTCAGATGGAATTTCCTAAATTTAGAAAAATAAAAAAAAGCGAATGTATTTTTCTTTTTTTTAATTAAAATCAAGAATTCAAAACCTGATCAGCTGGTTCCCAAGAACAGCACAGGTTTAGCCAGCTTTTCGAACGATACGTGACGCATTTGTGGAATGCCACAGAATTTGTTGGTCATTGTTCGGGGAAATAATTATTACAAATGGCATTGGTTCGCGTTGAAAAGCGGAATTCCTGGAATTCACATGTAGCCGGTGGAATATGGAAATGAACTTAAAAGGCGTTCAGATTAAAGTATTTTATTGGATTCGATCCGATTAATCGCTGGATCATTACCTTTTGTTGTTGATATAGAAAACAGAGGAAAGCACTTTGTTTCCAATTTAAAGAAAAGCAATGAATCCATGGTCGGTATCTTTGACCTCCAAATGGGGTATTGAATTGATATGTATTCAAAAGACTGAAATAATAATAATAAGGAAATTATGTATCTGATGCGAAATGCAGCTTTAAATGAGAATTAATTTTTAGAAGAACGTTTGTCGGGTGCATGCAGGTGCTTTAACTTGTTTAGGGATTGAGTAAATTTTTGAAAGGCACGCGGTCTCTAAATTAAGAAATATTAGTGGATAAATCCCTCCGGATGTAGAGTACTCGTAAGTAGAAATTGTTGCTATAACTTCGGATATTAAACTCTAAAAGGTACCGAGGTACCATGACTGTCTATCCTCTAACTAACTGACGGTTAAGTCAGTGATGTGGATTAAAGCAATGCTAGTTAATAGAACATTGGTTAAGGATGTGAATTGTGGCCATTGTGTAATGAGAGGGGTTTAGAGGGAATGCTCGCAGTGTTGCGTTATGTCACTACTGCCATGGTGCATAGTGGTCAATTCTCCACTAAACAATCTCAGCAGTTCTAACATCTGCAGGAATACGCAAATGACTTTGAAGTACATAGTTTCTGTCTAATAATACCTAAAGATTGTTTGCGTAGATGGCCATAGACGTTATCGAAGAATGGTGCACTAGGAATAAGCTTTCGATATCTATCTTCCCTAATTGCCGAGATTATTTGTCGACACTCCTGCATCATGTTGTCCTGAAGTTATCCGATCTTTTCTGCTCTTATTCGACCTCATCTATACCTATTCACATTCCTCACCTGTTCTCTCATAAAGTCGTTCGTTTGCGATACGGATTGTTCAGAATACCCTCAATATTGTAATATGCGAGCTACGGCTCGAGTAGATAAAACGTTATTCTGTGAGATTATTTCTTTATTTTCTAGTCTATAGAACAATTCAAGTTCACACTATACTATTCTTCGCAAATTCTTTCCTTACAAGGTCTCTTTCTTCTCAAATCACTTTATCTCATTCCAATTACTTAATTCACAAATCCAAACTAATTACTTCTTCTTGTTAACTCTTAACTTTCAATTTATCACAAAATTACAACTTCGCTGATTATCACTTTTCCAATCTCTTCGTGCGGTTTGAAATGGAAATGAACTGCCTTGCCTCGATCGCCATCTGTCCTTATATAGTCGCATTTCTGGTAGCCAGAAACTTCTAGCAAATTCTTCGACCACTGGAACAAGAAAATTCTGATATAACAATTCCTAGATGACAGCTGCAGCCAATAATCTCTTGCGGTTATAATTCTCTTTGCGGTTATAATTCTCTCTTAATTCTGCGACGTCGTATCCGCCTCTTACTGTGGACACGAACCTCGAATGGAAAGTCACTTCGGAATGTGTTGCCTGTTTGAGGGCGTAGTTATTATGCTACATTATGTTACAATATATTACTCAGACAATAACTAAAAAAAATTTGCAGATTTTTTGTATCTTCTTCTGAAGATCTTAGATAACATACCGAACACATCCTTTGCTTTCGCGACTCGGCCACGTTCTGGCAATTCCGTGCCACTGTCGTCAACCAACCTTAAAGGCTTCTATTCATTGTCATATACATCTTTAGCATTTCACTTTTTTACCAGGTCCAAATTGTGGGTATCAGTACGGGCTGTCGTATTGCTATGCGAGCTAACAACTGATTCTCGAATCTAACCTAGACTATATTATCTTAGGATTGAAGGTATATCGTTATTGAAAAGAGAGAATAATAGATCTTTGTGGAACACCGGCCTTCGAATCAAGCAAATCCGACATACTACCGTTAGCAAACACAGCATGACTGCGATTCGCAAGGTAACTTCTTATAAGCTTTATGGCGGTTACATCAAAGTTGAAGTATTGCTTGAGTTTAAGCATAAGAATTTCATACGGAACAGTGTCAAAAGGCTTCGAGAAGTCGAGCAGAGGCAGTTTCGCTCTGCTATGGATCGAGAGCGTCAACCAGATTCAACAGTACAGTGTTGCAACTATGTATGTTGTTGTCTGAAGCCCGAAGTGAAATAAGATGGAATTGGTTCAGAGAGATCATTAGCTTCTCAAATACCTTGCAGATGAATGGAAGTATGGAAATGGGGCGATATTCTTTATCCTCGGCGACTGTGCTATTTAAAACAGGAAATATTTTCGAAGCCTTCCAGGATTTCTGATAAGTTGAGTAGGACAGAATGTTGTTGCGAATGTACGTAATGATTTTGAGACATTTTGGATGCACGCAATCCAAACCTTTTGCTTCTGATTTAACAGCAAAGACAGCTTTGAGCTATCCAGCGGATACACTCTATTTGATTATCGAGTAAATTTGTGATGATAGTAGTATCTGTTATCCGCGGAGGCTTGTAAACGACACCAACGAGGCATTTATCAAAGCCACAAATAATTTCAATGAAAAGATATTCAATATTATTATTGGCATTGAATTCATGAATGAACTTGCACGGAATATTTTGCCTAATACAGCTTTGAGCTATCCAGCGGATACACTCTACTTGATTATCGAGTAAATTTGTGATGATAGTAGTATCTGTTATCCGCGGAGGCTTGTAAACGACACCAACGAGGCATTTATCAAAGCCACAAATAATTTCAATGAAAAGATATTCAATATTATTATTGGCATTGAATTCATGAATGAACTTGCACGTAATATTTTGCCTAATAAACATCGCAACCCCACAAGTCCGGGTTAAACCATGTCTAGGAGATGCAGATAACATCAACATAGGTTTTCTATTATTATGAGACAGAGGTAATTCAGCTGCAATTTCCTCTTCGGTGGTGTTCATAAAGAGTATATAAAATTTTGAGGAGATACCCAAGGTAAGAGTAACAAAACGAAAAAACCCACAGCAGTCGGGATAGAAGTAGTAAATGGTTTACTGAAAATTAACATAAATTTTTTGAGAGAGGCTATCATATCTGCAGATGTTAGATTAAAGAAAAATTAAAGCTAGCTAAACCTAAAGATAATTTAAAATTTAATTTAAAATAAAAAGTTTAAAATAATCTATGCTTGAGGAGCTCTGGAGCCTGATGACCAATGTTGTTCAGCTTGAGAAGCTCTGTAGTCTGATGACGAGTGTTGCTCATTTTGAAAAGTTCTGGTGCTTGGTGACACATGTACTTCATCTACTTATTGATCGATAAGGGCTATTTCGCCAAGTTTTTCCGGGCTGTCAGTTAACACGGCACGTGAATCGGACGTTGTACAGCACATGTTTCTTTCGATTTGTATACAATTTTCCTATGTGTTCTCGACTTCCCGCATAAAATTAGCAAATAGACAAACAAAAATTTCTCTTCTGGCATATATACAATTTTGCAATATTAGCCTACCTATCAGCCCCCTCTAAAAGCTCCTGGATAACTGACGAAGCTGTAACTTTATATACACTTATAGCTTGGATATAAAGAAAGAACTCAGCGAAATAAAATTTTTGAATTTCGAAATACAAGGTTTTGCAAACATTTTTTTTTTTTTTGTTTTGGACTTATGTATAGTTTTTTCAACGTGAGTTCATTTACCACACCTCTCAAAAATACCGATTTTCGACCTTCATAGTTTTCTAGGTTTCAGTGGTGTCGTAAGGGCCATTTTTCTTCCCGATTATTTACAGAAAATTTGCTTGGCTTACCACTGGCAAACTCAGATACCATGTGTATATGTGGAACTAATGATAACTAAACCAATTTATAAACATCCACATCAAAGTACACATTCTTTGTATACTACTGGACTTGGTCATTTTGTGGTAGCTTGCAACCGGTTCAGATTCAGAAAAATCTGGGTCAATTGTTAGCTGAAGTCTCTCAGACCGGGTTTGTTTTCCCTAGTAAAATTCGTCGACAACTGGATAGAATATTCGCTTGATTAGGTGAACTTTCTACCTTTTTTTTATTTATTTTTTTCAACCGATTGACAACTGAGGCAACGAAAAATGTTTCGTCGCTCAGCGATGAACTAAAAAATTAAAACAAAATTGAATACAGACCGATGACGCTCTATCGCTTACAAAAATCGCTCATCGCTCAGAAACTACGTAGCCACAACAATACGATTTCATATTTTTAATTTGTTTTGCGTCGCTCAATCGCTCAGTCGCTCAGTGCGTGGACTTAGCCCTATACTACGTTTTCACTAGAGCCAAAATGGGATGATTTCAAATGGCTAATTTTATGATGTTTTTACTACATCAGTTCATTTGGGTTGACAGTTCCAGAGGGCGTTCCAGGATCGAGCATGTTAGGTATATATGTATGTACCTTGGGATGACGGGGTTGTTGCTCCTTTCATAGACGAGCATTTGTAAGTGCTTTTGAGGCATCAATTCTCAAAACTGACATTTTTGGGGTTTATATATACGCATGAGGTAATAATCAAGCAATCCATGGGCATTGCTTAATTATTACCTCAGATACGTCAAAAATTACACAACAAACAAAGTCATTGTTCGCGTGCTTGAACGTGGAATGACCTCCAAATGTCATAATTTATTTTGTTGACAGTTTTTTATTCAATTAAGAAGGTACGGATACGTTCGCTTTATTGAACCGTGTTTTGTACTCATTTGTAGTCTCACAAATGAGTATGGGAAATGAGATAATTTAACACCTCTTTTTCGCTATAGTCATTATTAGATCGAATTAAGCTTCGACTTAGTTCGGACTTGGTGCAAATTTTGCATGACATTTAACTGCCTAAAATAAAAAATATCAATGTGAATGGAAACTACTTGGGTTCTGTTTTACTCTGCCAAAAGAATAAGCATCAGTAATGCAAATATAGTGAGAGGAACTTCATATCCTGCAGTGTGGCTTTATTAGGTTCTCCTTAAAGACTCATCAGCCAATTTGGGAGACGGCCTTTAGAGCAACTGTCAGAAAACCTTAAAAAGGAAAATCACCTTTTTTGTTAGAGCTACAACATCGAAAAGCATTGTTTATAACCACAGACGAAGAAAATACAAATAATTTGAAAATAAACTTAAATTTTGATATTTAGGAATAACACTTGATATGGTTGTTAATAGAAAATAACTAGCTTTGTTCAATAGTTACAAACCTACCATTTCTCGCTAGAATTTAAGTCTTAAACCTCTCAGAACCAAGTAAAATGCTACAGCTAATAAAAACAATCATTCACCAGACATACCCACGCAATGCGCATACGGACCCACACGGAAGTCCATACGAGGCGCCAATATATTTACTGGTACATACGTAGATATTATTCTCCACAAGCAACCATGTCATGTCGATCATTTCTATTTCTAGTCTGTGTTCACTTAATTAATTGAAATAAAACGCATGTCTAAGCCATTTCGATAAAAATAACCTTAGCGCCTCATGACTCTGCACGCGTACAGTGCCATCTATTTTTGCAAAATGCCTGCTAATCTGCATGTAAATTACTACTGTCACCTGAATAATAAAACGCCTTGGGATGCTCTAATGCCTTGACATCAACTATATAGTGTGCACTTGCGAATTCAGCTCAAAACGTCAATTACAAGACACTGTCGCCGAGACAGCGTCTTAATGATAATTCAAAGTTTGCTCTTGTTTGCGAATTATTTTCCATCAACAACAACAATACTCATTGGAATGTATGACGGTATTTTTGCGCACGTACGTAATTGGCATCCATTTAGCTAAGTTGATCTGTACGTACATATATTGGCCCCTTACTAGCCCACAAACCGTATTTATAGTAATAGTAGACTAATCATACGATTGAAATGTAATAAACTTTTCTTGACAGGAAACGTAATAGATCATGTGGGAATAGATGTCACAATTGCCTGTCATTGGTGACTTCAAACTGAAAACGGATGTGCAAATACTTAAAAATTCATTTAAACGTCTCGTTCGCCAGCTCATTTGAATTGGCATCCATTAAAATGGATATATATGCGTTGTATTGCAAATAAATTAGTCACTAATCTGACAGACAGACCAGGAAGTTTTTTTTTTCTGCTCCAACTGAGAACTGTTTAATTTGTGCAGTATGGTGAGATGGAAAAATAAAATTGGCAATCAAATTTAACAAATAAAAACTGAAGTACTAAAATTATTTAAATTATACTTTAGTGGCTATAATAAAGATTTTCACGATATTTACATAAGAACTGTATACGAACGGAACCCAATGTCTGGTGGAAGTAGTTAGCGATTACCTCATGAAAACTTTAAATGTCATGGGCTTTGGAAATGTCACCGGTCGTCAATTATGGGCTGTCATTTTTTTTAAAAATACTTTTTAAATTATAGTGACATTTATAACTCTATTCCATTCCAAGGCTGCAACTGTTGTAAAATGTATATTGAAGACTAAAGACAATATGTTCAAAACTTAGAAACGTTTTGTGAGGTAAGCAAATGAATCACTTGTTCTGCTAATTGGCTGTCAAACTGACATTTCGCAACCAACATTTTGCTTTGCCTCTGGGGTTTCATTGGATTTATTGACATTTGAACGTACCTGTTAGATTTTTAGCAGATTTTTATGGCAAACGAATGAAATGAGTCTGCTTCTTTGAATGATATTTGTCACAAATGTCGAATCTATTTGAAAATTAACTGTAAAAGCTGTTTTTCATTAGTAGTTTTGTTGTTTAGAGCGTACCTAGAACTCTACCTATTGCAAAATCATGCCCTTTGGAACACGTTTTGTTCATTTACGCTTACGCTTGTGTAGCTAATTTGTTAACAAAATTGTTAGTTAACAATTGACAAGAAAATTTCAATAAAAATATATGCCAATGAACTTCGATCCCAAGACCAACAAGTGTTCGAATATTGTGTATTTAATGCTGTACACCAACCTTCATAAATAAAATTAGAAGGGAGGTATTAGATATAACCTTATGCGACGATAGGACTATACATATCCTTTTCGAACTACAGGGGGTTGTGTTTTGATATTGAAACTGATCCCAAACCTAAAATACTGATTGGGGAATTCTAAGAAAATAGATTGGTCCATCTTTATAAGAAATCTTTAGGCATCAACTGCTAACACCAACTCAGGGTAACAACTATGCTGAGATTAACCAATTAAACAAACAATTCCTTAAAGTACAGAAGTGTATCATAGAATCCTTTGAGGCCGCCTGTCCTCTGAAACCGGTATCTAGAAGTGCAAAGCAAGGAGGGTTGCTAGACAACGCCTAAACAAAGTTTTAAGAACCAACGAAGGAGAAGACTGGGAATCTTATAGAGAAAGTAAAAGAAGCTTCAAGAAGCTTACCAGGGCTGCCAAAAGGGAAGGTTATGCAAAACACCCTCCGAATCATAACGAATTGAGTGGAGGAGAGTGGACTAGAAATAAATCCAAATAAAACGGAACTAGTTTCTTTACAAAGAAAACCAAAACTAGTGACTTTCACATTCCACGACTTGAAGGAGCATCACTGCAACTCCGTGACAGCGTCAAGTACCTCGGCATAATATTGGATAGAAAAGTGACCTGAAGAAAGAACCTGGAAGAAAGAGTTACCAAAGCTAAAATGGCATATGGTATATGTAGGGTGGCCAGAGGCAAGTCATGGGATCTGAAACCACACTGGATGAACAGGTCCACTGGATATACGAATGCATAATAAAACCCATCATCTTCTATGGAGTAATTGTATGGTGGCTAGTGACAAACAAAAAGTATGCAAGCGAGCACAATCCTCAACACCAACAGCGGCCATGGAAACGATCTTAAACATCCTACCAGTGCACCTCGAAGCGAAGAAGATTGACGATCTTTCAGCCTCAAGGCTTAGAATTACCGGCCACTTCAACGAAGGCGCAAAAACGGGACATCGGAAAAAAAAACCAAAATGATAAGAGAAATGACACCACTCATCGATTGTCCCAGTGATGTTGTTGAAAAATCTTATAACTTCACCAACAACTTCGAAACAATTTTCCCCTCAAGATAATCTTGGACGAATGAAAGGGCGACAAAGGAGTGAGTAATATAGAACTAAATCCTTAAAAGACGCTCTGACAACTATAAGAAGGTACAACAGGAGTTCAATAACTACTGGACGAATCTAGACACGTGTAAAGTGACCAAATCTGTGGTAATACAGCCGAGTAACACGACAGCAAAAAGAGCTTTCAACTCAAGCAGAACAAAGTTGAGATTGATGGTGGTACTTTGGACAGGACACATCAATCTCAATAAACATGCATTCAGACTCGGGCTAGCTGATACAATAATCTGCGCCAACTGTGAGGAGGAGGAGAAAAATATAGAACACTTCCTCTGCCACTGTCTTGCAACAGCGAAGTTGAGACTGAAGATACTGGGATCCGCAAGGATACTGGATCTAACACACCTCAGTAAGAAAGGAATCGGTAATACTAACCATAACTCAGAAGTATATCTCAAGGGCCCCCGCGAATTATCGTCAATGACAATGACCTTCGACTTATAGGATGTGTGATGAAGATATCATTTAGATTTACAGCTGGTAGAAAGTCCGTCATCTCAGATAGATGCAAGACCGTAAGATGCTGCCTAAAGAGTTTAAGGAATCTTCGAGTGGATTTACCTTTGATACTCGTAAATATATTATGCTTAATCGACAACACGCTCGAAAGGATCATCCGTTTTCCTATCTCGTCACTCGCTGTTCAAAGAGAAATGTAGTCCAGTTTTCGCAAACAACAAATTTACGACTAATTTTTTTGGGTGTTGAGATCCTTTGCCCACAATACTAGATCCAGTTCTAAAAGTTAAATTGCTTTCCATCTGAGGCTGGTCTGGCAAGCACCCACAAATAAATAGGACTGGCTCTTCAGCGTAATCGGTCGTCCTTTACTCATGTCTTGAGAGACCCAAAGTTATCATCTGTGATTATTTCATTAGACTGGGATAACTCGAGCTGAGGTTTTTAAACCCGCGTATTCGTTACTCAAAGGCTGCTTTTAGCTAATGCTAAGGAAAAAGTATGGAACAACAGAGTCCGCGGTCACTTCAGCTTGTTATTGCTCAGGTCATAAATATGGCCGCCAAATCTGATGAATATCATATGCCTCGGAATATCAAAATGTGGAAATTTATCAGTCCGGAAATATTCGTTTTCCGGAGATGAAATTGAAAGTGGTGGAACCATGCCGGTATACTAGTAATAGTATTTCTGAATGCCTAGGTTCCGGTATTTTCTGGTTTTTGTTTAAACAATTTTATATTTCAGATTCTATTTGCGGATTTTATTACAAAACCCACACTGTACAGATCGTAAAATTTCGCCCAATAAATATCATTTCAGAACAAAATCCATCAATTTCGATGATTGACTTAAATTCCACATAGGCTACATTATCTTAAAGTTTCTGTGATCAAGACACTGCCAAAAGACGATAGAAATTTAAAAATTAACACATCAATTACTACCAACGTGGAGTCAGATAAATATATACATATGTATGTATCTAGATTGCAAAACCCAATTTTATTCTTTCTGAGAAAAAATATCTCACTTGTGTATTCGTCATTTGCTATAAGAAAATGTCAACATCTTTTATGACGAAAAACCGGTAACATTTTTCTCTAAACAATCATCTAAACACAAAGGGTGAGCCTTACCTTGTCTTCTGATCAATGCTACAAGCGTACATTGCTATCTTTCAGTGGATAACTTGTTTTCAGTTTTGTTTTCCAAATACGGATTTTATGTTAATTCATTTAAATTCTAGCAAGCAACACTAGTAAAATAGCTCCACCTATTATCTATCCAAAGTTAGTGTAAACATGTGTACATGGTTATGGGGCCCGCCAAAGACCTTTTAAAAATGTAATGACATATGATACGCATGGCGCTGTTATTTGGTCTACTAAGTCACACTTTTTATTTGAGTAGGTACACGAAGCAAGGTGTTGTGTACTTACTTATATAGGAAGAGTGGCCATACCTACCCTAATGAAAATTATATTTATGCAGCTCATGTTACGTATACGGCATGGAGAACTTTTAATGTTACACAGCTATAAAGTCTGGAGGTGCATATTTAATTTTAAAAGGTTGTCTTGGAGTATATACCATGGTTCGGACTCCAATGGTAAAATTGATAAATATTCCAATAGAAACTAGAAAGTGTTTAAATTGCGTGGACTGATCGTACCATATTTACCCTTCGTGACAGTGTAAGTGATTTCAAATAAATGCAACTGAATTTCACATGCATTAGCAGATAAATAACATTTTTAAGAATAATTCCACCTCGAGGTCGGATGGGTGGTTACCACACACTGAGCGTAAATGCCGGATTTGACATGGAATTTGAATATTTGTTGAAAGAGAGACTTATAGGTACAATTTCGATTTGACAAATACATATCCATTCGGTACGGATCGATGGAAATTTCTTTCACATATATTCTATACCAATGGGTTTAAAAGTTTGAGTCGCAACACCCTAGGAGGTCCAAAAGTGCTAAAACTGTCGGTTTTTTTTTTTAAATACATTTCAAAAATTAATTGTCATATACATTTTTTTTTTTATAATCTCCTGAAGACAGGCATAACTATAACGCTGAGCCAGAGCGCCGAGATATTTGTAGATGCCTAAATTCAGCTTTTAAATTGTTGGGGATTAAAGATTTCTGGAAATATGTTACCATGGGAGTAAATTCCAAAGTTTGCTTGTCCTGTAGAAGAAAGAGTTTCAATAAATATTTTAGGGCAGAACTTTAAACATGCGAACAATACTCAAGTCATTGTCTACTTGTGCTTTGTATAGGAGAAGGAGGTGTTGCGCTTTTTTTTCAAATTGAAGTTGACTATGTTTGAATTTCCCTACTGCAAGGTTTTCTGCAAGTCTTCTTGCCCTAAATACGGATGGTCTAACAAAAAAGAATAATGGCGACGAAAAAACGTAAAATAAGTCAAATAAGTAAGGTTAGGTAGAAACTCCACCACAATACACAGCAGCGTTTCCAAGTAGCTTCAAAGTTTTCTGTGGAGAACGGACCGCGTGAAGGTCGCCACAAATCTTCGACCAACGATACAGATGTGACCCTGATGAAGGCAAACAAAGGCTGCGAAATGTCTAGGTTTTTCTTAAACGCTTTCGAAAAATAGTCTTAAATTTGACTGCTCCCAAAACCACACTATACGTGGATGGGATCAAAAACGGTGCCTTCACGCGTAAGCTAAAAAAACTGAAATTCAGCTGTCTATAGACTCTTCAAAAACTCCTGCCTCTTCCAGTTTTATAGCTACTTTTATAATCAGTGCCAAAGTAAAATAGGTTAGGTTCGAGGGTTGCTGAAATAGTCGTAGCAGTCAGCTCTCATAGGCCTACGAGTGCCCTTAGCGCTACCCTAAGTAAAAAACTTGAAAAGAAGTAGAGAGAAAGAAAGAAAACTATTGTTATGCGAATGTTGGTTATGCGGGGCTGGTAAACAAATTTCAGAATGGGTATAGTGAATATTAGGAAATATTAGCGAATATTAGGGATTGAAAGGTTCCGCACCACATGTCTCGAATAGGAATTTTTCCCATTCTGACCGATGATAGAATTTCAGGATACATATGAGTTATATCTCGACTAATTCATGTAACTCTTCGAAGAATGAGTTCCCAAGAATAGTTAAGCGACATCAACTTAAACACATCGTTTAAGCTTTTTGTGCATTGGCACAAAAAGTCGAAAGTGTCTTCCTCCACCTTAGCGTTTCCACAACCTCTACAGAGGTGCTATCCATTCGTATTCCCCATCCGCCCAGAGTGTTTATTTAAAGGGTTATGTCGCATTATTACTCTGGTTACTACGGATATCGAGAATCTGTTCAGAGATAGTAGTTTATTTGTTCTGCTGCCATCAATATTTGGCCACAGAGCTTTCGTTGCGAGTAAAATAGTCAGTTATATCCCCTCCTCAACACTCGTCAAAAGACGCTATGGTCAATTACACTAACCTACCGACTTTTGGGAGTAATGAGCAGCAGCGCACTCACAATCAATGAGGTTTGGCTGATATTGCAAAAATTCTAAGTGGCGCAAGTCGGATCAGGACAAGATCACATCCAACATTTGATAAGATTTTTTTTATATAAATTTTGAACGGGGCCGCCATAGTATAAATTTGCTTTTAATGCTCGTAGCGGGGTCGCGTTTCTATAAAAGTTTGAAAAGCACATGATCGAATCGTCTCCTGTAAATCGTTTATAACTTGCTGTCAAGCTTAAAACTTATCTCAAAATTAAGGGAACAATAATCTCCCCAAAGGGTCTTCAAGCACTCAAATGATTTAACTAAGCCACGCAGTAGTGTTAAAAATCTTCTCCCATTGTACTTATAGTGCGATAAATACTCGCATTTCGTTGGAATAATGTCAAAGAGGCTTTTCAACCCACATCAGTCGTTTGCGTGTCCCTAATCTCATCAACAGCTCCATCATCTTCTCGAAATGACAACAAAATGAAAACGAGAATAAATAGAAGATGACACATTCAACAAATTAACAAAAGAGAAAAAAAAGAAAAACTAATTTTGTTTGAAAAATTCCATATTTGAGCGAACAGCTAGCCGCCGGACCGCCTTTGTTTGGCCTTTTGGAAAAGTAGGTACACCATTTGACATTTTTTATATACACTGACCACTCCCACTCATCAGTGTTAAACAGCAAGTACCTTAATGCATATTCATTATTTTGTCGTTGTTGTTGTTGGCTTTAAATTTCCATTAATAATCCAATCAAATAATAAACAAAGCTAATACCCAATGCAATCGTTAATTAGTATGCCCAGGTTGAGCTATAAAAAAACAGAAACAGAGAAACAGGTTTGAAATTTTACATTCGTGGAATTCGAAATATACTTATGCTCGTAAAACGTTTAAATGATTTTTGTTATCGGAATTGGCGGACGTTGTTACTCACTGAACTCAGTGTGGCGTCAGCGATTTAAGCCAATCACCTTGTTGTGATCTTTTGTATTTATTAGCTAAATGTTGTGAAGCTAATATTTAGAGTTCATTAGTCGGGAATTTAAAAAAAAAATATTTATTGAGAGAAGGACATTATGTGGTATAGAGTAATCAAGGCGTTTGCCCATACCACATACAAATTGATTTTTTTTGAAATAAAATGAACGTTATTATAGTACAAGGTGGCGCAAAAGTTCTCATTCGATTTTCTAAGCCAGTAACTTTGTAAATAAAAGAAATTGGTTCTGTTTACTGATTATGTTTATTGAGACGTTTAAATTTGTTTTCATTAAGTCGAGGAGATACTATCGATCAAATGGCCATGGTGCACTTTCGGGCGCATTTTCCATGACTTCTCAAAACTCCTTCTCAGCTTCTTGTCGGCTGTTCTCCTTTGGGGCCGCCAAGGTCTGTGACTTGTTCGTATAGCCCCGTGACTTCAAAAAATCCCAAAGAAAGAAGTCTGGTACAGTCAAATCGGGCGATTTTGCGGGCTAGTGCAAATCGCCAAAACAAGAGATTAAGCGGCCACAAAACGCCACACGTTCTCCAAACTCAATTCGTTAATTCACGGCAGCAAGAAATCCTTGATCATAGTTCTGTAGCGCTTACATTCACAATAACAGTATTGCCAACACTGTCGCCGAAAAAGTATGGGCCAATCACCTTTCCTCCGTAAACGCCGTACCAAACAGTGACTTTGAGAGAATGGCTTGTTTTCTGGTTGATGTTTGAGGGTCCTCTTAACTATAACTATAAATTTAATACACGCATACAATTTTGTATGTATAATAAGTATGAAATCGGACTCAGTACACTCCGTTGTGGTACCCCAGCCGCTATTTCTTTAAAGTCGGAGTATTGGTCACCATGCTTAGCATGGAGGAGTCTATATTTAAGACAGAATTTTATTTGTAATTTTAGAATATTACATAAAGGGCCGGGAAAGACTTGCCATATATTGAGTTCCAATCCTTTGTGCCACATTTTATCGAAGGCTTGGGAGGCATCAAGAAAAACATTCGAGTAAAACTTTTTTTTTCTTACAAGCTCTTTTTTTATATATATGTATATATATATAATGCCAATAGGATTATGAATACCCTTATATTTTTTTCAGGACACGACCTTTTAGGAAAATGGAGAAGAGGAACAGAGGAGAAGCCTGTGCACGTTGGCTTCAATTGTTTGAAGGTTGTAGTGATAGGGAAATACAGAGCCTGGTAGAACATTCCACATTCGTGTCGTTCGGCTTATAAACAAATCCCTATATTTGACAGTACGACCGAAGTTAGGCTTTAGGGTAAACTGGTGTAGATTCGAAGCATGTCGCGTATTGCGGGTGAAATTTTGAAGGGGAAAAATGCAACTGGCTATTTCGCTGGAGCATTTTTTGTGGAAAAAATCGATAAAACAGGAAGAGACACGAGATATTTCTCCGATGTTCAAGTGAATGTATGGAATTCACACTGTCTCTATCACCTATAAGTTTTAACGCGCGATTCGTACCCTGGCTAGAATGTGCAGAACAGTTTTGGGTGCACCAGACAAGATATGGGCGTTATATTCCAGCTTATGGCGGATGAATGCCTTAAAATTGAGGCCAGATCAGACGGGGTAAAATATTTCTTGCACCGTTTAAGGTACCCTAGACATTTTGCAGCATTTTTGGCGACCTCGAATATGTGATAGTTCCATCGAGAATGGCAAGTCTTTCGCTTTCAATGATGCAAGTACCATCCATGGATAATGGTTGAGGGTTTTGGTTTCGCTTAAGAGACAGAAGGCAGCATTGTGTTTTGGAAACATTAAATTCCACTGTGTTGGTTGAACCCCATTTGATTATGCTGTCCAGATCGGAATTTAATGTGTTTAACATACGTTGCCGTTCCTCTACTACGGCTGAAGAGCAAGGACGTGAGTTAGGGAACGAATATGAAAAACTGAGGGTACTGTCATCAGCGAAGGAATGGATTTAATTAGAAATTGCAGACAAGAGATCATTTATAAAAATAAGAAAGAGGGTCGGAGACAAAACATACCCTTGGGGAACACCAGCATTTATTTGGTGAATTGCAGACTTGAAGCCGTCCAAAACAACTTGTATTGAACGACCCGAAAGCTAATTTCTAATCCATTGAAGAAGAGACTCATCGATGCCATATGCACGCATTTTCGACAAACTCTGTCAAATGCCCAACCATCTTAGTTTTGCCGAAGTGATGGAGAGATTGGTTTCACTTCTTGGTGAGATACGAGTATGCCATCAAATCGCCAGTGGACCTATTGCTACGAAAACCATAGTGCCTTTCATTAAGGAGTTTTCGTGTATCGAGATATTTCATAAGTTGACGATTTAACAGCGTTTCTATGACCTTGGAAAGAAGGGACTTAAGTGCAATGGGTTGGTAATTGGACAGGGAGGAAGATTCGCATTTTTAAAGGGTCGAATTACATCTGTTATTCTATGCACTTGATCGATTGTAGAATGTTTGCTTCTAAAACTGAATTGGTGATTCATAATTAGACATTTTTCACCTATTATAGGCTGTAGTCGTTTTAGTAAAATTTTATCGAACACCTTTGAAATGATCGGTATAACGAAATTGGTCTATAAGACTTTTTGTCATTCGGCGATTTTCCTGGTTTTAATACTATTGCCTTGGTACGAAGTATAATCTGAAATTAGCGTTTTAAGTAATACTTTTTTTAGAACCTGTCCTGTTATTATGTCATAGCCAAGAGCTTCGTTGGTTTTAAGATTTTCAATTTCTTGTTTAAGTTCCGCCAGCGTTGCGAATTTGATTCTACAATTGTCATTTCCAATGTCTGTGGTACAGCTAATATTCGCGTTAGGATGACCGTCAATATTTCAACCTTTTTTCTATCGCATTTAGCCCATTCCCCCGCTGGCTTTCTTTATAGTCTGTGCTAGCTTTTGCGGTTTTTAACGCCCTCCATGGCTTTCCAGGGTGAATAATTTGTATCGTTTTCCGCGATTAACCACACTTTTTGATGAATAAGAACAGTGCCCCTGTTTTCATCTTGCAGCTCGGGGCACTCTCCCTTTCTCTTTATCCAGAAGGTGTCTGACCTGGTTGTAACTGTTAAGAATTTTCAGCATGAATAAAGGCACTTTTAGGCCTTTTGGGTTAATCTAGTCCAGAAAAACTAAAAAAAATAATTTCAAGCATTCTAGCCGGTGCAATTCAAATCTACACCTTTTCGATTTCTAGTACGTTTTAACCAAAATCTGAACTTGTCGTCTGTGTTCCTTGTCAAATCTTCAAAATAAAAATTTCATGTTATGCATGCTAAAAAAATTATCAGATCTAAATTCTGATTAGTCAACGAATCTTGTTACTGGTCTTTGAAATATATCAGAAAAAAGAACAACGAAAGTGCTGTGCTCTGGAAGACACGATACCACAATCCATTTCGAGAAGTTTTAACAGCTCATTAAGGCACCATACCACATTCGATCGTACCACCAAATTAATTAATCGATTGGTTCCATTTTCTAGATCCTTCACAGCCGTTCATTCTTTCTGTTTCCATTATCGACTTGCATATGTTGTCACGCTACTATTGTAGTACATATGTTTCTATTTTTCCCTGCAAGTACCTTGGATTGAAAGCTAAGCTGAAAGTCTGTCCATAAATGATTCGCTAAACGCTTTCTTTACCATCTTTTACGTGAGGCCTATTTCCTCAAGATTGGCGCACAGCCCTTATTATATAAAATGAGGTTCCTTTTCAGTGTCAATTGTGACCCTATATGAAAGAAAGTGAGTTACAAGACACATTTCTAGCAAGAAATAGTATCGGTCTACGAACGGTGGGTGTACCTTTACAAGCACAGGGCAAGGGCTGTATCTTGCAGAATTCCACTCGTTTACAGACTTGCTATCCACTAAACAAGATAGGCCTAGAAACCCGAAGTGGGCTTAACAAATTTGAATTGCTTCACTTCAGGTTTACTCGTACGAATGCAATTCTAGAAATTGTTGTAGAAATCGAAACTAACAGCTTGCTCACTCTCATAGCAACAGATGTACATTTTAAATGACTAATCCAACAGTGTTGTTTATCAGTCAGTAGATCGTAGTCTGGTATTTGTTTAATTTCAACAAAACTCTATCATATCGGCTCAGACAAAGTAGGTCATCACAAATTGCTCCCATAGATGAGATACATCCGCGCATACATCTGCGCCCTACTTCTACATAAAACTCAACCTATCAAAACACAAGATCAAATCATACCTTCCTAGGCAGTTAACAAATCAAAAGTGAAACTCACTTCGTCGTTTCCCATAAGTCACTAGCGAGAGCGAAGCCCCTCTGCCTTCCTCATACCTCGAACGAATAACACTCCAGATTAATCCAACTTCAATTAAACGCACTCTCGGTGCAGACATGTACCGATCAGACAAAGCTACTTACCACCCAGCGTCCTCCTCCGCTGCAGCCAAAAACAAACACACGCCCCAAAAGACCGAAAAACACCAAAAACACCGATGACTTGTTTTCTCCATTTAACTGGATTTGGACGGGATTAGTAAATTGAGTTTTCATATCGCATTCGCTGTGACGGATCGCTCAATGCAGTGCTGCCACTGGGGGCACGCGCACGCTTACGCGCCCATTTTCACATTTTCACAGTTCGTCTCAGCGTTTTGGCTGCAACAGGCCTGTGGCTTATAAGCCCCCCGCTCTCCCACAAGATAGCCTTCACCATCATAATTTTTCCTAAATCTAAATTTGATCAAACATTCAAAACGCGGTGTCTTGGTTTTGAGTTATGAAATGACGGCCGGTCGGTTGGATTCGTGTGCGTAGCTCGAATTAGGTTAATGCGAAGTTCAGACATAGCCGTCGTTGCTTCGAAATCGATTGGACTCATGACAACGACGCTGCATTTTGTTTGTTTTGGCCTGCTGACGCTTAACGTCACGTCGATTGCGGGAAAAAAAAAACCTCAGGAGAAGGGAAAATGCGACAAATTCAAATGGCATAATTTACATGGAACCCAGAGGTACCGTGCTTTTCATAATAAAACTGACATCAAGGGGAAATTAACTTGCTGCACGGGGTCTGCCACAAGTTGTTTCACACTTGTGCAGAAGAGTGACAAAACGAAGTCTCACCTGAGTCTGAGTCTGAGTCATTGGCACGTTTTTGGGGTTTCTTTTTTTTTGATTTTTTTTTTTTTTTTTTTCTCTTCAGTCTGTCTGATCAGTGGTCGAGGCTTTGTTTGCAGGCCGATTGACAGAATGGGGTTTTGGAATTCGATATGAATAGCCACCTGTTGGGTTGGAATTTTGTTGGCAGAAAGAATGTGCAATTGGCACGGTCGCATGCAAATTTCCCTAACTCGTGAACTCATGTTCGTATGGTTCATTGGTTTTGTCAGTTTGTCTGAACATGACCACTGAATGGGCTGTCATGTAATTTCGATTTGAAAGACAACTCGATTTGTTCTCCAATTGCATGGTAACATGAGTTATGTTGCAATCGGCGTTTGCATATACATAATGTAAGTCTTGGAGCAGTTTTTTAGTTCTTTAAAAAGGAAAGTTGAGGTGAGAATCTGCCATTACTTCGTGGTTTTAACTCTTTAGCACCTTTCTTTCTGATGCAGTGGCCTTTTCAGGAAACATAAATATGTAGTTGCCTGTTTCAAAAACTAGCAGAGGACTCCTTGAAAGAAGCAAAACTTGTTCATAATGGTATGGCCTGATTGCACAAAATGCCTGGCTTTGGACTCTGACCAAGAAAAATTTCCGAATTATGATTTACACCGGTTTGTTTCTCGAAAAATTATTTTTGCGACGATGACTCTACATACTGAAGCGTGTTCTAAGCTCTCCTTGTAGCACAACATGCGGTATGCGATTTAATATCTTCCTTATTATGTTCAACCATTCTCTTTACCTAGGTATCGTAATAACAAAATTGCGATTAAGTGTTACGATTTCGGTCACATTTACGGTTATGGTTACGAGAATGGTATCTGTCATACCACAAATCATAGGACGCCGTTTAGGGTTAATTGTCATTTGCCATTCTATTTGTGATGTGATCAGTTAGAAAATGTAATGAAAGTAAAACATTGTGAAAATGTTAGAAAATATTAATTAATTCCAGGCCTAAATTAACGACAACAATTAGACAGCTTGATATGTTGGTTCATTTTACTATATGGTAAACAAGCAAGTAGAAGTGAAAACAAAAATTATTTGGCAGATATTGGCCGACTATTTACATGTTCTTCGGTTTTTTGACAATTGTTTACGAAAGTGAAGTTAGTTGCGTTTCTCCAAAACGTGAATTTTTGCTTTCCAACTGTTAAGACTTGTGTGTCATCGTTCTCGTTACACATAATCATTATCTGGAAATCATTTGTCATGCCTTCATCCCGTAACACATAATAAGGCTCCTGTAGATTAGCTGATAAGAAGTGAGGAGCAACATGACGAACATGAGTGGCAGTCAAATCTCTTGCCTAGAAAAAGCAATTATTGAAGAGAATATCCTTCGCTTCATTGTCATCTTGTCGATAGTGGAAGGACTTCTTAAATTTGATCCTGTCCAACGGGTGATAATGCGACCTACATTATTTAGTGTTACGAGTGTCATTTTGTGTTATCACATAATGAAATATACCACCTCCCTAATAAAGGTGAGCATGTCCTTAGTAGAAGAATTTCTGAACTCCGTGAAAGTGAGCCTCTATCTTTAGAACATACGCCACATGAGTGCTTCGCAAAGAATGTGCTCAGCTATTTGTCCATTCTCAAGCAGAGTTAATTCCCTGTCTCTGAAGACAGATTTAGTTTGCTAAGATGGTAGCTCAGGAAACAGCGGCCTGTGAGAAAACTCACCAGCTAAGTTATACTCTTTGTGTAAGGATTTCCTTGATTATCTTCTGTATTGCCTGAGCCCGGGAACGGAATAGTCGAAGTTGATGATTTCAATTATTAATCAAGACTCATATCAGTGATTAGTTAAACAACAAAAAAGTAAAACAAAAATATTTTGGAGCTAACATCCCATTCTCTGCCTGTTCTAGATTGTTGCAGCCATATCTACAGTTGTATGCCATTACCAAGGTCAATTTTTCGATTAAGAGAAGCTTCTCACAACAATTTTACTGCGAATGTTTGTTAAAAATTCGCGATAGGTGGGACTTTGTTTTCTGCGACTCGAACCTTGAGTCTCTCACTCAGTGATGGCGCACTCAACCACTTACAACAGCACTTGACCAACTTGGTCAACTGAGTAGGATATCAGCGGTTTGAGTACTGCTTTACTATCTGAAAATATAAATTCTAGCACACCTAATGTAAACCATACATACAAGACTTCTGGGTCTAGTGACGGTCCACCGTTAGACTAGTTAGTACGGTCCAATAATTCTACCCCAAATAACCTTCGAAAGCAGTGTTCCCTGATTATCATTTCAGGGACGGTGCAAGACATGTTCTTTTCGGAAATTGAGTTAAGTATAGTGGAGAGCCTTAAGCAAACAGAAACTATTTCCACCCTTAAGGGACCAAATTGTGCCAAAAAACAATCTAAAAGATTGATGGCACCGAAGTAGCATAGTCACGGATGGCACATCTAATACCACTCGACCTCCACTTAAATCGACTTTATCTCGGCATACTGGGCTCTACATATATGAACGAACTACATACATAAATTGATAGAACAAGAATAATTCTACATCTACTTAGAACTTGTCAATATTTTGAGCTTTGGAATTGGATAGACTACCTTTGAAAATAATCTCACCTATATTGTACTTTAGTAGTAGTAGAAGTAACAAAAATTAGTAGTGAAGCGATTGAATCAAACTCGTAGCGTATAGGAAAAAACTTTTCTACTTTATTTTCCGAATATTATTTTTAAAAAAAAAACTATAGCAATTCTTCTTCCAAAAGAGTGGGAGACAGTGGGCCAAACGACCAAATTGTATCGTTCAATTTGTCCACACTGCAACACTCTAATTCAGTCGTGTAGCTCCAATTGAAATCGTTTGCTTACACTTGACTGGGAAAGACTGCTTTCCTTCTTCAGGGCGAAGTGTTATGTCTACAGAATTGAGCTCAAACCAGGCGTTCGCTTCAGAAGATTCTAAACTCTGTGGTTCACTAAAAGTGGTTTACACTCATTAAACGAAGATCTGCAGAAAATCTTGCAATTTTGATGGAATGCGACCCTAGGTTCCACCACGTACAAGCGGGAACAGGAAGGCCAACGGAGTGTGTTGCTTTTAAATTGTTAACAGAAAACATTAAGCTGTAGCTTACAAAAGTAACAAAAGTCGACCTTCATAACTAAAAAAAAGGCGGGAGGAAACACAGATACACAGACTGCAGGCAGCAATAAAATTGGTTTCTGCTAAATGAGTTCGCGAAGATTTCCGATTATAAAGGTGATAACGGAATGCCCGGACAAACTCAAGTACACTTGATTCGAAAAATAAAAGTGATATTTGATGGTCTAATATTTAATGGTCATTCAATCACATCCAAACTGCACATTAAATACTTAGGCATAATAATAGGTGAGAGACTCTAACTTAACTGAAATATGTGAGTTATAAGCTGCAGTCGCTCGCATGCCCAACATTTTAGGATAGCCAAGACATAATGGAAGAATGTTATCGATAATCATTTACGCCAATCTAGGAACTGCAGGTAATGTGATGCGTAAACCATCATTAGAAGGATCTGATCAATTTGGTCCGCGAAAATTTCAATCCATAAATAATGCGCAGTATGGGGAGTTGGCAGCAACACTGGAATACTGGAGAAAGGCAACTAGATACACCAACTCGAACCATAGATTGAGAGTTAGATTACCACCCAACTTAGCTCCTAACTATACATGGATACTTTCGCTCGTAACTATATAAAAATAAACACAAAGATAGACCTCACTACCCACGATGCATTGACTGTTTGTTTAATAAACATAGATCATGTGGTCTTTCTATGCCCAAGAACCTTTGGTAAACAGGAAACACTGAGAAGAAAACTTAGAAAACCACCAACTCCAAATAAACTTGTTGGTGAAAAATATTGAAAATTCAGGAGGTGTGGTGAAGAAGTTACGTGCCCTCGAAAGGCAGAAAATAGGGCTCATTCGGGATACCTAACACAAACGCGACGAATAGCAAAGTCTGAACTCCAACTACTTTAGTCTCCAAAGTACGAGTAAACTAGGCTGGAGGAAGTGCTTTCTGGAGAGAATCACCTTAGATAACATCAGTAGGCATAATAGATCAATTTAGGTTGTAATGTCTGATAAACTGTCTGGGAAAAGCTATACACTAGTCTCAAAACTGGATGAAAAGTTAATCAAAATCAAACTTCAACCAAGAAAACGATACTAAAAATGTCAACAAAAACAGGCATTAGGTGGAATAGACTATGCACCACCTGAAACAGACCAAGATTACAAAAGCTATGTAGACTTAGTTTGAGGGAAATGAAGAAACTTATACAAAGCGGCATACATATCTGCAGGGACTGTCATTATTCTGTTCGGATCTCTGCGATTTAAACCTAGGATTTGTGTGGCGACTCTTGCTAAAGGATATTGGACTTCTTCTTGTTGTCACTTTTTTCAACTGAGTAAACAGTTTAATAGATTCATGTAAAGTTTACGATCGATTAGGTAGATGTATTGGTAAAACAAAGTTCTAAATCCATTAAGTATGCCATGAATCAATAGCCTTACCTTTTAGCATGCTATAAATGTAAACCTGACAAATCTGTCAGACGAAAAGAATGTGATGTACTGCGCCCGCTGCTGAACCCGGCCCATGACATTCCGAATCGAGTGTCATCATCTTCTAATTTTATATTTTGTTTACACAATTAATTATGGGTGCAACCCGAGGTGTTGAGCACTCGTGCCTGAGACCTACCCAAAGTAAAATAATCATATCCTAGGATGCGCCACATATGACTATACTCAAATGAAACAACAAACAAACAAACCACACACTTATAGTAGTAACAACAATAACAACTTTGTCAGCAGCAACAAAAAAGTGCATCTCCATCAGAAAGTCAAATATAATTTGTGAATAATTACGGGAAAGGGGTGTGGCAGTGGTAGGCGGTCGATGTTGATTCATACATTAATAACGCATTTCTGGGTGCAATAACTTTAGGGTTTGGCAGCGCGGGGCGTGAGTGTACACTAGATGTACATACGCTCAAGTAAATTTCCCTTTGACAATATTTTTAATGATTTTTTTTTTTTTTTTTTTTTCAGCATTTTATTATGTTTATATTTGCCACTTTCATTTCATGTTTGTGTGCATTTTAAGTGAGTTGTTGAGGTTTGCGTTCACCAAATCCACTTCTACTCTATAAGTACACAACGCACTCCAAACCAGGTGACAATTTCCATAAATTCAATTTTACCAGCATTTCTCCGTTGTATCGTCGCCGGTTTGCGCCGATCGGTCGTGGCGTTGTGACGATGTGGCGTTTATATGCGCCTTGTTAATTGAAGGGTATCGAAATGACAACGTTTGACGTCTTGTCGTGTGCCACACAGCATAACCTTAAATGCAAACGATTTCACAATTTTCCCATTCAGGCATACTACCTACATCAAACGGAGAATTGTGGAAACTGACGACTAGTTTCAATGCTATACTGCTGCCCCAACCCAAGCACATTGTGAAGTTAAACAAAATTAAGTGGCCGCCCTGTGGTAGTAAATAAATAACAAAAAAAAAAACGCAAAAAAATATTGTAGTAATTGTGAGAGTAATTATTGTGTGGCTTCGTGCAGTCAATGATCTGGCATCGGACAAAGTATTCGTAACAAAATACCATGTAGAAGGTATTTATAAGAGCACCACTGCTGGGACTGGGACATTATGCAAGAGAAACTTCCTTGCAACTAGGTATCTAACATTCATGAACTCGTATCTATTCAGCATCCATTGAGTTTCATTCATCCATCCATCCAACCATCTATCCATCAGGGAGAAAAGAATAGCTAATCGAGAATGGTAGGTAGGGTTTCAGTTTCGATGTTTTGCAATAGAAATAAATTTCAGCGCCCCATTGTACTGGGTATGGTCAGTGGGGTCGCACAAGAACGAAAATGGGTTCACGTCTATGAGTACTATTATCCTTGTAGCCACTCAACCTCGACCCTATTACAAGTTTCTCCAGTTCATTGAAAGATGAAGTATCTATCATTTCTCCATCTGCTGTACTTAAGTTTCTTCTAAGATGGACTGCAACAAGGTTGCTGTCTGTTAAGTGTGATCTGCTTAGAACAATGAAAGGTGTTTTTTTTGGGTGTTGTATCTATGTAGGTCACATAGGAAATAACTTTGATCTATTACCGGATTTTTCACAGTTCATCGATCACATCACTTCCAGGGATTCATACTAGGAGCAATCAAAATTGCCTACGAAAATATCGAAATGCAAGTTGATACTGTGCGTTCGAAGATGAGACATGATCAATCTACAAGTATGAAAACACGGGCGTCGACACATCATAACACCGTCCATAACTACTCGCCTACTCTAAGCTCCAGGCGATGAATCCCGGATGACTGGAGAGTATGCGATTAAACTCCTATCAAAGGTCGTTGACGGGAGCAAACAAGAGGATCGAAATACTAAATGCATAACTTACAATCGGCTACCTCGACATATTTGTATCTAAGATTTGTAAGGATTTTCAAGATTGCGTCAGAGTTTTGAAGAAAGTTGTGATAGCGGATGATCCCCCAATGACGTTTTAACTAAAGATCTAATCCTCCATGTTGGGAGCTGTGCGTCGGAATAATTGCCTTAGAATTGAACTCTCATGAAATCTGGTTCAAAATTGTGTGGGAGTGTCATCCTCTACTGGGAGTAGAGAGAAATAAATGAGCTGATAAACTAGCAAGGAAGGGATCGCACACCACCTTTATTGGACCGGAACCATTCAGCAGGCTAGGACCGCACAAAATACGGGAAGAACTAAGGGAGGAATAGAAGTGCAAAAAAGCAAGCTTTGGAAGGAACTTTCCAAAGAACATCTCCGGAACTATAACCGGAAAAGAAGTAACTCCTCCATGAACATAAACAAAAGAGGTCTCACATTCTAACAGACTTCCTAGCGGGTCACGAAGACTTAGGGAACATCTTTAGAAACTGGATTCTTGAGGAAAACATAGACTGCGGAAGGAAACTCCAGTGCATCTCTTTAAGGAATGTAAAGTACAGATCCACAAAATAAGGGACTACCAGGGATCCATCAAAAGGAGATTTATAGCCATTGAATCCACTCCAGGTACTCCATTTCATCTAGAAAGTTGAACTAGAGGAGGTGCTCTAGCTCGCGTATGTCATCGAATAGAACTCCAGATTAGGCAAGTACAATGTCGCACTACACTAGCACCCCTACAGCATATCTACTGCCTTAGCTTCCAGAAAAAATTATACATAAGAAGTAAACATAAACTTCGCAAATGGAGGACTTTTCTCTTGAGAAGCCCGGTAAGCGAAATAAGGACAAAGGCCTTTGGGTATGTGAGTAGAATGTTTGTTTAAGTAGTGGAAACATTTTTTCCAAACTTTGATGAGCCGCCTGGTCCATCACCCAGGCGGCTCATCAAAGTTTGGAAAAAATGTTTTTCAGTACAACGGTACAGTACGACGGTACATCATATGAATGAAATGATTGTGGTCCGAATTTAAGGCTTTGAAATTGATTCTCTACAAAATGAATGCAAAATTTTTAAAAATATTCAAAAGCTGAAAGTATGCAAAAATTTCAAAATATTCGCCTTTACCCGGAAGTAAATAAAAAAAACGGCGCTTCCAACGAAAATTATTCTTATGAATGAAATGTTAGGCTTTGAAATTTTGTACAAGATAGATGCTGATTTCTTTTCAATTTTCAAAAAGCAAAGCTACGCAAGCTTCCAAAATTTTTTTTTTTTTTTTTTTTTTTTTTTTTTTTTTTTTCCGAGGGTAGGTAAAAAATCTTCATGAAGACACTATGAGGATCGGTAGCGCGTGCTCATAGTAGTGTGAGATTTTTACTCACTAAAAAAACCTCCCTTCGTGATAAATTTCTTTGATTACATACTACAACTAAGTTTTGACTTATCCAGCAGTTTTTCTTTCACGTATTGAGATCGTTTGGCAGGTCCCTTTCCATTGAAAGTTCCTGCTTGTTCCGCAAATTAGGCGCGGTTTCTTGCTATCGCGTTAAATCGAAAGGTTTAGTCCTTTGTAGACGACGCAGTAGATTCCTCTCATCTAGAATTCGAAGGACTTCATTGTTAACGTGTCCTTGTAATCTGTCTTTATGCTTACGCGCGAAGTTTTTGATTTCATATTCGACTGTCGCAATTCCTAAATCTCTATGGATATCGCTATTTCTAATAAACCACGGTGCATTAACTATTGATCTTAGCACTTTATTTTCAAAAGTTTGTAAAATATTGACATTACTTATTTTGGTACAACCCCAAAGTTGTATTCCATATGTCCATATCGGCTTTAGCACTTGCTTGTATAAAAGCAGTTTGTTCTCTACATTAAGCTTGGAATGTTTTCCAAGTAACCAGTACATTTCTCTGTATTTGGTTTCGAGTTCTTTACGTTTTTTCTTCACGTGCGATTTCCATTTCAGCTTAGCATCAAGTGTCATTCCAAGATACTTAGCTTCGTTTGCAAACGGAATTTGAACCGAGTTTGAAAAGATGGGCAAATTATTTATTTTCTTATAAGTAAAATTGACATGAACAGATTTGTTTTCGTTTAGAGCTAGTCGCCAAATCTTTGTCCATTCATTTACTTTATTCAATGATTCTTGCAATTTTTCAGTCGATTCTTCGATCGTTTTACCCGTTGCCGGGATGGCAGTATCGTCGGCAAATGTAGCTAAGACGGTGCCTTCTTCTTGGGTACCTAATCGCTTAAGTACTATTCTTTCGAAAACTTTAGACATAATCGGCAGCAGCGAAATAGGTCTATACGATTTTTTATCATTCGGTGGTTTTCCTGGCTTCAGAATCATTATTACTTCCGCGACTTTCCATTGACTCGGAACATATTCTAATCTTATCGCTGCGTTTATAATGTAAAGAAACTTGACTAACGCTTTTCTAGGTAACGATTTAAGAAGCTCTCCTGTGATTAGGTCGTATCCAGGAGCTTTATTCGGTTTCAGTTTCTTTATTTCTTGTTGAAGTTCGGTCAGCCTTGCATTTCTTACTGTGTAATTGTGAAATGCTATATCCGACGCATTATCATTTTCAGCAAGCGCTTGCCCATCAAATGGTTTAAATGTTTCTTCTAAATGGGCGGCAAAGACTTCTGCTTTGTCTTTATCATTCTTGGCCCATTCGTTGTCATTTTTCTTGATTGGGGCCGCTTGAATTCTCGGTTTTTTAATGCCTTTTATAGCTTTCCAGAGCGAATAATTGGAATCTTTGTCCGCTGTTAAGCTTTCAATGCTGGTTTGTATTGTCCGGTTTTTAAAATCAATAATGGCCTTTCTTAGCAAGTTACACAAGCGATTCAAATGCGATTTATGTTGCGGAGCACGAGTTTGTTGCCATTTTTTACGCGCTTTTCTCTTCTCCCTTACCATTTCTTTTATTTCCGGTGGATATTTTTGGGCATGATTGATTGGCGTTTTCCTTTGATTGCGAGTATTTTTCCACGCGGCGCGCTGCAGAACTTCAACAAAACGATCAATTTCGATTTCGAGTTCAGAAAACGTCCTAAGTGATACTCTCAGTTCGGTATGTTCTTCAACGTCTTTTTTAAAGCCTTCCCAATCAGTTTTTCTGCTAGTTAGTCTAGCAGGTACATCTTTTTTAATTAGGCGTTCGCTCATCGTTAGAATGATAGGGGAATGATCGGAAGAGAGATCAAAACTTTCATCAATTTTAATACATTTGTCTGGTATTCCTTTTACAACAAAGAAATCGATCAGATCGGGTATTTTGTTGTTATCAGTCGGCCAATATGTTGGTTTACCAGTCGAGTGAAAATCGCATCTGTGTTGCATGCAGGCGTTGTAAAGTGCTCTGCCTTTTTGTGAGACACATCTTGAACCCCAGAAGGTGTGTTTTGCATTAAAATCACCGCCAATAATAAAATTCGGTCCAAGAGAGTTGAAAATATTTGTAAAATCATTTTTTTCAAGCCTGCAACGCAGTGGACAATAAATAGACGAGACATTGAAAGAGTAATGTCCATTTTTCACGCGTACAGTGCTCACTTGCATTGTTTCAAGCTCTATCATAATCTCTTCAGAGTGTTCGATGCAATCTTTTATGATTAAAGACGATCCGCCTCTGGCTCTTTCCGACGGGTGATAAGCGTGATAGGTACTGTATCCAGTAATGTTTACACGCGATAGTTTCGTCAGGTGAGTTTCACAGATCAAACATATGTCAATGTCATTTTCCCGTAGAAATATTTCTAGCTCTTCTAGTCTTTGTATGAGACCGTTGGCGTTCCATGCAACAATTTTAAGAAGTTTCGTCATGTTCGTTTTGAAATGCTCCTATTGTTAAGCTTATATTCAAGCTTCTCCAACCTTTCGACAATTAGCGTGTTTGTTTTTGTTTGCTCCTCAAGCCTCGCAAGGATAATAGAAAAGACGTGAGATACGGGGTTTTCCGAATTATCAGTGTTCGTTTTTATTGATGTTGATGCTTGAGCACGCGTCTGCATGTCAGAATCTGATGGCTTTTCTTTAGGCGCTTTTACCTTAACGCGGTGTGGAATTTGATCGGTGTTTGATGTCGCAGCTTGAGCGTACGTAAGCGCGCCAGGGTCGGCTCGGTTGTCTCTAGTCACCTTTCTTACAGCAGTTTTCGACTTTTCCTTATTTACCGGTTTTGAGGGTGGGTTTTCCGGCTTCATAAGTCGATCTCTTCTTTTTTGTAATTCTTTGGCTACTTCACAGCCTCTGTAATTAGCCGGATGCTTACCATTGCAGTTAATACACGCTGCAGGGGTTTTTTTGTTTACACCACACTCTTGACTAAGATGTTTACCGGCGCATTTGACACATCGCGGTTCTTTTCGGCAATATGTTTGCGTATGGTTGAATCCTTGGCATCGCTTGCACTGAGGTATCAACCTTGTATTCTTGCGCATGGGTTCGATTTTGACTACGACATTCAGAATTGTTCTTATTTCGTAAATCTTTTCTAAACTCTCAGCCTTATCAAAGGTTAGCATAAAAAGAGGAAGCTCGCGCTTAACCATCGTTTCCTCGCCTTCAAATTTTTGCTTTTCCCGTTTAATTAAGTTTACCGCATCGACGATTTTAAAGTTTTTGTTCTTCAAATCGTGAACAACGTCTTCCTTTCGGCATGAGGCATGAAGTCCTCTAGCTACGACTCGTATCGGTCTTTCAGATTTATTTTCATAAGTATACCACTGGATTTTTTCAGTATTCAGTTTATTAGATACTGAGCGGTAACTGTCTGAGTCCTTTACGTTTACTTTCCATTTGTTGTTGTTGAGCGATGTTACTTCAAAATCGGATAGCAACAAAGGTTTGAGAAAAGAATGCAGTTTATTATAGTCTGCAATTCCGATCACGTATATTGGTGGCGGTGGTCGTACCTTATTTCGTGGATTTTCATCGGCACGCGTGATTATTTTGTCAGGCTGTTCTTTACCTTCTCGCTTATTTTGCGTGTTTTCTTGCCTCGTTAACATTTCGGGCGAAGAGCCAGCTTTTCGTTTTTTGACAGGCCGTTTTTTTAGAATCCAATTGGTTTCCCGACTTAGTTCTTCATCATCCGTTTTATAATCCGTGTTATCGGGGACGATTGAACTCGCAGCAGACTCATTACGAGGTTTCGATGTATCATTAAATGCTTTATTTTCTGCTTTAAGTACATTTAATTCCTTTCTTAGTTCTTCGCAGAGAAGTTCCATTTTACTTAGCCTGGTCCGGAGTTCCATATTTTCGTCCGTTAGGCTTTGAATTTTCGCTGAAGTCCGTTGTTCGTGCGCCGACACTATCGATGTCGCCGGACTTCTAGTTCCGCACGTTTTCATGGTAGATCTTGATGTTGGAGATCTAACTACCCTAGTACCTTTTTTAAAAGGGTCAGATGAACGCAATAAATGGCTCTCCCCAGAATCCGTAGAGCCGACCTCCGAAGAGGGTGGATTTTCCAGTGTACCTGGACTGCCACCTGGGGTATTAATATCTTTCGTTTTGTTCATTGCATGTTTTTGTATACGCCATACTCGGTATACGGAGGGTGGATTTTAGTCGCCTCTTACGACAGGCATGCCTACCTCGGGTATATTCTAACCCCTACCCGAAGGGGGTAGGGCTTCCAAAATGTCCGACTTTACATTGAAATTAATCGAAGTCGTTTTAGAGTGCGGATATTTCGAAACTGGTGCTTCGAATAAGAAATATTATTTCCAGAGGAATTATAGTCGTAAGCCTTTAAATTCTCTGCGATAGGCATTCTGAATTTTTGAAAATTTTAGGAACGCTTCCAAAATGGCACTTTACTTCGAAGTTATTAGAAATCGTTTTTGATTGGGAATATCTCGAACACGGTGCATCATGATTGAAATCCAAACTGTTGATTTGGGACTTTTCTACAAAGTGGGATACCATATTTGTAATATTTGCCGAAAATTGATCGAATTTGTTCAAAATATACAACTGTACATTCCGAAATTTTTTTTTTTTTTTTTTTGTAATTTAAACCTCCGAGCCCAAAGGCATGAGCCACCATTGGCAATAGAAGGATAAAAAAAAATATGCGTTGTGACATCTATTTTGATAAAAATTTGTCCTTAGAGGCAGACCTAGACAAGAAGTCTTTAGCTTAAGCGAACAACTAGCATTCAGCCAGCGGGTTATTCATCAGCATCAGACCAATAGGAACTCCCGCCTCGACAGAGGAGAGTCTCTCAATATTGCATTTAAGATCGTGTCTAGACTGTCATTTTTAGAGGATAGGGAAAAAGATGCATCTATTGTGTATTTAAATCTTCTCTCGTTGCTTTTAATAGCTCAGCTCGACACCTCAGCTTGGATACTTCTATACTTTATGTTTATCGGGTGGACGGAAATGTTGGGTGAAATAGTTGCCTAGCAGTGAAATATTTGCCGTCATCTTATCGCCATTTAGCAGCCTGTGCAAGTGGGCTTTCCATAGCTTTAGTACCGAGCACTACGAGATTTGTAATTTTATTTTAACCATCCCGCTATAGATTTATTCAAGCGTTTCTCATGCTCTATCTTTCTTCCCTTCTCTGTTGACGCATGTGCCGGCACTCTACATCAAACCAAATCCGGGTTAAACGTAACATACAAATAGGCGGCTTTTGACTTCTCAAGCAGACTCTTGCGACTGCTGCCATTCGACAATAAGCTTGTGATTCGCTATAATCAACGAATCAGTAAACCAGTGTGATTATAGATAGAGAAAGTCTACCAATATTTAAATTGTGGCATATCTTGGACAAACCCAGAAGCTCCAAGGCGACAGTCGATATCTTTTCGAAGATTTTAAGGGAGCTACCGACCAGTTAGCTATTTTAGATTACAGTTTCATCTAGGTTCACCAGCCAGGTAAGCTTTGATTCCGAGACAGGTCTATCTGATTATACAATAAAATGCGCGGAACATATTGTTCGCGGTCAGGACATTAGACATACACGACATTTCTGGAAAATCAAGATAAATCCCGATCACCTGACAACCATATCTATGATACATCTGTGTTACTAGGTTTCAAAAAGAAGTTCAGGATAGGACTACGTCAAATTCGTATTGCTATATTTCAAGTCACTAAAAATCACTTCTTCTATTGAGAATATCTCATTACCATTCCTACATCCATCATTTGGTCCCACTGTTGTCCGGTGCCATTTGTGAGCGCCCATACTGATCTCTAGTTTCACCATCCTCCCCATCCCCACCATCGATGGGTAATTATGTGGTTAGTTCTGGAATTGTGTGCACGATCATTGACTAAATGACTGACTGCAATCCGAGAAATGTAGGTTAATTAAATTCTCAGGCATTACTCATTGTTCCTGAGCTGCACTGTTGTTGATCTGTTGTGGGTCTCCTCCACTTCTCGGTTTGTCGTCTTTGCTCTGATGATATTTTTTTATTGCTCACGTTTTGACTTATTGATCGCGTAACGGTTTGATGTTACACATTCGCAACATACACTGAGTGAAATTGTCATTTTGATCAGGCTGTAACGTCTCAAACTGATCTGTTCGAACATCGGAAAGCAGACGGAGCCATCACTACTACCACGACAGTGTCTAATTGCAAAGAATATCAAAATACTTCGTGAAACGGTGCATAGACGCAGAGGACGATGACTCCGCGGCACTGCCATTGAGGTAGGTCATTTGTCACACAGCCATTCAGATATTTTTTTTTTTTTTTTTTTCTGTCATTGAGATACTAGGTATACCTACAGAGATCGGCCGTTGGGTATATTAGTTTAACTGTCGCCTTGGACATCGGATACATACCGCTTCAGTTAGATGGGATATGTGATGAACAGGAAACAATAATTGGATTGATATCTATGTGAGTATCTATGGCAGATCATTGGTTAGACGGTGCTCGTACGTGTCGTTGTGTGGGACGTTGTGTGGCTTTTATTAGGGCAGAGGTCTGGTAATGATCGTGTGGCAATATTAGCTTTAATTGGCCACATATTGGAGGCGGGGTGAAACAAAATTTATTGGTGATTATGGTGTCTGCCATTGTCAAAGGTTATGGAAGCGAATTTATGAGCATATTGTGAGGGAGTTCCGTTTGGAAGTATCTACTTGGGATGCAGTAATTTGGAATTTATCACAAATGGATTGCAGTTTATTTTACTGTGGTTTACTGATTGAATAGGTAGTGTAGGAAGAGCAGAAAGTATGGAAGGAAAGCGACCCGAGACTGTAAAGAGGGTCACCACGACCGTTCAGTGGTGTAATCTATAGTACTCGTATAGTTTCAACGTTTTATTTATAGAAGAAGGCGTTGGTAATAGTGTCCCTCATCACTTTGGTCCTCACAAGTGGGCCGATAATTTCTCTCAGATGAATGTAGATTAGTGTGTAAAGCGAATTTAGCAACTGAGATATAAGGCTCCTATGAAAGCCGTTAACTTCCCCCCTTGATTTCTTGAAGTACCTACATGGGTTTTATTGCTGCTGCACGTATAGATAACGCAGCGATCGTTCGGTTGAGTGACTTTTAACATGCGTGCTGATTTGTTTAAGTCTTTTTATTTGCATACAAATTTTGCACTTAAGACTGTGTGTCCTTTGAAGTTATAAAACCCAGTGATGGAGCGAAAGGGAGGGGTATATGGGAGAGGAAGGGCAAGAGAAAGAGGGGACTATGTGCTTAAATTTTGAATTTTTTCTAAATTGTAGGATTCTGGAAATATTGGGGAGAGCAAGTCACATCCGTGTTGTGTGGTTAAAAAAATAATCTTCTGAACTCCACTGTGCGCCCAGAAATAGGCTTTAAGATATGAGAGTGCGCGGACGTGTATTGTGATTGCACAGATGGATTTGCGGACACAACTACGGATTTCGTGTGAACACTTGTGATGGAAGTACCGGTACAGGAGCGCTACGTATCCAAAATTACGGCGATATTCGAGAGAGGGAATTTGATTGCAAATAGACTGACCGCCTATCAATCTGCATGCTTATCACTGAACACGATCGTGTAAATTAAAGCATGTGGTGGGAGCACCCGCCCAAACACGGCAGTTATATTCAAGACTCGGCTTTATAGACTTCTGCCAAGTCGGTGGAAGTGATAAATCGTTAACATCTTTTGAGGAATCTAAAGCATTTAGTATCTGTTTTAGCAACATCTATAATCTGTTGATTCCAGCGAAGGTCTGAGCTACCATGAATGCCAAGCATTGATAAGCCATTAGATTCCTCGATATCAACTTCATTCACTTGTAGTTTGGCTGCGTTAGAATCCCGCTTCAGAAACAGGAGACAACACTACTCGTAGCTTCAATGTCAGACTTACGGTGGGTTGACACTCGCTATCGGTGGGTTTCCACAACCTGTGGCACTTTTCGTGATGCTGTTAAAGAGTAAGGGAGGTAAATAGGACTGATATCCACGAACAAATGGATTTGATTGTCAGTGAGAGAGAGGTCATTGGTAAATTAGAAACAGGGTTGGAGAGAGGACTGAGCCCTGGTCTACTCCATCACTTATTGAGAATGCGGTAGAAGTACATCCGTCTAATACAACTTGTATTGAGCGATTACTTAAAAAGCTCGCAATCCATTTCATAAAATGCTATCAACATCATAAGCTTGAAACTTGTTAACGAGGACACTATGCCACACTCTATCGAAAGCTTTCGAGATATCAAAAGCAACTATTTTACATTTATCGTATTAATGAATTCCTTGGTTCTACTTTTCAGACAGATATACCATTAGCCGGAAACCGTGTTGTCGGTCATTAAGCAGATGGTTTCTATCTGGACCTGAAGATTTGTCACAATTGAGATCTTATTGTAACAAATTGCATTTTTATTTTTTATATTTATTGTATTGTACATGCATAAGTAAAAATTGTCTTCTTTAAAATATGATAGTGTAAAAATTTAATGGCTTGGATAAGCAACAGCAAACCTAGTCAAATACGTAAGAAATATAATTTCTTTTCATTTTTCTTTATGTAGAGTAGCTTCAATTTCAACTTCACTGCCATAAAAACACTTTAGAGAGTCCTTACCTGAAACAAAAAGAAAAAAACTATTAAAATTCATTTAAATAAAACAAATATTTAAGCATCAAATAAAACACATAAATCATAACTTTTACTACGAGTATTTTCATCGAATTCAAGAGCAAATTAAAGAAGAGTTCTAAACGTAGGTATCAAACCACTTGAAACTACGAGTATGTCAGTAAGTCCGCAATTAAAATTGTCAACATAAGTACTTACATATGTATATGAAGGGTGATTCAGTTGGAGGTTACATTTAAATCTGCCACTACTGTGGTTCTGTCAAAGATAAACAGGTTAAATTCGACATCTGTGAAAACTAAACATTGGCATTTGTAATTATGGAACGGTAACCGAGAGAACAACGCATTTTAATTGTAAAAACCCATTTTCGCATTTGAGACTACTATAATATTCAATTGTGAACGTTATCAGGACATGATAATAAATGATTTTGGGCAACAATTGGACGATATTGATGTGAAAGACATGTAGTTTCAACAAGACGTCCCCACCTGCCAAACAGCGCGAGAAACAATGCAGTTATTACACACACATTTCCCTGGCCGTGTCATCTCTCGTTTCAGCAACCAAAATTGGCCACTAAGATCGTGCGATGTCACGCCGTTGGATTTGTTTTTTTGTGGTTATGTGAAGTAGAAGGTGTTTGACAATGACTCTCCAACGATTCAAGAGCTAAAGGACGCTATTTGATGCGTTATTTATGAACTGAAGTATGATTTATGCCGAAAAGAAATTAAAAATTTCATCGAAAGGGCGGAGGTCTACGAAGGTAATGTCTATCACTCAACATTAAATTGACATAACAATATCAGCAGTTTATCGAAAACCAATCAGTTTTCTGTCAAATTTAAAGTGTACGTATAACACTAGCTGACCAAGTCTGGCTACGCCCATAACGTACAAATTGACCTAATGTATGAGTATCTATTCTTGTCGGACGTTTTGTAAATTTTCATAATATTGCGCACATAATTCCCAAGTGCATGGAAAGAACCTCAAACCACAAAAATGTTTCATTCAAATACGTTCACAATACCAAATGTATTATCTATAATATTCGGATTGAACCCCAAAGAAACAAATGAGCAAAAAAAAAGTCCAACAAGATCAGAACGAATATAATATAATTTAGTTATAAAAATTCAAACAATGGGTGATATAAATAAACACAAGCAAAATCGTTTACTAACTAAGCAAAACCTAATGTTCGGATGAATAAGGTTTTATTGCAATTGCTTTTGTTTATATAGAGTATCAATCATATTCCATTTTTTTTTTTTTGCAAATGCTAAAATTGAGTGAGTAGAAATGTCTTCAAATACTATATACATATATAGGAATTGCTTACGAACTCTGTACCATACCCCATCGGATATTAGTTGGTTAGTGAATATCGTGCCTGAAGCTTTATTCTGAACTCAGAATATGTGACAGTTATAATTAAATATATACATGATCGATTCACAGAAGCAAATGTGAATGTGAATCCTCTTGAATTTGTAATTCAGTGTCACCAGAACTAGTTTGAATTATATTCACTACGACTCTTTACCAGTGTGACCAGAAGCTTCAGAAATATATATTCCACATTAAGTCGGAGAACTTCCAATTCCAAATTTTCATTGCGCCAGTGAATTGAAGAGCCAGTAAAAATAAAATTTTGATGTTTTTTTTAAGTAAAATCGGGTAGTCTACGAGTATAGGTACTATGATGAAAATAAAGTTTTGATATTGAAAAAATACGAAAAGAAATGTATTCCATTGGAATTTTGGATATAGCCAGGGATTGATCGCACCTATTGGAACTAACAGCATATTAAAGAACATATAAACACACTGAAATAAATTGTATTTGTAAGATTCTTAAAACGGGTAGATCATTCGCACCGCACAATACCAAACCGCACCTCAAACAAACAGCTTTATGCAAAAGCATAATTTGTCAGGTCATACAATAGCAGAACAACGCATAATTTGCCAGGTCATACAGTGACAGAACAACGGGCCGTCTACGAACAACTTGGCAGTCGAAAAGGAAATTCATCAACTGGAGAAGAGCTGCTTGAAACTAAAACAAGTCGCCAAGAAGCGTACACTTAGTAGGCGTCCTAATATCAATCCGCCGCCAATCACACCGCGTGCAGAAGAAATTCTCTTCTAGATATATCTCAAAAAGTTGACTTTGGACTGGATTGATATTATCGCTTAGTGGTAGCGTCTATATACATACATATGTACCTGCAGTAGTTCGAAGCAGCGGTAACACAAAGCCAAGCATTTCATATATTCCACTGGTATATAGCGCAGACTAAGCCCATCTTTACCAGCGCCTTTCTTATCTATCGCCTTTAGTATCGCGTTAGTCGTGCAGGGTCACAAATCTATAATGGACTTATTTTATGGTGATGACCCACATCCACAGGTTGTAAAACCAAAATTTGATGGTGGACTTATAACCGACTAAGGTGAGTCTTAAGTCAATTTTAAATTTCAGTGAACTTGGAATCCATCAATCGACTTACATTCTGCAATCATAACCGATGAGTAAGTGAATGAAAGCAATAAGAACAGCGATAAACAGCGAACAGCATAGCAGTGGTCTCTTAGCTGTAGACCTATGACGCATTTCTCGATTAAATTATGAAGTTATGTCGCGTCAAGTAAGGTATGGTCATACCCTGTTTCCAGAAGCAGCCTTAACCGGTTTTTCTCCAGCCTTAGTGAATCTGCGTATTTTGGTGCTAAGAGCAGAACTGTCGCCTGTTTATACATCTTATTTCAATCAGTCTCACTCAACAAAGCGATTTAAGACTTGTCGTAGGTTTACAAGTCCAAGCCTTCTGCAGAAAAGTAATTCCCCTTCCCTATTAGCATCGAGTGTTAGATGTACAACAATGCTGTCCCTCAGGTGCCTTAGAAAGTTAACAGTTGCATGACCTTACCATTTGCATTCAACGAAAAACCATTCCTCTCTAGACAGTTAGTTATATTACTTATGAACCGAATTGCACAAGCAACTCTTACATCCGTACTCCATAAATGGTCAATCAAAGGTTTTCCATTTTTGATTGCAACTCCAAATCCTATTTCGCTCGTTCGTAAAGTGCAAACAATTGCAACATAGTTGCACAGTCCAACTCTCACTTTCTTGTTAAGGGATCTGGGATCTACCTCTGCATGTCCACTATATTATATGTTTTGGGTCGCGCAGTCGTATGTTTCCAGTAAGCAAAAGTGTTGAGCATCACAGAGGTCCACCAAGCCGATTACTTAACCCAACAAAAGTGTGAAAAGCAAAAGTAACGCCTAGCATTGTGCAAGCGTGCACACATTTTTCATTCGGATATCTAATGTGTATCTTCTCTTCCTTGTTGGCACCGCTCGTTCCAATCGAACTCTAGTCATACGAGCATCTCGCCGTACATTCGTCATGATGGGGACGCGACATAAAAACTAATGAAATCGAACGCGAGCCAATTAATTTACTTCTTTTCACCACAAAGACCACAAAGATTATCGGGCAACATTTGCATCTGGCCATCGCGGTTATGTTACAACAAGTCTGCGACAATTTGTCACTAGCGCCGCCGCCGCTGAGCCCAGCTGAATTCAATTCGAGACAACTAATTGGCCATTAATCGATGGGAAAACTATTGGAACAGCTGTATGCTGCCAATGATTGCATCATATGACGGTAGAGCGTCGTCGTTGTCGCCCCTTCCTAATCGCTTTATGGCGGCCCATATTCGGTCAAGAGACATCCGAGAAAGAGGAAAACTTGTGCCACTACTATTACCCAATTCACAAGTATAGACGGACAAAAAACTGTTTGCCGAAGAGTTTGGCGGCTTAATCCACGCGATCATAAAATCGGTCGCCGGTAGTTGTACCCCCGTTCCCTCGCCTCAGCCAACCGTGGATCGAAACGAATCCGTGAATGATCGATCCTCTTCAGTGGATTTTGATCGAACGATTATCGTAACACGATTGCCGCTTTGTAGTTTGTTTCTTTTGTTGTTGTTTGCAGCGCTCCGTTTTAGAGTTGAATGAATGAAAAACGGTAACAAAGTGAAATTAAGAAATACATAAACAATATGAGTGGCCTGAAAGGAGAGGAAGAGAAGGTGGAAAGATAGAAGCCGAAGCAGAAGACAAAAGGGCATTGGCTCCATTGTACGATGATGCTGGTGTGGTGTGCTACTCTGCGTCGAGTTGGTTTACTTTTCGTTTTGAGGTCTGAACTTCGACATTGACTTCTTGAGTAAGAGCGCCAACAGGCACTTGGGACGTGGTGATTTGAGATAAAGTGAGCATATATTCAAATTATGAAATGTTTCTGAACTTTTAACGCAAATATGTAGTAGTAGCAGCCTGGGGGAAGTGCTTTTTGGGGAGCAGATACAAGGTCCAGTAACTTGGAATATCGATTTCGTCTCAGGCCGCATGCAGTGAAAATAATTAGATTAAACCTTTAAACAAATGGAATGACCAATATCATATGATCCTGAACCACACTCATTTGTGGACATATTTAGAATTTTACCACCAGAAAGAATTTATTCTCGCAGCTAACCAAGCATGGAAGAGAATTTTTGAGAGAAGATGGTGATTTAGAATAACACAGCAATCGTAAGGACCATTCGAACTCACTATGGATGGCTATGATGACCAGCTGATAAAGCCACAAACCACTCAAGAAAATATAACTGTCGCCAGATGGGCAAAACTAGAATCAAAAACTGATTATCTAACACCTTACCCCAATTTCAACCTACACTTTCAATTAAAATTCCATTTAATAAAAGACTGGACTGGGGGGTAATAAACCTTCAAAATAAATTTATTTTTACAGATGCTTTCAAAATGGCAGAGAGTGGTGAAGCTAACAACCTAAAGAAACCCGATGAAAGATGGATTCGGGTTTCATTCAGGCACAAAATTTCGCCTTACATGCAAAAACCAGATACATTTTTAACAAGGCTGGCCTGTCGAGCATCAACATTCGTTTTTTACTTTTTTTTTAAAATTCCAATTAATTTTATTCAAAATTTGGCACAGAAAGATACAGTATCTTTTTTGCATACAGTACTAATAATAGACATTACTTTTAGGAGGAATATGACGCACGATTTAAGTACTGGACCAAAAAATATTATGCGCCATTCATCGACATTAGACTCTCTCAAATCAAGTGAAATCTCGTGGGAAAGCGCAATCTGATTCCATTCTTTAAAAGCGAAAGCATTAATTCGAAGAAGAGATGCCATTATCTACTCGTGCAGATGATCTACACTTTTCTCCATTACACTTACAACCATTCACATAAATTGCATAAGTCGGAGTTGAATTTGGTAGCCGAAAAAGACGTTTATGGATCCGCTCGCATTTTTCAAACAGAATATGTGCCAAAGCTTGAACACCATAACATATACAGTTGTTTACCGATGATATATCTATGTTTTGGTTGGAGTAGAATTTAGGCAACGTCATGTTCAAAGCTTAGCTTCAATGCCCTTTTCCTTAGAATGCTTGCTAAAGTTCAAGTTGATAACTACAAGCTAGATAGCTAGATAATCAAACTCCCGTACAACGTTGATACGACCGTTTCTGTGAATCAAGTTTTCTTCTGCTAATCTTTTACGTCATTGGTTTTCGTCACTTTAATTGCAGATTCCAGGAGTCACAATATGTTTGTAGGCTATTGACTTATAACTGGAGAGAGGAATATATAACTGGAGAATGTCAGCCAACATTACTATATCGACGGGATACCTTCAAAACTTTAATGTTGTCCCTAGCAAAAAGTACTCCTCCGAGCAAACTATTGCAGATACTCGTATCATCAATGTAAAGAGCAATTAGCAAAAACGATAGGGCTCAGAATACAACCTTGTGATAGCCTAATGATCTATCGAACCAACTCAGTACTCTAGATCCATCCCAAGTAGCTGCACTAGCCGACGCAAGGGAATTTGTGTATGTACGAGTAGACAAAAATTTGATGAAGATTTCCAGTGACGCCTGTGGATTAAAGCGTTCATGTCCACAGTATCAAAAGCGGCTTTAAAGTTTACAGAACATGCAAATAACTCTTCTTTTTTGGCTCCCTGAAATTACGCCAAATGAAATTACGCCAAAAAAAGGAAATGGAAAAAAAGCCCGAAGATCTCCATACAAATGTGTGGCTCTTTTTTCCAGGAAAAAACACCCAAATATTTTGGAGTAAATGCTGCATTCTTTGGCAATTTTTCCATAACTCTTTTGGTTTTTTTTCCATTGAAGAAATATGAAAAAACGCCAAAAAACTGCCAAAGGAAATTACGTCAAAAAATGTGTAAAGTGGCTAATTTCGAAAACACGTACGTATATAATGTTTACGGCGTATAAACAGTGAGGTAGGTATGCAACCCCCCTGCTTGGGGTCACTGTTGGATTTGGAGTAGGTGCGAACTTGGGTATATGCAGTTTCTTTTGGATTTAAAGAATCTTCTGGATTTAAAGAAACTTTGCATACATATACCCAACCTCACACCTACTACAAATCCAACAGTGACCCCAAGCGGGGGGTTGCAGCGGGGCAGCATGTTTATGTGTGTATATGTATATGGGACCCTATATGCATGATACAACTATTACAGATAGCGCAATGGTTGTTTTACTTTTTGGTTATTTTTCCAAAGTTGTGGCGTAATTTCCATGCTTTGTGACGAATTTTCCTTTTTGGTTTTTGGCAAAAACATTACGCCAAAATTCTTTTGGCTTTTTTTTCTAAAACACTTTTTGGCGTAACTTCTTTTGGTGTAATTTTAGGGAGCCCTTTTTTCAATGAATTTCCTTGCGATACTGGTCAGTGCTTGAAACACAGCTAAAAACAAGCTTAAGCGTTGTAAGTCCCTAGCTTATCGCTTTTCGTATAAATAGAGTGTTTTTTTTCGGAAAGATTCAATTTCACAAGTCGAGGTATTTGCTGGGAGAGCAGTCGAGAAATTTGGTGCTAATATCTGAGACTCTGATGTGAGCCTAAAATGATCTTCAAAAGTGATTTAGCACGTCTAAATCTAACCATCTGAAAGATATACCGATCACTCAGCCATAATCGACCTATTACTTGATACGATGTGGTCATGCCACAAAGCCATGGAGACTCCTAAATTACAAACAGTCTAAATATAGTGAATAACTTTGCTATTTAGAAAGCCCATCTATTATAAAAGGATATTTTGTAATACCTAAACATTGCGTTTTATCAGTAATAAACTATTTAAACCCCACAAAATGTATGTTATCAAGATCCTGATTTAATCTACAGCAATATCTTCTAATACCCCAATAGGATATTAACATTTTTACTATGAAGTGCAATGTCATTGATGAATAATAATACAAAAAAAAAAAAGGATAAATTAATTCTTATTACAGTGCTCCCGTTCACCGTGTGCAACTATGATTCTCGTGAAAGCCTGATTGAAAGGTTGTAAAAATAATTATCAGGATTTCGGGAATAGACCACGGAATCCTATTTCTCTCGCTAGCACGTCCATACGGCTGTCACTAAACTATAAAAAATACGAGGGACGGCTGATAGGTTCGCGGCCTAAGATACTCAACAACGAGTCATCTTCTCATTAGTGATAGCACTAGCACTCTTTAGTAGTATAAATATCACCTCGTTTCAATAATAATCTCAGCCGAAATCAGAAATTCTCGCAATTTTGAGCACCACGCCGTGATAAAGTACCTCGTGAAAAAAGGAAAATCGCCTAAAGAAATTTTCGAAGACATGTCATCGATCTTCAGGATTCTGGGCCTTCGAAACCATGGTCAAAAAATGGGACGACCCCCGCCCAGGGCGTCCTGTGCAAGTGATCACTGAAGAAAACGTCGGAAAAGTTGAAAAATCAGTTCCGGCCGACCGAAGAATAAAAATGTGGCAGTTAGCGGATGCATTGCACATCAGCAAAGAACGGATTGGAGAAATTTTGCACTAGCATTTAAACATGGAAAAAATGTTTGTGACCGAAATTGCTAACGCCGGTCGACAAGCAATAACGACTCAAGTGCTGCAAAGATTTTTTGGAGTTAACCGGGGACAACGATCCGGAGTCCAAACAAGAGTCTATGCAGTGGATTGAAAAAGGTGAGAGGCCGCCGAAGAAATTCAAGATGGTGAAGTCGGCTTCGAGGCTTATAATGACTGTTTTTTGGGACAGCGAAGGTGTTGTGCTGATTGGCAGGTACCAAAGGGGACTACGATAATTGGTCAATATTACGCAAATTTATTGACTCAGGCACGATAAGCGGTCGTACGGAAGCGACGTGGGAAACTCAGGCACGGAGTGTTGTTTTTGCAGGATAACGCGCCTGTTCACACGGCGGGGGATTCGAGACAGACCTTAAGAGACACAGGCTTTTCAACAACAGACTATCCACCCTACAGGACTTACTACGCCGTAGATTTGCAGATGAGAACGAAATCAAGGCGACCGTAAAAAGTCATTTTGAAGGCAAAGAAAAAGTTTTTTTTGTTTTTTCGCTGGTATTAAGACTATATGCCCGATAAAAGAAATGCATTCCACTCGAGGGATATTATATTGAGAAATAAATTTGATTAACCAGTTCTCTTTTTTCACTTAATGCCTTAGGGGGCGAACTTATCAGCTGCTCCTCATACATACTCGTATATGCAAGAAAGTCCTCTAACCAACAAAAAAGAATTTCACCAAAAACGGTTCAACAATTGAATTTAGTTTTCACTTTCAGAATAGCAGCTGTAACGACATTTCTGTAAACACAATAGTTACCCCTGGATAGCAGATTACGATCGCGTTTCCTATTTGAGTAAGCCCTATCACAGATGATATAAGTTTATGGATATTTGGCGTGAAACATAAACGTTTGATTTTACATATTATAACCTGTTTTGAGGGAACGTAAATAGATTGACTACGATTTTCGTGAAGTAGTTGTATTTACCACCAACGTCTACTAAATAAAAACATCTTCTCCAATCAACTAGCTTGGTATCACTATGAAGGTTCGGAGAGGGCCCGAACAATTCCCTGAAATTTTCTTAATTTAGGTTGGTGATGGGGTCAAAGGAAATGTTCTATAAGATTTTTTGTGGATTTTTACTTAAATTGTAATTGGTCAGAAAATTGCTAAAAATGAATTGAGCCAGAAGCAGGATTCCAAGATCTATGTCAAGTTCATTACTTATTCACTCACCTTAAACAAAATGTGAAATAAGCAGGCATACCGAAATCTTATAAAAGGAGGCGAAACGTAATATTTTAGCTTTGAATTTCAATACGAAACACTAAAAAGCTACAGAGTGAGGTCAGATAGGGGACTGAGAGCCAAAAATCTTCAAAAAAGTTGATTGTCAAACAAGTACTTGCATTTCAATCACAATGGACTTATTATTGGTCTACGAGGAAGAGTGTCGGCTTCTTTTTGCTGACAATCTAACTTGCATTTTAACGAATTTGGAACCTTAATGATTCTGCATGAAACTGGTAAACATTTAGTGAAGTTGTGGTAAAATATGGGTGATGCAGTTTGAAGAATGTTCAAAAATGGTCCTTGAATGGATTTAGATTATTATTTATGATGATGAAGACAGAGGCAGAGAATAACACTGCGAAGAATATCTTTCGTGTTGGTCCCCTATGCTTTATGACAAAGTAACATTAAATTTAATCTTGCAAGACGTTTAAGTCTCAAAGGAACCTCAGAATACTCTTTGCAGATAAGTTCCGGATATCAGAATCAAATCCCTTTCCGAAGAGTTTGTGTTGCTGCGAACAATGGCGCGACATTCACGTAATCCTTTTACTTTCCACTATTAGTGTAATGTTGTTATGTAGGCAGTAACAGGTAAGCTTAGATCTAAAATAGGACGAGTGAACGAATTTTATTACCGTTTGACTTTTAGCAAGAATGTTGATGTTGGCTTTACGGAGATTGTGTCTGATGCACTCTCTAGCACATAATTATATGGCACAAGAGCTCCGTTCTCCCTTTTGGGTCCATTGGAATACCACATTCAGTGAGAGTCATTTAGAACCTCCATTGTTCCACTCGCTACGTTCCGTGATCAGGATGTTGAAAGGCAAAAGCATCGCTGGTTCAGAAAGAATCGGAAACTTGATTAGGATTTGTATACACCCTGTGACATCGCCCAACTTAAATTTTTACTTAACCTTTTCCCACCAGGGAAAATTATCATACTCGATAATGCTTCACTAGCATTATCGAGTATGAATTACTACTGTAATTTAAGCCCAGTAAACTATTTTTGGCCTTAATTTACATCCAAAGAGTTTCGAGCATGCCCAGTTTTGTCCGTTTTATCAAGGTGTTTGTTCCAAGTGAGTTTATGATCGAAAGTTATTCTCAAAAATGTGGCTTCTTTAGAAAAAGGAATTTATATGCAATTAAGCACTATATTTAAGAAAATTTTTTTTTTTCTTTTTTAGTGAACGGGTTGCTGATCGTTTTGCTCTGATTTACACTAAGCAATTCGATCGGGCACCAGTCCAAAACTTTGTCAAATGCGCTTTGCATGAGGTTAGTGATGGTAGATTCTTGATTTTATCTGATAATTATAACTAGGTCATCTGGTCTAGTATGTGGATCTTATTTAAAATTAATCAAAATCGGTTAAAGTGGGGATTAGATATCGTCGTGTGCATGACTAAGCAACATAACTGACATTTTTTCGAAATCTCACTTTCATCGTATTCTGTGGGTTAAAAGCCAGAATTTAAGTTCTAATTTGTAGTGGCAATAAATTGAATGTTTTGAACTATTTTTTTGAATTTCATATAAGTTTTCCTTGGAAGTGGCCCAACTTGAAAATCGTCAAGATCGGAGGGATTTGAATTTGGGGATGTGATCCCATAAATTCCTTAGAATAGTCCATATTGCAATATTTAGTGTAGGTTTTATTTTTATTTTTTTTTTAATTTAATAAGGTTGGTGAAACTCTCCTTGCATCCTCCATGACTGTGCGGAACAAGTTCAGCGATAAATACCCATTACGTATTAAAACCTACCTAAAGACTGATTAAATCTTCTTCCTTCATCGATTACTTTCCTTTCGGAAGCATTTATCTTTTGCAAGCCGCCTTAAGTGCATCAGCATTACTGACAAACAGATTAATTCGACACAAAACGTGTGTCAATTTAAAAGAAAAGTCATAAAAAGACGATAATCAAAATAAAACGTTTTTTCTTTCCCCCTCCCCGTCTCGTAATGTCACATACTCGTCACTTTCGGCACTTTCCAATATATTAAGTCATTCGACGTGTGGTAAAAGTCTAGAGATGATCCAACATTAAATTACATGTTACAGCGCCAAATTGCATAACGATATCTGCGTGTGTCCAGAGATGTTCATATCGACGAGCAATCTTGATAATTGATTAGCTTGCCGATGAAAAGGCTGTAAAAATCGCCTTTTTTTTCTTTTAATGAAGTCGTAACTGATCGCTGCTGCACTGAAAATCGATAATTTATGCAGCAGGACGGCTGACTTGATCGGACAGATACTTTCACGATATCTTTTTTTTTTTTTGTTTGTTTGTTTATTTATTAATTTATTTATTTCTCGGTTATATGATATATTTATTGTGAGATCTTAAAAAATTTAACTACTCGGGTGTAAAAAAAAATTAAAAAAAAAATAAAGATGTCATATGTATTCGATTGTCATATCGAATTTGGTGTTAAACGCGGACCTACCACTAAATACGATAGGTAATCCATGATGTAATGGGGTTGATTAAGATTAGGTTACGTAGTTAATTTTTGTAAAGTATCTATAAATAGTAACTAACTAACAGTTCTTTGGGTAGTGTGACTTTACGCAACAAAATTTATGGGCTGGGTGACCATTTTATGAGAGGCTATTCTATATTTTATTAACCAGTAAGGAGTAGATCGGTTCCATGGTAATAAAAAGCTCAGCAGTGGGTCACACTCATTATGATGTATAATAGCCTACATTTTAACAAAAGGGCGGAAATTCACAGCGTAAAAACCCATAGTTCGAGATAGAGGCTAACATACTTTCTAGGAATTATCAGCCTAAAAAAAAAAAAAAAAGGAGTAATAATAGCAACGTAGTCTTATTATCAACACAATATGAGTAGCTACAGTCTACTAATACAGAACTGTCACTATTTGTCACAAAAGAATGGGAGATCTTCTAACAATGGTTGCAACAGGCGAAACTACTGTCTGAACAAAACATAATTTTGGTTCATTACCGTTAGAAACAAGTTCATAACCTTTGAGTAAGGTAAAGTTACAAGTACTTGCTCTGACTGGTAGCATACCACTGAGACTAAACGCGTGGTCGAAGAAATAGCATGTATTTGAATCAGCCATTACGTTTACTACGCGCAAACGTGAAAATCAACTTAAAGTTTGGTACATCATTCTCTATCTATCTGCTAAGATAACAACTGAAATAAGTCTCCGTAAATGCCCTAAAATCATAAAATTGAACAGTCATTCTTGGCAAATCACATACAAAACTGCAGATCAGAAAATCTTACTTAAATTGCTCTAAACTACCAAAATGGAAATTACCTCGGAGCTCGTAGTGGAAAATTGGTTCGTGATTATAAAAATAAACAAAAATCGCGTGAAATTCACTTAAATACCTAAATCACGACTGTAAACGGAAAGTAAACTTTACTTACAAATGCCGACTAAAGATGAGGTGGAAACTCTCTTCTTTCTTAGGAAATTCATTATCTATCTTTATCTCGCCCTTAATAAAGTGAGCATGGAGTTACAAAATTCTTAAAACCGAAAGAATGATATCTTTCTGTACAGAGGATATTTCCGCGATTTTTAAGAAATTTTATCACAAAACTGTTGTTACAACTTTTTCTTAACAGAAACTGGGCGTGGCTCGCAAAATTTGTAATCAAAGTTCACGCATTCTGACAAAATATTCACAATAAAACTTAACCTTCACCATAAATAACTTTGAAAAAGCAATACATGATTTTTTAAAGAAAACTTCCCCAAAAAATGGCCGTGGCTATGTGTAATGTATGGACGAAATGTAGAGAAAGTTAGCGTCTACATATTTTGTAAATACAATATTTCTCCATTTCCAGCAAAAATATTGAGAAAAACAAAATTTTTTTAAAAGTCTATGTGGGAGGTTTTTAAAAGCTTTTTATAGAATATACTAAATTTCATGTTCTTTGCTCAAAATTTAAGGCCAAAACGTGGTGGTATATGGACGGTATATGTATATACCTATACTTTCGGGGGTTTATCGTTATAATTTCTCTGTGTTGCAAACTATGTATCAAACTTGATTTACGGTATAAAAAGACATTTTATGAAAAATTTACTTTGCGCTTATAAATGAAAATTATTTGAATAGTGTTGTACAAAGAAGAATAAGGTGGAATAATCACGCCACGCAATTGGGCACTTCCATCCGGTATCTGCAGTGAATTTTGGTGAAAGACTTGAAGATGTTTCCGCATAAAACTCAGATGGTGCATCAGCTGCTAACAGCAGACCATCAAGCATGTCTGGAATACAGGCAGTGCATCAAATGCCTCAACCATGAAGAATGCGATTTTACCCGGGTATTATTCAAGTATCATATTCACACCTGAAAATTACAGTGTTGTGCGGCGTCTGTGCTGAAAGGGTGATTGGCACTACTTTTTCAAAGACACTGCAGAACTTTTTGACGTGCTTTCTGATACCTGAATTGGATGAATTGGGGTTAGAACACATGAAATTTTAACAGGGCGGTGTTATAGCATTCACAGCAGGCGACACAATGGACTTATTGTTATCTCCCGTTTTAGGTATTTGCATTGGCCCGCAATATCACCCAATCTGAACATTTGACATTTCTTTCTTTGAGGTTATTTGTAGTCATTTTTCTACATGAGCCAGCGGAAGTATTGAGAAAAGTGATGGAAATGACGTAAAAATGGTTTTAATTTCCATAAACGCTGGAGACCAACATTTAAACCATAACATCTTCAGTACTTAATGAAACAAAATTCAAGGTCCAAATAAAAATAATAAAATCATCGTTTTTTTTAATTCAGACAAAAATGTATAGCTAAATCAAATTGGGTCTTTAATTTTGCGCCACCTTATAAATTTAGTGAATTTGCCTTTTTAATTTCCATTATACTCTTAAAGGATTAGAGCAGTATAAGTGGTTTAAGTCTAAATAGACTACTAGTCTCTATAGCTAAGGACGGAGGAGAGATATGCAAATTCTCAGACAATAATATTTCAAATACGAGCCAATGGAACTTCGACTTTTCACTAATCAAACCAAAATACAGGACTTCAACGTTCCGCGGTTGAAAAGATGACGACTCTCGCAATCCTCGTCGTGGTGTAGTGGTAACATCAACGGTTGTCACGCTCTTGGTTCACGGTTCAAATCCTGATCTCAACAATCATCTATTTATTTCGTCTGAAATAAATAAAAAATTCGATCAATTGCGAAAGCTTAGTCAACTCTACTGCGAAGGCATAACACTGGCAGTAGGGTGGTCATATGGCTTAAGTGCAACTTGATCGTGATGATGACATCGGGTGGAGGGAAAAAAATACTGTGAATCATGAGCAACGACAAAAAGCAAAACAAATAAGCTCCCCAGTTATCTGGACGCAACCCCTGGAGTTTACTGAAACTTAATACCACCTAAGTTTCAAACCCACCACACCAATCTTTCTTTCTCTCTCTCAATTTCGAAAAACGCCCGTGCCCTGAAATAATTTAATGGTATTCATATCCCATTTGGCGCGCGCAAATTATAAAAAAAAAACAATGGAACAATGTGTTAAAGAAGTACACAGCAGCAGTATGTCCAATTCTTATGTATGGATCGCAAATCTGAGGGAACCGCGCTGAGTAAAATTTATAACAACAAATCCTCTCACAAATCCTTTACTTTACTCACAAATCCTCATCAATTTCGGCGCTACGGTGCCCAAGTCGAGGACGCTATGTTAATTTACTCTATTTACAAACCATACGCGAGTTTGGCACTCCGGTGCCCGAATCGAGGTGGATGCAAGCCGTACAGTCATGGTCATGTTCATTACCATGAGAACTGGTTACATCTCCAGCTGACTAAATTATTTCTAGACTCAATTTCAGGACAGTTTCCCCACTGATAAGTGTTGAACAATTTCGACTCATCGACGGATGGTTCAAAGAAGAAATATGGGGTCGGTATCAAAGTAAATACGTATGTACATCGAAGTCATATTGCCTGCCAGACTCTGCCAGTGTTCTCCACCAAGTACTTCCTAGCGGAAGCTTGCTATGTTCAAAAATAATCAGGCTTCTATAAAAGACATAGATGATCAGTTTCAGGTCGTTTTTCTCTGGGTTGCAGGTCTCAGTGACATATAGGAAAAGAGCACGCTGACGAATTGGCCAGGCAAGGATCAACCCTTCACAGTTCATTCGTATAAAGAGTGAAGTTAAGGAAACAATTATGTTCACGCTACCTACCAAAGGCCAACTTGGTGAAGTATTATAAATTAACTAGTCGAGTCATAACTAGGAAGATCTATGGATACGGATCACTGCCCAGTTGATGTTCGCTGCAACACACATCCGCGCAGTTGTAAGGATGAAAATGGGGAGAAAACGTTTGCTCACTTCTTTTGCAGATTCTCAGCGCAGTTCTACATAACTGTGTAATCCTCAAGAACTGCGCCAACTACAGAGGTATTAGTTTCCTTAACATCGCATATAAGATTCTATCTGCCATACTATGAGAACGCCTTATAACTTTTGTTAACAATCTGATTAGTGTGGTTTTAGACCAGAATAAATTAGATATTCACATTGCGGCAGAAAATGTATACAAAAAAAAAAAACCCCCAGGAACCAAGTCGATACTCACCACCTACTCATCGATTTTAAAGTCGCTTATGATAGCATCTATAGAGACGAGATATAAAGAGCCATGTCTGGTAATGGGTTCCATACCAAACTCGTCCTTCTGTGGAGGATGACGATGGAAAACGTACGCTGCTCTATCAATGTCGGTAACAAGGCTTTTGATGCCAGAAAAGGACTACTACAAAGTGACGCGCTGTCATGTAATTTCTTTAATATCATAATTCTCAAGCTAACATCAGGTGTACGATCTTCCAAAAGTCTGTACATCTACTCGCGTACGGCGACGACATTAACATAATTGGAAGAATGCAGCGGGCTGTCAGTGATGCTTTCGGAATCACTGGAACAGAAGCGGTGAAAATGAATTTTTAGCGGTTAACGAGGGCAAAACAAAACATATGTCATAATATAGGTAGATAGCTAAAATTGTTAAGGACGTTGTCTACCTAAGCTCTGCTATAAATTCGAACAATGACATCAGCGCAGATATCTAAGGCTAAGAGTAGCAAAGAGTTGTCCTTTCACAGACAACTATAATGACTTCATATAAGACACTCATCATCCCATTCCTGCTATAAGATGCAGGATCCCGTTTGTTTTGATGGGAAATAGGGAAGAAGATACAATAACGAACTGTACTGGTTGTACAGCGACATAGCCCTGAGTCAGAAGGGTTCAATACATCGGATAAGATGGCTAGGAATGGACATCAACGTTCCGGCCCGAAAAGTTTTCGCATCCATCGCGGACGTGGTAAAGCAAGACCTAATCTAAGGTGGCGCACACATGTGGAAAGGGATCTTAACCAACTTCGTGTGCAAAACGCAACTAGAATAAGATAGAGCTGGCTGAAGATGCTTGTCCATGGCCCAGGTCCACCCCTGACTGTAGCGCCATCTAAAAATAACATAGCCATAATTTGAAAAGTACCCCCTCAAGGACTTTCAAAATCACCGTTAAACTTTGCATTACTCTCTCTACGATTTTTCGTAAGCATTTTTCTCCTATCTCTAACGGTTGCCGAGAAACGTGAGGTGAACTTTTTTTTAAAAAACTCAAACTTTCTTTCACATTTACAGTAAAAAGCATTTATTTTTCTATGTTCTTTCTCCTGGTTATCCTAAAAGTACATATTTTTTATTTAAAAAAGGTAAGTTTGGTTCGTATTCTTAGAATCAAGGATATTCAAGGTCACCAGGCAACGTCCTCTATTTTCTACAATTTGGCTCTTAAGTATTTTCCTCATACCTTTAACCGTTTCCGAGATACTGAGAAGTCTGTTTTTTAAAAAAAAAAAAAAAACTCACCCTGTATATTTTAGGTTCACTGACCCTCCATTAGTATTACCTACCAAAACATTCGTTTATGCAAAGGTGAAAAGCTTTATCTACTCTGTAAACCGAAGTGTGGATGTTAACAGGACTTGCTAAAAAATTAAAATCACTGAAACATGGGCTCATTGTTGGCGTTTCATTGTTGTTCCTTTTTCACTTCCTTGTTTACTGGGAGAACAGTAATGTATTTATTTGCAGTCAATGGGCTATACGAGTACTTCATGTAGAACCTCATTCCACTCTCCCATGCAATCTAGTTTTTCCTTATACACGATTTTTTTGTTTCTTCCACCAATTATCAAGTCACGAGCCTCACTTCGAAAAGTTATCTCATCCCATCGTACAATAAATCTTTGAGAACCTTTTTTTTATAGAACAAATTCCATTCATTGTTTGCGTATTTACGAAATTGCACGTGTCACCTATTTCCATCAACCTGAAAACATACTTCTCCACCATAAATAACAACCAGTGTACCGTCACATAACCCATTGTTGTTTGGCTCGACGGTACACAAATAGTTAAACTCAATTTGGAATCTAACAATGTTGCTCGAGATTGCTAGAGTCTACAATGAGAGCGCGCTTCACTGAAAATTTTCACCACACCTCATGCCATTAACAGTTTCAAAACATTTAAATACTCTGTTAGAACATAAACCAAGTCTTTCACAAAAAATAAATTCCAAGAGAGTGTTGTTTGAGAGCAAACAAATTTCAGTGTTCACACACTGCACCGCTGAGTACCGCCTTAATCTTGTTTAGTTATATCAACCGCACCATATCGAGGCGGACAAACATGAAAAAAAAAATGGTTTTTACCGTTGCGAATACAAAAGAATTGTTTATTCCATATGTTGCAGCAGCAGTAACTTTACAGCAGAAGCAGCTATAAAATTGTGCAATCGATAGAATGTATCTATAGCGCAAAACACGACTTTGAGCTATTTGCGATCCGTGCTTAAACCGGTGATGGTGGCCTTACATCGTCGCCCAGCATGTGTGTGGGAAACAAATCTATTTTGCTGGGAATCCTCCTCATAAAAGGGCCACCACCATCGAACCAAGTCGAAGGCATTTGCATAACTGTTGACTCATCTAGCTGTGATTTTTCCTGACGTAGTTAATTGCATGAAGATACATGAAGGAATACATGAGAGCAGTGCAGATACATTGATGAGTTGCCCTCAGATGAACATGTGAGAATCTATGGGGGATCCCCTGCATTTGTAATGGCAGTGTGGTCCAATTTGGAAGATTTCTGATGTCTACAGACAAGTCGTGAGCCATCAAGCCGCGCGATGAACATCGTGATATTATTACTGCAAACGCGAAGGGATTTTGTCCAATTAGTTGGGGATATTTAACAACAATCTTGGTAATTTGACTTTATTTGTAGATAAATCTCTCACAAATGCTATAAATTCTAGTGAAATTAAGATTTTTGGATCATCAGAAGCATTGGTTACATCGTTGGTCTTTTGTGAAAGCACGCGCTATCTCCTGTGGTTGGGAAGATAAAACTCTCCAACACGGACACTTTTTCCGGAACACAGACCCTCTAGAGATTCTCTGTATTTCTGTGACAAATCGCTACAATCCTGGCGATATCTACGCCAGAAGACCAGAGAATTTCAAGGTCAAGGACCAGAGAATTTCTACGCCAGTCCTGCTTAGAAGTTCGTCGATACTGTAGAAGACCAGAGATTTTCAAGGACACTACCGAGACGGTAAGATACTCAAGGATCAATGTCATTAGTGTGGAAATAAAACGGAACATCACTCTTGCAATCCGGGTCGCTTAATATGGGAATTTCTGCTAAAACTGGGCTACAGGCTACCGGTCTGGTTCACGGGTTGTAGATAGTGGAACATGTCCTTTTTGATATAAAGTTTAGCTATGAATAAGTATTTATTATTTTACACATAAACAGTCAAACAAGCAGCGGATATAAGTTAGGTTTGGAGAAATTTCCAGTCTGGCTCTGCGTTAAGCTAAGAAATAACACATATGAATACATGAGTCCAAATATCGACAAGGCTAGAATTAGACGCTGTGAAAAGTTGTAAATATGGCCCAGAAGCGCGAATTTTATTAAAGCCAAGAAGAATTGATTTATGGTCTTGTCTGCGTTGACAGCATATGGATAAGATTCAACCACAAACTATATAGTGACATCGGCATAGTGAAGGGAACACGAGTTCACTGCTAAGAGGGATGGGTAATGGGAATGAGAGACTAAGCAGAAGAGGCAGATCTAATCTTCGTTGGCGTGTACAAATGGACGGGTACCCCAACTAGCTTCGTGAATGCAACCAGAACCAGCTGGGAAAAGATCGACTCATACAAGGTAGAGAATCTTTGTTAATTGCAAGTAGGTACACATATCAGGGAATCACATCTTTCGGTCAGATATGTTAGGCTATGGACTTGAGAGAAGCTTTTACATTTGTCCAATCCAGTGATCTTGTGCTTCCATATGTTCTATGGTAATAACAGAGCAGGTACTTCGGAGTATCCTTTCAAACCCGGAAATAAGATAACATTGAATGGAGGAGGATTTGTATTGTTTGTCCCTTTGCAAATATATCTTTGCTAGCATTTGATAACCCCAAACCCCCAACAAATACCATTTTCTTTAAAAGGTAGCACTGAGTTTCCTTTTTGCTCCTGAAGGTTTATTCGGTAGGAAGTTTGAGCGATATAATTTATCCTTTCGCTCAGGTCATTCATGGTTAGGTGTAGAGTAGCAATTATTTTGATTTGGGATGGTAGACACAACACGACCTTGAAATTTTCTGATCTTCTACAGTATCTAATGCTCGTTGGTGAGACGGTACCTCTTTTATGGATCAAACTGCTTTTACCCGACCTATCTTACAGATAAGTTGATGCGTGCTTGCTTCTTATTTGGACTTTTTAATCTTCTTATTTATCATTCTCGCTTTGCAACACTTTAATATGGGCATTTTAGTTCGTCTTCATCTTCGATCTTAATGAATCATTAAGTGTTTTTTTTTTATCATTTCACCATGCTATCCACTTTATCATTCAAACGGGTGGCGGGGTCTTAAAATTTCTTAGAAACTACCACTTCCAGTCAATCTGGTCACTGACCTTCTTTAAGAACATTCCCTTTTGGGGGACATTACCCCCACAAATCCATTTGTCAAACAATCAACTCAAAAAAAAAAATCACATTCCTCCAAGAAATCGTCGATCAAAAATCGCATTGTGCCAAATCAAATTTACATTTATTGGCCCGGCCCGTGCTTTAGCCCTTTCAATAACGCTGACACTTAAATGCACTCTCGTATTGATAATGCTGTCAGATTAACTCGATTGCAACCAGTTTACGATCTTTTTTTTTTTTTCCTTCACCTCTTTTTGATCTCCAAAAAAAAGCCAAAGCAAATATTTTCTTCGTCGAAAGAGAAAAAAAAATATTTCGATCATGTTAATCCTTGACCTTTACCGATTGCCCCCGGCAAAAGAGAAGACAAAAAAATTAAAGAAACACAGCCCACAACAAAACGCGGTTCAAGTCGTTCATTCAGTCAGTATTCAACGATGACGACGACGCCGACGACGCCAACGATTGCCTCATTAAGTATTACACAATGTTGAGATACTCTGGGCATTTTTTTCTTTGCTGCTCGTTGTTCATTTTTCGTTATTTCTGACGCCTATTGCCCAGGTCTTCAGATATTTCTTGCCAATGTTAACCCAAATAGCTTGTGCGGTTTCTCTACTTCTATTATTCCAAAGAGACTTCTAAGGTTCGAATAGCAACTTGCGGCGGTCCAAACAATGTAATTGGCTCATTAAACTCATTAGATACATGCAACATGGTACATAATTAACTAAATAATGTTGCGAGAACTTTAAAAATGGCTTAGGCACCGTAATTGTTTAACAAGTACTGAAGGTGGGTTGGGAAACCCAGGTCATTCGAGTGAAGACTGTGAAATGAGTCAGCCAGTTTCATGAAGTAGATTTGGAAAATTTGCTTAAAGGTGAATTGTGATTGAGGAGCAGTTACAAAATTAGATTCCCTTAAGCGGCCAAATCCGCTAGTTCCTTAGATTGCTTGGTTCACTCTAATTGAATCAACAAGTTCAAACTATGAAAGACTTTGCTGTTTGATTTCCAAAAAAATTACTCAATGGACTTTTCTTTTTTAATGACGCCAAGTATTATCCCAACTAATGCTAATCCATATAACCTTTTAGCAATCAAATCAACAGTCTTATTCTCCATGAAGCATATCACTCCAGTTAATCATCTTAAAGCAAATAAAAACCTCAAAATCTCACCAACAAAAAATATAAAAAATTACGGTAGCGCGGCTAAAACGCATTTTCCACGTGTTGATGCCCTTGGATGCGAATTATTGTTATTCGTAATCTCATTGACGATTTATATGTCTCTCTGACCACGACCGCGAAACGCGTTACTGCTATGACGAAAAATTACAGGGCGACAAAACCTTGACTTTGTGTTTTGTACGGACGTTCGTACGTCATAACCATAACCATAAACTTGTATCGGATATTTCATTCCCTTTATTATGTCGGGTGTAAATAATGTAACAATCGACCTTCGACTGGGCTTAAGCACATTAGCTTATAGGTTCACCCATGTGACAGTTGAAAGGAAAACATTTTTCAAAAAAAAATTCCCAAACCAACAAAAGATTTACCTAAAAACTGGTTTCCTTTGAATATGTATCTAGATGAAATTATTGATGAAAAAATTATAAATTAAATAAATTTTATTCGTTATCTATTGCGGCCAAGAGTTTTATTGTTAGTTAGACTTGACAATCCACTACCATACTACATTATCAAACATGATTCGCTTCTTGAGATACATTTAAAGCGCTGAATTAGTGAGAAAAAAATATACATTTTAATTTACAAAATTAATAGGACTGCTGCTTTCAAAATAATTAAGATAACGGAAGTTGCAGTCTATCAATACACTGATGTTGAATATATATAAAAGCGGTGCATGGGAATACAAAAATACATTACAACAGTAGACTTCAATCAGCGGGTATAGTAAGTAATTTAGGGCGAAAGTTGATTCAGAAAATATCCCTGCTGTCAGTTCTGGAGATTGTTTGAAAATAAAATAAAAATAAAGAAAGCTACTCTACGTTTTGAGAGAGGACATACATACATACTCGTACATACATACCAGTATTAGAGAAAGTAAGATTGTTCCGCTAGAATTTTTAAGAGCTTACTCCAATAAAGGCTTGCCGGAATTGTTTTGCGTCTAGGGTCGGACATTCTGTTAGCATTATCTTGGCAAAGGTTAGAAATTTGGCTACACTTTTTAGTATATCATGATGGCTTTTTCTTTAATATTGCACTGGATTTATAGCAGAAGTGTACTAAACTCAAAGATGGGCTAAGTTTTTATCCAGGCTTTTACGTTATCTCTTTGAGGTCCACATAATAAAAGGTGATTAAATTGGAAGTTACGATTTGAATCTGACATTACTGTGGTTCCATCAAAGATAAACAGCTGATATTTGACATCTGTGATTAATGAGCATTGACGTTTGTAATTATAGAGCGGTATAAGAGAGAACAATGCATTTTAATTGTCAAAATTCATCTCCGAAATGAGGAAAATTAACCAGCACGATTCGCGCATTGCGAAATAATGTCGATATACATAATCGTTTATCTTAAGACGCGGTTAAGAAATTAATGGAAAAATTTGATCGAACTGAGTCAATGTTGAATGCGAAAAGACCAATACGTCCTCGCAACGGCCGGTCATGCAAAAATATCGGCGCAGTGAGTGACAGTGTTCGTGACCAGGCATCATAATCCATTCGCCATCTTTCCCAAAAATTTAACCTTTTCTGCAGCTCCACGTAGGGCATTTTAACAAATTAAATGCATCTGCATGCCTACAAGATCCATTTGACTCGTGTCTTCGCTGATGGTGTTAGAGAACCAAAAAGTTAACGGCGATTTTTTGAACAAAATCGTCTTCACCGATGAGGGCACCAAAATCGTGCGATATCACGCCGTTGGATTCTTTTTTTTTTTGGGTTATGTGAAGCAGAAGATGTATGCCAATGACCCTAAAACGATTCCAGAGCTAAAGGACAAGATTCGATGTGTTATTTATGAACTACCGCAGAATTTATGCTGACAGGTAATCATCAAAAGGGCGGAAGTCTATAGAGCCGTGGCGTTCATCTGACCGATAATATTTTGTATGTTCAATACTAATACCAACATTATATTGGCACACAAATTTCAGCCTTACAAATCATTAAAAAAAATGTACGTACTTTTAAATAACTGGTAACAAAATATTAGTCCATTAGCCTTGAAACAGATAAATGATGACACTTTGACTTAGTTGAATTAGTTCCTATAACATTATAAAAACACCAAACTCAACTACCTGGGTAATGAGTACATGTGGTGTAAGCTTACATAATCCCCATCCAGCTTCGCTTATACTTATCAAGTGAGCAAAATGTAGCTACCCCAGTCAGATGATTTGTAACTTTTCAAATGCTATGACCTCTTTGAACAATATTTAAGGGCAAGTAAAAAATCATACAACCAATTCATATTAGCTGACCACCGCTCATAAAAAAATAAAGGGTACGACTGGGTCACACGTTCGTCTGAAAATTAAAAATTTTAAATTTAAACTAAATAAAGGGTGTCCCAAAATTCACGCAAGATTTGAATTTTGCGCCATTTGTGCGGTAAAGTGTTGCAAACGAAAACAAGACAGGGTGACAGCTATCAGTTCAGGGTTATTAAAAATAGAGTGCTACACGAAAGAACAACCCCTCAAAAATTCAGGGAGACTGGATCAATTAGTGATCTTAGACACTCTGGCCGTCCTTCAACAAGTCGTTCAACAAAAAACATAGAAGCATTTCGTGAGAGTGTTGTTAAGAGTCCAGGAACTTCAATTCGGCACCGTGGATAAGAATTGGACATTTCGAGAAGCTCTCTACAGCGTATTCTCACGAAAGATTTGCATCTTCATGCATACAAAGTGCACTTGACTTAAGAACTGAATGGATTATGGAACAACAAGTGGATGCTGATTTTTCAAACTAAATCATCTTGATGGCTTTGTTAATCGTCAAAATTGTCGAAATTGGGGTTCAGAAAATCCACGAGTGATTGTTGAGAAACAAATGCATCCACAACGTGTCACTGTTAGGTGCAGATTTTGGGCCGGACCTTTCTTCTTTGAAAATGCGGGTGGTCAGACAACAACAGTTAATGGTACTCGTTATCGCGACATGATAATCCAGTTTTTGTGCCTAAATAGCAAGATTGTGGACGACATGTGGTTTCAACAAGACGGTGCCACATGCAACACAGCCCGAGAAACAATTCAATTACTTCATTAGTCATTTGCTGATCGTGTAATTTCCCGTTTTTTTTTTTTAAGTCAAGCCCACGACCACTCACGCCTTGAAGCAGCTCAAGTTGCTCCTTCAAGGCGTATCAACGAAATTCAGTGACATTTATGCAAAACAGTCATGGAAAATTTTGACAAAAGAGTGCATATGTGCCAGCAAAGCCGTGGAGGCCATTTACCTGATATGCTATTCCATACATAACCCTATATTCTATACTTTTTAAATTAATAAACCATTTACAATTTTTAATTGAAAACCTGTGTTTACTATCAAAATTACTTCGTGCGTGAATTTTGGGACACCCTTTAGATAAGAAATAACAGAAATTGTTTTTTTCATAAAATGCGTTACAAGGATGAACAACTTTTTTGACCATATATCAAAAATGTTGATGCCATATATCAAAGATTACGTAGATATCGATTTCAAATAAAATCGTCTCAGCCGTTAATTTTGAGGCCAGAATGAAAATTCGGATTTTGCTTCTGGGCATTAATCCACAGACCCCAGATATGAAGTTTGAAGATAATACATTCAGCCTGTTCTGTTCTGCTGCAGTTCGAGTTACAGGCAGATGGATAAAAGATTTGCGAGACCCACTGTTTTGAGTTCCCCTATTATAGTAATGTCAAGATTGGTTAAAATCTTGAGATCGAATATTTTTACAAGAACAATACTTGCCTATAGGAGCAAGTAAAAAGAATCTTTGTTAAAATTTCCAGTTTTTCATTTCCACCGAATGTATAAAATTTAGGATTAAGTAGCTCGTATGTTTTGTTTATTGGCAAATGTTTCACTTCGAAATTTAAACAAAATCGTGAGGACGTTTTTTATTGCATTTGTATTGGTTTCCTGGAAATTTTACATTACTATGATAGAGAAACTCAATAAGTGGGGCTCTTAATTCTGTCTGTACGCACTACTGCAGCCTAAACGGCTGGACGGATTTTCTTCAAACTTCATATCTGTGGTCTGGTAGGTCACATTCCGAGGCGAAATCACAATTTCCATTATAACCCCAAAATTAAATGTACTTTTCAGCCTTTTAACGCATCTTTCGAAAATACAAATTTTATTTCCTCTTTTCGACACTGCATACATTTGAAATCTAAACAATTCACGAACGAACAGCACATATGGAACAAGTACGTGCGACCCAGTCCTACCCTTTACTTGTTTATGATGTAGTCATAATTTCGAAAAAAAAAATAATCATTTCAATCCGTCCTATTACCTAATGGTTAAATGAATAGATTATGTAGATGCTTTTAGTGTAATATGGTTTATGTGGATGTCATTCGTTATCGCTAATTTTTATTGAATTCGTTTTGTGATTTTATTACACATGACATAGAAACCTAAAACAGATCATCGCTTTAGAAAAAATTTAGTAAATAAATACAAATTAATGTGACGCGTAAATATAATATTGAAATATATTTTTTCCGACGCAAAGTAAAGGTTTATTCATAACGAGGTTAGGATTTCACATCAATGCCATATATCATCTGTCAAATCCATCTGTCAACCATAGTGACAAGTAATTAGTTCTTGCCTAGCCATTTTACACATTAAAATTGTTGCATTTTACTACAAAAATAACAGATCTGTAATATCTGTGAACAACAGGTTGACGCCGATTTTTCGAATAAAGTCTTCTACAGGAAGAAGTTACGTGCCACACAACACAGGCAAAATTGACTCTATTGCACGAAAAGTTCCCCGGCTGTTTAATTTCGAAATTTGGCGACATCAATTTGCCACCAAGATTTCTTTTTGCGGGGCTTAAGTGTAGACTTAAAAGCCAACATCCGTGAAGTTATGGCCCCAATGCAACCTGAAATGCGCCGAAAAGTCATCGAAAATTACCTCACACGAATCGTATTTTGCAAAAACTCCCGTGGTGGCCATTTAATGTGGGAGACAGACTGCTGGTATTGATACCAAGGTATAGCAATACTACGTTCTATACCACATGTCTGTCACTGCAATACTACGTAAAAAGCTAGTATACCATGAAACATACTTGGTATTGAAATTCGCAAATTTTTGCCAGTATACCACCATCTTACTGATTGCAGCGCCAATTTCTCTCTATTGGCTAGTCTTCGTAGCTTCTTTGACAATTCTTAGGTATGCACTTTCGCTTTTAAATATTTGAATTTTCTTTATATTCATAATTTGGCACAAAAGTGAATCATTTTTATTCATCCTGTCTTGAATTTTCTATTTTTATTTGTTATGACAGACAACACAAACGTTAAAGTATACTACTTAACGCCAAAGATATCGAATACTACGAAATACAGTCTGCCAGGGGTCGGTATCAATACCAGCAGTCTGTCTCCACTATAACTGTACAGAATTTTTTTTATTTTATCTAAATTGAAAATCCTAAAGCACAAAATGAATAACCCTGTATAAGTTTCACCTAATAAACATAATTTGTAGCTTTTTTAATTACCAGTACCTCTCATAAAAATAAATAATAATTTTTCCCCAAAAATGGTGTTAAAGCTAATAGCAATAGAAAAAAATAGGAAAAATCTAATTTATGTTTTAATTACAATGAAATTTTAAGTAATATGATTTTTGAAAATATTCTGAAATCCTGTGCAATAAATGTTTTGTGTAGAAAGTAGAATTGTATAAATTTGTGCTGATTTGATAAAGGCAAAGCCAAGTTAAGACGATGGTAAAACAAACAAAACAAAAAACCCGGTAGCTACGAATATCACTCTATAATGGTAAACCAGACCCATACTTATAACAAAATTTTTTGCTCCAAATTCAATAGTCCACCAGATTCTGAAGTAGCGGCCTCTATTTTACAAACACCCTGTTCTTGCATTTTTTTTCCAGGGGAAGTGCAGTAGTATGACTGTGTGTGGCTAATACCGATTATTTACTCGAAACCAGGTGAAATGGAGATTTTGAATTCCCACTAACTGCATATGTATCTAATCTAATGATTCGGATAATTGTTCTTCTCAAACGAAGAACGACCTTGAAGGGTAAGGTGCCAAATTAAGTAGGTACGAGTAATTATTAATAATGAGCGAATTTTTTTATTTCTCAATTGAAATGTTAATATGTCTGATCTAAATATTAATAAACTCTGTAATCTTACACTCTCTAATCTCGTTTTCTTTCAATATTACATCCAAGTCGACTTCAATTAATTCACTGTTAAAAGAAGAAAAGTGAACTAATGAATTGGAAATTCGTTCATTATACGAGGCAGTATAGCTTGTCAACAGAAGACAATTTATTCGGAACTGGAGCGACTATATAAATTTCAACATCAATTTTATAGTGTTGAAGTCATATAATTTGTCAACTCTTTGAAATCTCATTAATTTAGGTTGAATTTATTAAAGATTTCCAGTATGTACGAGTATCAATCTCATTTATTATGGGACTTGGTGAGCCTAATGTAGCACAATCATTACACTGTAATTGTAACAAACAAAATTTCTGTTGGACCAACAGCTTAAATTCTATCTGTAACGTGATGCATATTTGCATTTTAATAAGATTTAAGTAAAATGGAGTACACACAACTGTCACAGGTGCTTTGTACTTTTGCAGATACAAAAGAATCTGTGAAAATTAATTGCACTGCAAATATGTTTCTTTGTTTACTTTTGGTGTTTGTTGATTATAAAATGAAATTGCAAGTTCTTGTTTTATGTTCCACGCAATTACCGCCTTGAAAAACATCTGTGTCAGCAATAAAAAGAAAAGTCTGAACGTTTCTGTTAGTCACTATACAAACTGACCGGAATAGTATTCACTATTTTTAGATTACCACACGTTTTAATAAGATTGAGTTACTTTATCCGCAGTAATATTAAATGCAGCAGGATTGTATAATTTCATCTATTAAATATGTATCTAACGTGGTTGTTTATGATACAACACAGATCGCGATTATCAGCATGACCGTATTGGATGTGCTTCAAATCGTCAACTTCCTCTTATGCATATTAAATGACACAAACCTACAGTGTGACACCAAAAACATAACACAAACAAAAGACTACCGCCCAAACTGGTACCTCAATTAGGGATGGTTACATATGGAGAGACTTGCAACAATCACATCCGGCAGCAGAGCAATACACAGCAATCATCATCATCATTATAATCATAAAGCAACCAACCACAAAAGCCTTGCGCTTTCAGAAATGCAAAAAAAACAAAAATTGCAACAATTGAATCTCCAAGTGAAAGGTAATGAACGCGAACGCAACAACTTTTATCTTATTGTCCGACCGACAACTCTGTAACAATTCATCGATTCACCACGCATGTGGGTACCGTTTACCACCAAGTCAGGCCACCGCCAACTTTTAAGAGTACCAGCGAATCTACAGAAGATCACGGGTTGATGGACCAATTTATTATTACATGTGGGTGGGTGGCCCCCGTCATCATGGATAATCTGATTTTTCAGCAAATTGCATCGGCCTATTGTGTAATACTGTACAGAGCTGTTCCGCGCTTCATGTTTGTCGAGTGGAACCTACCGCACTCACCGCACAATCGAATCGGATCAAATCGAATGCAATAGAACTGCGTGACGACGACGACGCGCTTGCGACGGCGCTCTGCATTTACGTTTGAGTGCCGTATCCAGGTTAAGCTGATATTCTGAAACTCCGGTTCTTCTTCTTTATCTATCTCTAGTTCTCGTGCCTTTTTAGCCGTTTTCCAAAGCATCATGTAATCCTATTATTATTATATCAAAACCTTATCCAATGTGTCAAGACAGAACTGTTTGCTTTTACTCTTAATGGATATTGAGTGACTTGTGGAAGTGGAGGTATCTATCCGTCTATCTATCGGATATACAAACGCCGAGAAAGAGGGAATTCTTCTCGAGATGAAATGTTGAAGCACATCTTCAAGTCTGGTTTTGGAGTGCAAAAAAATAGAAGAAGTAGTGATGAGGTACAAGAGAGAATACAAGATAAGAATAAAACGAAACGAGGAAGTGGATAGCCCCGCGGGGGTATCTGGAAAAAAACATGAATAGGGGCTACGACCTTGTAGAAGCATACCACAGTTTGACTATTGATTTTTGGGTTTATTGAAGTTTTGCTTCTTTTGCTTTGTTTTCTTTTTCTTCGTGGCTTTTCTAGCTGGAAGCGTGCGTACACCGTGGTATGTGTATTCTAATGAGATACATTTCTATCTTAAGTAGGCAATTTGGATTTTACTCGATGGATGAAGACGATTGTAGTTGTTATCATGCGGTGAGCATAATGGATTTTCTAATATAGTACAAGGCGCTAAGTAGAGAGTTTTTTTTTTACGATCGTAATTATTTTGAAAGTAAGACGCTCCCATTCTACTGGGACTATAAAAAAAATACTGTAAGAGACTCGCAAGCCAATGGGTAAATTAGGCACACTTTTCTTTATGTTGAAAGAACAAAGGCCGCATTTCAATAGTAATTCTTAGGAGGGAATAAAATGAGGTGAGGAAGGTGTTAAATAACTTGATTCGTATCAAGTTTATGGAGGATAGCTAGCCTTTGCAGAGCAACTAACAAACAAAAATTTCTGAATCAAGACAATCAATGTCTTTCGAGGAATAACTGCTGAACAGGGTGCCTATACAGATAGATCATCCAATATTTAAACTGTGTTGCGAATAAATGGTAAAGTAAGAACTTCTGAATCAGAGACCTTCGTTGGGGCCAGATGTTACCATAAATGGCACATTTCACCCAAAGATGAAGGGCGATATACGAGTACCTCTAATTACAAATGATAGACCTCCCCCCTCCCTTTTTATGCCCAGCTCATTAGTTGTAAGGTCTTCCCTGTATTCTGCGCCCGAGTAGAAACCAATACCTCTCGATTGGGTACAACACTAACATGCTAGTGTAGATTTTATGACTATGAACGCACGCGATTGCTTTAATTGTAGCTAAGTTGTCTAACCAAAATTTAAGACTGCGTATGATAGTGATGTGACATTTGTGGAACATTTGCAAGTATTCAAAAAAAACAATGAAATTAAGTTTTGCAGTAAACAAAGTATCGGTATCAAAAGCAATCCTGAGAACCGACGACCACTTTGTTGGATTCCTTTTCACCTTTATTCAACAGATCAGCTTAGCCAGAGTTGTTTGCCGGACTTTTCCAGAGTTCAAACGCCAGCATTTACTTAAATGGTGCGTGGCTAATAGACTGTTGTATCTATTCTTCTTCTACCTAGTAGAGAACATTACAATATGTGCGTTGACGTTTCTACATGCTCTGGGCATAACTTGTAGGCATCGTTATATCTTCTGTAGATGATACCTAAAGTTACCATGCCCTGTGAACATTTATAGACGCAGATGTTCTCTAGATTGTACGGAGACACACCCACTTTTTGGAGGGCGCTTTCTTCGAAAAGCCATATTTTGCTTCATCAAAGTTTATAGTTAAGTCCTCATCGGAATCCGTGAACTTTGGTTGCGTATGGTGACAACCACACCCACTTTCTTCTAAGGAAAAAGCCGTAGCAACAGTTTTTCTGATAAAATATCTTAAAAATCGCGAATTTATAGATTAACTTAGGTGTCACAATGATTTATATCGTCCAGATTTATTTCACACTCCTCTACCAGTTCTCGATTTGTGACAGTATTCAATACTGCCTAAATGTTGGAACAGAAGGTGATTCTTTTACTCACAATCATTGAGTTTCTGGTTGGGAAAAGGTATCTGGTCTTTGAACTTTGGAACATTGTAATGTTTCCTTTTATCGTCCTTGCAATTTGACAGCTCTATTGTATGGCCCGACGACCTTAGAAAGCCCAAACAGCAACCACCGTCACTGTCAATCAAAAATTAATCAGATATTACCGTGGGACATCCACCACCTTCTTAGGATACTAATTTTTTTTTTATTTCCTCCATGTAGCTTTCCTGTATCTTTTCCACCCTCTTGAGAAGATTTCATTGAAAATTCAAAAGAATGTAGACCCTCTTAAGAAACTCTGAAATGAAAGAAAAACGAAAAAAACGGGAAACGCGTGTTACCCACGGTCGATGGGCTTAGCCCGTATCTCCGCCATCGTCTGCCCATGTCTAACATTGGTTCGCTTTAATTATGTCGTAATAATCTCAAGTATCGGAACGGAATTAATGTTCATTTCAATTCGTTTAATTTGCCTTTTCTGTTCATGAGAGTTGTAGGTCGTGTCCCATCGGTTGTCCATACATTGTTGCATTGATGAGGCTAAAGAGGAGTTTGTTTCTTAAGCCTTCCTCATTGAGAAAACATTCATCCAACTACCATCTATCGATCCATACCATCAGCCAACAATAGCGAACGCTTTAATTAGCCCAGAAAGTAAAGTATATTCGTGACGGATTGTAATTTGAAAAAATAACAACAAACAATTTTGTATCTATAATCCACTTGAAGCTTAGATACATATACATATGTACATAGATGTGTTGTTTGACTTGTGATTGTATGTTGTGTTATGGCGCACACCACTAGTGCAGACAAGCCATCTCGAATTGTTTTCGGTTAAAGAAAATCAATTAGATGGACGTATCTATGCATCTCTGGGAATCGAATTCAATTTTGTTTCACTCTTCGTCATCAACCGCGCTTTTGTTGTTATTGTCTGGTGTTGTGATGAGTTTTTCTTTTGTTTTGATTAAATAACTCGCGCTGACTGCTCTCTGGACAGAGACACAATGAACTTTGTTATGATATAATGTGGGTAATCAGATTTCAGACTCAGAGTGGTGCTTGTTCGAGGGAAAAGTATGTGTTTGCGGGATATGAAATGAGAAAATACTCTTTTTCCACAGTAAATTAACTAAAATATTGAATTACATAAAGACCGGTGGTAGTATTGTTTCTTGGGTGCTGCACTGCATCTTATGAATGGAATGGGATGAATTCATCGCATCCCAGCAGAGCTCTGAGAAATTATGTAAATTCTGTTTTCGTTTCCATTCGACTGAGTGTGAGATTGAAATGTAAAAATTAAAGAAAACTCGTTTATTATCGGGGAAACAAAGAGAGAGAAATAGATCAAATTAAGATTACTAGTGGAGTTCCCTAGATAAATGATGATGGAATCATCACTGTAGATAGACACATGCGGAAATGGTTTAGAGATACATAATTGAAATTTGTTGAGTGGTACAGTGAAGAAGAGAGTGTGTGGCGAATTGATTTTGATAGGTTTTATTTTTACAAAATTAAACAAAAAAAATAACAACAGCTCTTTTTGAAAACTCAGTGGCGATAGTATACATAGTCTGTTTGAACACCGCTTCGATTGTGAGATTTTGAACACGGATAGCACATTGTGACCTTGGGGCATACCTTCATGGGATTCAAAAAAGTAGAAATATATTATTCGAAGTGGATGCTCATCTGAAATTTACAGAAAAAAATCCAAATTATTTATACCTATTAGCTCTTTAGTAACTCTGTAGGTACGCTAGTATTATGTTGCATCTTTTTTCTTTTTTTTATTTCTCACCCGGAGGGTCGGTGTCAAGAATAACTCTTAGGTATGGTAGACATACCTATCGACAAAAATACACCCACATAAAGTAACCTTAATTATGCTATGGACAAATTTGTCACACAGTGCTTTCTACGGATCGTTTTCTTGCATAAGTTCTGAATTGGTGAAATTTTGTTTGTAGCTTAGAGAACTTCCTTGGAAATTCTCGGACACTCATTCAGGATTTTCCCCAAGCAATATAAAATAAACAATCCATTACTTGGATACGAAGCACGATGTCTCGAAGGGTAATAAAAACATTAAAATCAGACTTCTTTGTCGTTATAAATGGCACTCTTGTTTCGCAGACATTCCTCTACTCTGTACAACTTTTGCTTGTGCTGGAGCCACCAAATGACACCTCCGTTGTGTTTAGGTGACTGTTCTACATTTGCATATAGAAGTCGAGCAAACCATACAAAATCAAGCCTCTGATTGTTGGAGTTTGTTGTCGATGGAGAGACTGACATATTTATATTCATCTTCGGAAGATCAAGAAAAAATTAGTTCTCCAATCTTTTTCCTGTATATTTTTTGAGGTCGTCTAAAAAAGGAATGTCCAGTATAGAAAACCTGTATAAAAATAGAGAGAATATTTAAAATTCTGGAAAAGCTTGGTGCTTATTCAAAGAATTATCCACCAGACCACTTTGTTGGATTCTTTCTCTTTTTGTACCTATTACAGAACATTGACACGATATGTGCGTTGCCGTTTCTAAAACCCAATTTTAAAAAGTATGAGTGCATATTTCTCTTAAAAACTCCTATCAGAATGTGAATCCTTTTCACCTTTTGAGCTGCCATAAAATTCAATTTCTAAATAGTCCAACTTTGCTGCCGGTCAGTCGGTACACGGTATCATTGCCAACAGCGCCAGTAATGCAGTAGTGGATAGGTTTGTGCAGTTCTGTGTGCTTAGCACAGCTCAGGCCAGGAGATTAGTTTTTATTTACTTTGTTTATTTATTATAATTAGTTTGTTTGTCAAAAATAAATGTCAAAATAAAAATGAAATAATGCTCCGAAAAATTCATTATGGATTACAAAAATGTAGTTTAGTTTTTGTTGTTTTGTTGTCATGTGAGGAACTCAATAATAATTCCCATAAAACCGGAAGTGGTCTCAATCGCCTTATTATAAATCCGTTAGCAACATGTCAATTTCCCTTCTCCAGGAAGTGTGCTTTCGGCACCATTTTGATAAAAAAGCAAGTCGATAATTTTCCCAAAAAAATAACGAAATACAAAGTTGTCTCATTGTGCAGGTCCACAATCAAACTTTAGGAGATGATCGTTTGGGACTTTCTAAGCTTTCAGCACGATGGGTGCCAAAAGAATACTTTGTCCAAAGAGCTGAAGTTTTCGACAGACGGGTCCAGACAACTTTGTTGCTTGGGTTAAAACTAAGGATGGGATTTGCATCTACCAGTATGATTCCGATACCGAAATGCAATCAAAAGAGTGGTTTCTTAAGGGGAAATTATGAACCTAAACAATTCAAAGCAGGAAAAAAAGTTATGGCCACAATGTTCTGAGATGCCTAATGATAAGAAAACAGTGACAGCAACTTATTACGTTGGGCAATTCAGTATAAATTATCTAGAAAGCTCCATCAGCATGTCTTGTTACATCACAGTAATGCCTGGGCTGATTATCATCAGGGAATACCCTTCCCGGAGCCCCATGCGATTAATTAATATTTCCAAAACTGAAAGAAGACAGGAAATGGAAAGATGGGAATCGGTGAGGGACGTTTTAATATGGTTTTCGTTGAAGGTACAGACTTTTATATCGAAGGTATAGAGAAGTAACATAGGATGTAAAAGTGTCTGTATATGTAGTTTATTGTAGATGTTTTTGGAAGTTCTCCTTGAAGATACGTATCTATCCAAAATATGTGTAGTCTTCGCCATCAGAATAGTAAAACGAAACACTAATGGTCCAGTAACTATTCGATATAACTTCGTAGTTGTTTTTGGAAGTTCTCCATAAAGATACGTACATATCTGTTCAAAATATTTGTAGTTTTCGCCACCAGAATAGTAAAACGAAACACTAATAGATCTAGCAGGGAGTTCGTATGACTGTCCGTGTGTCTGTCGCGGTAACAGTAACTTACTCAAATTACTATAGAATTCAATGCCATTTATGAGTTTGAAGCTCACTTAATTAATCACCTACATATACTTATGTCGATTACTTGAAACAGAAGTTTGAAAGAATAGCTAAAGTATATAGTTTGGCATCTCGAAAAGGGTAACATTATACCACAATTATGAATATGCTATCGATGGCAATAGATTAATAACTAATCCATCCATCGGATAGTGGTATATCGAGGACAACTGCAAGTCTTTAAAAACTCCTAACATCTATACTGGAAAGGATATTTGAACCATCACTCTCTAGGATGTACCCGGTTTTACGTATTCCCTTAAAGTGATAAATTAGTCAAATACTAGAAGTAGCACTAGACTTTCTTACCGCGTGCAGAAGCAGGCAGCGGCTTGCAGACAATCACAGCATAAGTATCATTTCGTAAAAAACGTCTATTTCAAGGCCTTGCCTATTATGTACTATGTTCTCCAAGTTGAAAATTAAGATTGCACCCTTCTGAATAAATTGTAAAAAAAAATCCTTTAACTCGTAATAACTAATCATAACTTTTTTTTTCTGGATCACGTTCTACATGTCAATTGACTCCATTTGGCTTGTCAAACAGAGAACAACAAAATAACGAATTAACTCAGCGCATTGTGGTTATAGATTCTTTTTTTCATTTATTTTGATTTTTATTTCATTTTTTTGGCTATGTATCAATGTTTATTGAAATGGAACATAAAAATAACAAAAAAAAAAAATCCCCACATCTACATGAATCAAATTCAATTGAATCGTTCAGTGAATGAGCTCGACAGTTGTTATTACATTTGTTGATCCATGTATTGGGCGGTTGATCGTGATCGAATGAATGACGTTCGGTTGATTACATTCCAAAGGGGAGGGTATCGCGTGACATTTTTTTTTTTTTGTTCAATAAATTCATACCTACTGGTACATTTATACATTTGATTGAGTCAAGACGTGGTTCACCAAAATATTTTAATCTGTCAGATTTGTTTTTATGTATTTTTTTTTTTTTTTTTTGCAAATAGAACAGAAAGGTGTGAAAAATGTGGTCGGTTAGGAGTGGTTTTTATTTGACATAATCAACACTTTGTTCTGTCTTTTTGCCTACACATGTTTTTTATGTGAATGTCACTGAATTTGTTTTTCAGATCAATTTATTGTCATGTATGGGGTTGACCAGGCTTCATTGAGAATATTTTTATAGGACCAAGCAAGCATGCATAAATTTCCCAACGGCACATAATTCGGTGAAATACATATTAATAGAAATTACAAAAAAAAAATATCGGAGCATTAGAGCAGACAAGGAACTGCGTACGCCTACACCCATTCCTGAACTTGCAACTCAATTTTGATTCAGAAGGATTCTGTAAAAGAAGAATTTAAAAGTCCGCTAGTCGAACTCAAACTTACAGCTCCGGACTTTGCATTTGCCCATATTACAACTAAATAGAAAATAAAAAATATTTGGTTTGAGGTTTTAGATCAAAAAACCAAAAAGTTTAAGACAGGTAACCCTTATTCAACGGGAAAAACTTGAGAATATTTTATTGTATTTATAAGGAAATCTAGAACACAAATAATATATTTACAATTGCTTCAGCTATTTTTGGTTTGTGGATGCGACAATTGCCTCAACGAAAACTTATTAGCTTTCACATAAAAGACAAACCACAATAAAAAATTCAGCGGACATCAAAGAAATGATTGCGTAGGAAGTGATAAATGACCAGATATACGGAAGACAAAACTATCTTCAATCGTCTAAATAACAGGTTAAAAAAAATGTATTGCCGAATTAAAAAAATCCTCCATTAAAAGATTCCTACGTAATTTGACGACTGACAAAAACACTGACTATTCCCTCTGGAAATCAGCGATGGCAACCGATGGAAAATGGGTCGGAAACACCAAGCCAACTGACGTGCGTGAAAAAAAAAACGTTCCTACCAAACTTAGTGAATGAAAATTTAGAATTGTGGATAATGTAGATAACGAAGAAATATTCCATGTCACTCCAAGAGAAATAAGAAACATGTGCAGGCTTAAAATATCGAATAAAAAAACGCCAGGTTACGATCTTATTACCGCGCAAATTTTGAAAGAACTACCGCACGTAGCCACTGTAAAACTTAAGCTTCTAATTAATGCCTGTTGTAAATGAGATAAGTACTTCATCGCTGGAAGATCACTGAACTAGTAACACCGAAACAAGATAAGCTATCTACAGAAGTCACTTCCTTTAGGCCAATAGCATTACTTATCAACAATTTTTAAGAAACTACTACTTAAAAGATTAGACAAAATTATTATTGAAAGACAACTCTCCCAGAACCATCAAATTGGGTTTAGGAATAAGGATTCGACAACAGACCAAGTGCACCGTATTACCAACGTAATAGAGAAAACACTCGAATGTAAACAGGTATGCTTTGCAATATTCCTAGATGTAACGCAAGCCTTTTACATAAAGGTTTGGAAACCCGAAATCTTATGTAATAGACCGATTTTTTCCAGTACAGTACGGTAAAAAATAACGGCAGGTGTCCCACATGGTAGTGTTCTCGGACCAACTCTGTATTTATTATAAACAAGTAATATACCACTAGACAACAACGTCATCATAGCCATTTTTGTAGATGAAACCACAATACTTGCAGTTGACAATTGCGCAGTTAAAATTACTATTAAACTGCAGAATGTCAATAAAGTAATATGTATATTGGAGCAACAATGTCGCAACAACCAAATAGTTCCTAATGCTAATACGGCAAAGTTCCTAAAAATGACCTTAGATGCCAAATTGAAGTTGGAAGAACACGTTAGAAAGAAAGCAGAAGTATTAAATATAGAATATAGAAAGCTATACTGGCTAATAGGACGTAATTCGGTGCTATCTATTCAGAACAAAATTATGCTATATTAGCAAATTCTTAATCCCGTCTGGACAAAGAAAACAAATATTAAAATAATACAAACATTTCAAAATAAAGACCTTCGTGGAAAAGTCAACACCCCATGGTACGTAAGATGTCAGTAAAAAGAATGAATGGGCACAATCAAAAATTGTAGATACAAAACAACCCTGAGATAGAAGTCGTCCTAGATTTACAAAATATCGTTCGCAGATTGCGAAGAACTAAGTCGCAAGAACTTATGATTTAGCTGTGAAGAGAAATTACTCAAAAACATAATATTTTCTTTAAAGCGATTACCTACATAAAATAAATAAAAATCATTTGTCAATTGATTTGTGAGCACAAACACGTATTTATTTTTTATTCAATTGAAATCAAAGATGACATCCTATTTGTATCAATATGGGTATCATTGAAATGTCTGAATATATCCCTGGTAAGTTTATTACAATAGAAGTTTGCACATAAGATCCCAAAAATCGGTTCTTTAAAGCTTTTGCTTCCTCGCTATTCAAAGTATAATAGGAAGCTATTTGATCATATCTGATGATCTCCGATTTTAAGATTTGCAACTGATCTTTCCATTTCAGGTAAAAACAAATACTCTTTGGTAGGTGTCTATCTATCTATCTATCTGGTTAATATACCTGCTTAAGTATGTAGATAGTCCCACCTTAAAGCTATTCAAATCGGTCTTTGCGGAGGTAAGATATAAAGTGTTGAGTGCTAAAAGTCATCAAATATTTTAATTGTCAATCAAATGCTTGTCACACGCTTACCTCAATAACCAACGGAAGAATTTAATTAAAATTTGGTTTGTTAATTTAACCTTGTGCGCAGATAGTTCTGTCTGCAAATCATTAACAACTGAGAAAGTGGTGGTAAGTTTTATGAAAGTGGTTGAGTCCCAAAAATTTTCTAAAATAGGAAATTTAATTCATTAATTTAATTTGGTCTGTAGACCGTCCCATTTGAAAGAGTGGTGGTAAGATAATAAAATTAGCTTTTGCTCATCAAAAAGCTATTCTGCTGATTAATTAATAACATGCACCTAAATATGTATGTATGTATAAAGGCAGGTATTGTTTTTCTAAAAACGATATTTTGATCAAATTTGACATTACTATAATGGAGAATATCAAAAAAGTGGGTCTCTCAATTCTGTCTGTCTGTCTATCTGTATATATGTGCGCTGGTCTCCAGGCGAAATGGATAGACGGATTTTCTTGAAACTTCATATCTGGAGCCTGTAGAGTCACAGTTCGGTGCGAAATCGGAATTTTCATTCTAACCCTAAAATTAATGGTCGATTTCGAAAAAAATCGATTTTCCCGAAAACGGCTACAACGATTTTGTTAAAATTTTATATTTGAGGTATGTCGGATATATCCTAAGAGATGGCACCACAAAATATAGGTGTAACGGCGCTTCCCTTATTAACCGATTTTTAAAAATTAGCTATTTCTCGGCTGTGTGTTTTTATTCGAAATCAATACATATTTGATTTAAATTTCAAATGAAAGTGATTTGAATGAAAACAGCATGTATGTAGGTGCAAGTCCGTACGACTCAGTCGTGCATCTTATTTCGAATTATTTCCTTTTCTGCTAGTTTTGTTTTGCTGGTCAAATAATTTAATTTTGCTGGTCAAGAACGGCTTTTCGGCTGATCCATTAAATGGTAGTCGATATTTATGTTCGGTAATTTGGATAATAACTTTATATACGTACTTTATACGTGGTTTCGAATTTTACTTTAACAACGAAATTTGTAACAGCTGAGAGGATGAACGAACGCTGCCGAAGTTGCTACTATAATAGCAGTTAGCTACATATTACTATGCGACTAATACTTTTAACATTTCTTCAACAAGTATTTCATTCGATCATTCAAGTGAAAAGTATCATTCAAGTGAAAACTCAATTGAAGAAGTTGTACTACTAATTTGTCAATATAATAATTTTTACTTAAAAAAATTAATAAAAACAAAATTTACAGAATATTTCTTCCCCAACGGGACTCGATCACAGATCAATCCATGAAAAAATGTGTTCGTGTCTTAAGCGCAGTCTGCTAGCTATATCCCATCCACGGAGGTGCTATCGTTGGGGAGGTCAAAAGCGATACTTATTCTTCGCATCGTAGCAATAATTCATCACATGACCGTCCTAGTTAAACGATAATTCTGACCAAGTAGGAACGCTAGGTGAAAAGTATGGCAAAGAAAATCAATGCAAACAAGATACAAATTATAGTCATCTTGTAGTTCCATGGTGTAAAACCTTAGCGGGTTCTGCCCAGTCCATTGATAGTGATTTTCTGTCTCTCTTCTTTCTTTTTTAGAGTTTGCTGGTCCAGGCTTTGACTTTTACTTTAACCAGTTATTATCTTTGTAATGAAATTCCGCACCACTCTCTCTGCCTCTCTCTGGGGTAACAGAATCATGACTTAACTGTTTTCTAAGGTTGCCCTTAGTCTAGAGCAAACCCTTACATTGCCCAGCAGATACTTTATTTCCAACCATTCCACTGAAACCAGAGACATAGAAGGTGTACGTAATTAAGGTAAACGAAAATTTAAAAATTGTGAGTACTTCCCGATAGCGCCTAACAGACTTCGATTTTATTTCGGTAGCAGAAGTGGTAACACTATCTCTTGGTATTGCCAATATGAGCTACTTAGCTCTAATATTTTTGAAAACCCTCGCTAATTCTTATGTTCATGTTAAAATATACCACACATTCATAAGTGTCGATATTTTTGGACTCAGCTTTAAACACGCCTGGATAACATAAGAAAGCGGACTTGCACAATCGAAGTTGAAATTTGGGAGTAAATATTTAATCGGTATTTAAGCGTTTATTGAAGAACTCGTCTGCAGATACTCCGACAGACTGATATAAGATATAAGTTTCCAAACGCTACTACAAAAACTACAAAGTATGTTACTCTTGAGAATTGGGAAAGGACAGCCTGGGATGAACAAAAAAAAAACACATAAATCAACATCAATATATCAAAAAGCTACTAATTACAGTGGCAGCTCGTGACATCTGTTCGGGGATTCACAATACAAAAATAAGAGAAAATTTGTTATCGGGATATTCACAATCAAAATCGACTTCTACTAAATTTAGGGTGAAGCCAGATACTTTTGGAAAACATAGCACATTTTTCGAAAAATTTAAAATTTTTCTTTCGCAAGTATTGTTTTGTAGGATGCGTCACTTTTTCAATATTCGCACTGCAAAATAATTTACCTTTATAGGGGTAAAGTCAGACATTTTGGAAGACTCTTCACTTAACTGCAAAACGAATAGTACGTATGTACATATTTTAAATGTCAGTTCAAGAAATTTTCTGTAATTGCCCTAGAGATCATACCCGAATGTACTTCCAACAGCAGATAAACCATTTATGTAGCGAAATTTATAAAAAAAAAAAAAAAAAAAAAAAAAAACACTACAATTTCCCATTTCACAAGTGAATTATATTACGATAATGCTTTAGGCACAAGTTCTCTGTGCACAATGTGTTTTAATATAAAAGCAGGGTAGCACCTACGTACATGTTGGTAGACATACACGCATTCACTGTTAATATTAAGCTGAGATGAGCAAGTGCCATTCTGGTCCTGCCACACATGGAACGATGTTTTGACCTCTACAGTGCTAGTCAAATTTGTTGTTAACATTTTTTAAACGAAATCAAATGCATTGTGAAAGAGTGCTTTAGAAATTTAAAACTAAATGCTTGCCTGGTTTTTGTATACCGATATTGAGAGTTCACGTCCTATTATAACCATCTGCCCACGTTTAAATAGTCGATGTATAGAAAAGTTGTTTTTGACTTTAACTAACCGATTATAGTTATTCTTTCAACTGGAACGTTGATCAGTTATGTGGTGTCATCTTTTCAATCCAATGTAAATTTAATTAGCACTCACACGGATGGAACACCTGCATCTTTGAACAAAAGACGACAGGAAAAAATCAGTTAATCAAAAATTAATATATTTAAAAATCGAAAAAGACAACATGGATGATTCTGGTGTACTTCAGCGAACGTCGACTTGTATAATCAATGAATAGGTGAACTAAATATGAAGTGACATATGTATGATATGTTTAGACTGCCTTTAGGTCGTATTCTTTTCTGCAAGCGTAAAAATACAGCATGTTCCGGAGAAAAGTGTATCTAATTACTTCTTTCGCTTTGCTCGCACACGCATGTTTATAGTCAAATCATCGTCTCACGAAATCATTCAATTGCCGATCGAGCGTTATATTAATGTTTCAAGTATAGTCTTACACGTTGAATTCTGTAACACAGAACTTAAACCGTGATTAAAGTAACATTATGTTTACAGATGAAGTAACTTTTTCCGTCAATAATTATTGAAGAAAAGCTGGACTAAAATAGTTAAAAAATTGCATCCAGCAAAGGTTTATATTTATGGGTGCGTCTCGGTCAATGGATTCGGAAAGATAACAACGAACCTCGATGCTCAATTCATGGTCAGATTATACCAGTGTGGTTTGCTAAAGTCTGCCGAATCTTTGTATGAGCCTGGTAATTGCTACTGGATCTTGCAAGAGTATAACGATCCAGAACATCAGAGTCGACTCTGCACGCGTCGGAGTCAGGAAAATTGTATTGTATTTTACATACATATGAACATGCATAATCCGGTCCTCTTTTGTTTTTTTAGACTTTCAGATTCTTCTCCAGGATTTTCTCTGAGTTTGTAAACACTATATCATCTGCGAATGCACTGTTGTATAGATATCGGTCTCAAGTGCCTATATCCAACTATAAACTTTTTCATTCTTTCTTGGCAGTATCATATACCGTCGTTCATTGCACAGACGAATAGAAGAGGACTTAATATACTTCTTTGCCTGACCACTTCTGACGTTTTGAATTTCTTCGACATTCTGTTGCTGATTCTGACAACGTTGTAGATGTCTTTATACATATGTATATGCTATTAATCGCTCTTACTAGACCCTCAACCACACCTTTATTACTTAGACGTGCCAAATTTTATTTCTTATAAACGTGTCAAATGCCTTCTTTATGTCTATGAAGCATTTTTGGATAGATTTTTCCAGAATCTGTTGTACCGCGGAAATGTGGTCCTGTATGCTATGTGCCAGTCTTCTCCCGCTTTGTACATTTAATAGATGTTCTAGATGTTCTTCCACAGCCTACTCTCTAATATCGTCTCGAAATCTTTTAGAGCTAGAAAGAGCGCTCTATAATGTCTATAATCTGTTGTGTCTCCTTTCGTCATATTTAGGATTCCTAGCACTTTTTCTTATCTTCTTCTCCTAGGTATAAAATATATTCTGATACAATCTCATCGATTCACGGAACTTTTGCTGTTTTAATCCTCTTGAGTTCTGTGTTTAGTTCTTGACTCCGATCTTCCCTGAATGTTAACTCCCTGAATTGTTAATACCTCATCACCTTCTGTTGTGTTCAATAGATCTTCAAAGTATTCCTTCCATCTATTTATGATTTTTTTTGTTCTGAAAGCACCCTTCCATCTTTTGCTTTTATTAATTGTAATTTGAAATACTTTCCATTTTTAAGTTTTTCAAGATTTTTGTTTGGCTTCCAGAACTCTTATCTTTAATTGTTTTCTCTGTGCTTTGTATGCTTCATACTTTGTGTTACTTTTATGTTGTACGTAGCCTTTCCATAGCCTTTTCTTGCTCTTAATTTCGGTCTTAACATTCCCAATCCACCATGCCGATCTCGTTTTGTAAGTGTTTATTTTATAATGCCCGCACACTTATACCTCCAGCTTCATGATAGTTCCCTTAAATCTTATCTATATCTAGTTCACATCACCTATTTAGCTTCGTTTTGATATTCTTCCTTAACTTCTCTTGTCCTCAATGCATGCACTTTAATTCTCTCTCCCTATTATTTTCATTTCCCATTTCTTTCCCATTTTCTTTCTTTCAGGACTGCTTCCAGCAGGCAAAGATCACTTCCAACTTCATAACCTCTTTTAACCCGAACGTCCAACAGTTATCCTTTGGTAGCATTTCTATAATTATATAATCTATAATAGACTACTCAACTTTGCTTGGCTTTTCACTCATAAATTTATTTATTGCTTTGTGAGAAAAAAAGGGTATTTGCGATAACGCGATCATTGACTAGGCAGAATATATATTTTAATAAAAACAAAATGAGTTAATTAAATTCTGGTATTTTTTTTAAGTTTTAAAACAAGTTTCTCTGCAACACGTTGTACTAAAAATTAAAGGCTTTATAGCTCCTTATATAATCGTTCACGATTTGACGAATTCGATACATCTACCCAGACCATTACTCAAAATCCTTGAAATTGATAAACAAAATAACAAAAGATCGTGGAATACAAATGGATCCTGTAGTATAGCTATACAAAACTCTCACCGTTGGCTATTTGGGATAATTCAATAACACCTTTTGCAACAATCGCTTACTATGGCGGGTGGTCCAGCACTGGCACAAAACCGGATAGGTTCACATAAATCAATGATTTATCAGCACATCACTACATGCGCGTTATCGCAACGACATCTTTATTAATAAATATTCTCGATTGCAACTAAAAATAGTCGATAAATTTTCTCGATCTAGGTACATGTGTGGTTATAACAAGCTGGCAACTGGAAAACCTTGAACCTATCTACTAGATGATAAATTTTTTTTTAATGAAACAGTGAGTTATGTTTATGTTTTTTATGAGTGCTTCCCATACAAAGACATTTTGATAAATTAATCAGGCAGCTGGCGATGTTATTCGCTAATAAACTTCAACGGAATGCCTATGTAAGCTAGAAACAACAAAAATAATTTAAAGCGCATGAGAAGTTATTGCACATTCCAATTGTTGATTTATGTAAATTGACTAATTAAACTGAGCGTTGTTATTTTTGTTAAGACCAAGTTTATTTTGGTAAATTTTGTGCGCATGTTTAACACTCTCGAAGCACACATGACATTCCAGTCAAGGTCAGCTGAGATTTAGTGGACGTTGATGTTTTCGTTATTATTCAAGCAACGTACCCACAACACGAGAAGTTTCAGACTCTCTTGTTGTAGCCCGGGTGGACCTGTGGTAAGGCTAATTTTTCGCCAGTTTACATGAAGTCATAAAAATTAATTGATACATTAAAATGAGTGCCCCTTGTAAGTGTAGCCTGTAAATTTGCGCCACTAATCTGCATTGTGAAACAGCTAAGGTAAACAAATTTACGATTCTTAAATTACGGGGTGAGCATACATGTGTGAGTGTACGATCGTTGAGAAATAAGGGCAGGTGATTTAATTACTCGTAAAAATAAATATTTGGTTTTTGTTTAAACGGGAACCGGTGAGTAGGTCTTCTCAGAAACATGATAAGTTTAGTCCATTTTTGAAAGCATACAGCAATAACTAAATACAGTAAATATTTTCATGGGAGGTTTAATACTTGTCACACCCTCATTTCTATGTGGGTAGAAGTTTCCGGTTCCAATGACTTAACTGTCTTGAACAACACAATTTTAAAAGTTACTTACGATTGTGCGTCATGAAGTCTTGTAAAGCAGGCATAACATCCATTCAAAAGCTATGGGTGCGAACAAACCACAGAAAGTATCTGTGATTTCGGGGGTATTTAAAGCATGACGAATGTTCCGAAAGACCTACAACTTGTCTTATTGTGCCGATTTTCCTCTCAGCAATCAAGCTTGGACAATTATGGGCCAAGATTTGGTTGCTACAACTATAAGCTACGAAATGAATGGAGAATGGAAAACCTTCTTCGTTGTCAAAATGGGACTAGTCACCTGGTCTTGAGTAATAGTAAATGCACAAAATACATATGTATGAAACCCATACAGAGCATGAATGGGTTTCATACTATCGGCTAACATAACAATTAACAATAGCCAACTTTTGGCACAAGAAGACAGGGGTGAATAAATTGACGTACCTTAAAGATAATTCAAGTCGATTACCAGCTGGAAGATGTTGACGGAGGTGTCCCTCTCGAAGCACTGATACTTTGAACTCAAAATCGAATGCGGAGCCATTATTTTGCAGATCAAAAAACGAGACACGCTTTATGGAGAAACTAGGCAAATCCATTAAAACTAAGCTCAAACACGAAACTCGGCAGAAGGTAAGTATTGTTCCACACCTAAATGTTGCCCTTTTTACGAGGTATAAAAAACTCCACTCAGACTGGACATAGGTCCATTCTACTACAACGAAACAAGATTCTGTTAATGAAATTTCTTCATCTTTCGTTGAATTAAGAGCAAGAGCTTCAGTGATGAGAAGTTTACGGTATTAGAATTCACCACATCTGCGCCAAAAATCCGCCAACTGATACGACTAAAGGATAATCGCAAAATAGATGTTCCGCAGTATCACTGCCCTCTCCATAGGCATCGCAGATGGTGGTATCGCTCAAACCTAGCACATGCTTGGCAAAAGCGAAATGGCCTGTAGAAACACCAGTAAGATGCCTGCTCTTTTCTATTGAAGTACAGCAAAAATGTCGCGAATTTCTTACAGCTTCTCATCTCATTTCCAATAATCTCCTTTGGAACAACCCGTCTGACAGAAAGCACAATATCACTGTTTAGCATATAGGAATAGATTAATCCAAGAATATAATTAGATACCTTGATTCATTTATAGACTTAATGAATTAATCGAATTTAAATTTACATTTTGAAACAATGTTTAATACTAAATTAGTTTACTACCCGACAGACGACTTTACTGTCATTGTCGTACGTTCAATGTTTTCAGTTACAAACAGAAACTTTTTATGTAAATGTATTAATACTAGTATATTGTGAAAATAAAAAACAATAAATACAAAATACAATAATCTCATTATGACCTGGGACCCACACAAGATTCAGTGAGTTCAATCTTGCGACCGAATTCAGAAAGTTCTTGCATTATCAAACTATTTTGGAAGTGATTCTGCCTTAAAGGTCCACCCCTCCACCTATTCCTTAAAATATAATTCATGGCAATTAGGATTGAATAAGTCTCCGCTCGAAAGACAAATGCATATTTGCCTGACAAGAAATGAAACCTAATGTGGTCGTCCTCCACGAAGACATCAGCAGCACACGCATGACTGATATTGGAGCCATTCGTGAAAATTCGACTACAATTCATGCAGTGCTCAGATTCAGTCCAAATTCAGCCCTGATCGCGACGAAAGTCAACTTTAAATTTACGAAGTTGTTGGAGTTCTAGTTCCATTGCATCAGACGAGGACAAGAGTCGAAAGATAAGTGTGACGCAAGGTCATTGAAGCTCCAGTACGGGTTACACAAAAGCCACCTCGTTTAAAACGGAAGACTGCTCTCATTGTGCTGCCCATGGTACAGATGTTAAGAGAAGGGTGATTCAACAATGCAGCTAGGACAGCGTCAGATGAGCTTGATAAGGGGCCCGAGACAAGCTGTTCTTTGGAGGTTAATGAGAGAAGCAATGACATATTTTCGCGAAAGCTCTTCCCACCAATCAACTAATGCATATGCCAAGAAAGGTCTTATCATTGCTGTCTAGTTCTATAGGACCTTTTTGGTAATAAGCCCCGCGTTTTGCCGATAACACCCTTACACTACCAAAAAACTGAGAGCACCTTGACTGCCTCGAACTCAACATGTTTTGACCAAAGAAGTTTTGTATCCAAGATTACTCCTAGATAGTGAAGAAAGAATGCCACATTGCGGGGAGCCCTTGTTAACCCCTGCAATCCGCATCCACAACCAAAGTTCTAGACATTAACATTGCACAGGCACATTCCCGGAAATTGTAAGGCTGACGAACTTGCCAGACATGAAACAACAACACCCATCTTTCCAGACAAAAGTTCACTGGGTATGCCTATCGCTACATGCAAACTTAAATTAAAGCTGGATGCTATTGAAAGGACAAATTTTAGGTGGACAAGTGGTACAACGTGTCTAGCGACAAAACAGATTTGGCCTAAGCTGGATCTGAAATGCTCTAAGGATTTAATTTCTCTCAATAGAATGCATATCAGCACTGTAATTGGTGTCATTACTGGACACTGTCTAATAGGCAGCATGCAACAAGGCTTGGAGTATTTTCAAATGATTTCTGCAGAAGCTACATGGACGAGGAGGACGAGGAGACTATTCTTCGCCTTCTTTGCACCTGCCCAGCTTTCCCTCAAAGAAGGAAATTCCACTTAGGCGCCTTCTGTTTCAACGACCTAAAAGATTTGGGAAAAATAGACGTTAGGGACCTCCTACGCTTGATCAGAAGCTCCAAATGGTTCAATGAATAGGCCTAAGACCGCTTCCCAAATCCACGTGGTATCACAATGGACCTATTATTGGTCTAAGTGTGTTGGCTTTTAGCTGACAGTCACCTCAACCGAACCTAGCCTAGCCTTGCATTGCATGGTGCCCTTATTAGATGTTTTGTGTCGATTGAGAAAAAACTGTTGCAAATCGGATTCAAGTAGTCTGGTAGATACTTATAGAATACACACATCCATGCTGCAACATTGTACAAGACAGTTGGTGCCAACTCTAAAGAAAATTTCTACTGCTGGTCTGGCAATGGAATAATTACTAACACCCTCGCAAATATTTAGAGGGGCTTCTATACCACAGTTGGATAAAGATGATTGTGCACAAGCAAAGAGATTCAGACCAATCAGTCTACTTAAAAGCATGGAAAGATTGCTTAAGCTTCATGTGTGATTAAATTGCACCCTCTGTCTAATATGCAGCACGTCTATCAGTCCGAGAAATCTTGCGAGACTACGATTCAAAACCTAGTTAGTAGAATTCACTTTATGATTGACACGACATCTGACATGTATCTTTTCTTTGAAGCTAATTTAAACATATGTTTAGCTAACGCAGTATAAGTGTTTCAAGTGAAGACGCATAGCAGTTGTCATATCACTGCCACATCGCTCACAAGGTTGAAGGTGATGAAGTTTCATTAAGTTTATTTGATAGTTCGCGGAAAACTTTCAGAATTTTTGGAAAATTTTAGGTACGCAATCTTTTAAATCAATCTTACCCCGAAGCAAATGTTGGGAATCGTTTTGGATAGAAATATCTCGAAAACGGTGCGTCGTAAGAAAACAAATATTTACGAGTGAAATTTTAGGTTATGAAATTCTCTACAAGATGGATGCCGAATTTTTTTAAATTCTCCAAACTAAAGACACGCAATTTTCTGAAATGTTCGATTTTACCAGGAAGTTAATAGTGGAAATCGTTTTTGAGCACGAATATCTCAAAAACGATGCATCATACGAAAAAAATTATTAGGACTGATATTTTAGGTTCTGAAATTTACAATTTTTTAAAGTTATATGCAAACAATCCTTCAAAATAAGCAACTTTACCTCGAAGTTAACGGAAATCTATTATAAATATGTGTTCTTGAGTGTGAAAAATAAGAAAAGGATTTTTTTGTTATGTATACATACAATTACGAGTGGGAGCCGTGACTCAGTGGTAAGTGCGCGAACACTGAGCGAGAAGTTCAAGGTTAGAATTTAAGAAAACACAAAAATAAAAAAGAAACAAAACTTTTCTCACGGTCCCACATCTCAAACATCCGAGAGTAAAAATTGTCATCAGAAAAATTGCCCTTCGGAAACGGCGTAAAGCTGTAGGTCCCAATCATTCGTGAGGCGCATAGCACGAGTGGCTGCCAGAAGCTAGACCAGGCCCTGCATTGGGCTGTTAGCGCCATAATATTTAAATCAAATAACTTCCAAGTTTCAGATCCCTAAATGATATGGCAGATAGACAGACCGCAGAGTGTATGAGCTGGAAAAGGAGGACATAAATTCAATTCTTTCCATGGATATGATCAAAATCTACCTAGAAACTGAAGTCGAATGATTGGCTAATGGTAGGTCGAACAACTTGACATTTGTCTTTCATCGAATCATTTCTGATCAGAGCTAGATTTTGAGACAACTTCAGGCATTCCTAAAAAATTAGTTTTCAGTCCAGCGATTTCTACAGAATATGTCTTGCTAAAAAGCATGCACCTGTCCAGACATGATATTCACAAAATCAGGAGATTAGTGCCTCTATCCAAAGGGTACAATAATAATAACTTTTTTCAAACCCGGTAATTGGTGGTACTACAAAGCACCTACCCTTTGGACTAAGTCTGCTTTCGATTGAACAGAGACAGTCATCTAACATAATCCAATCAAACATTATATCCAGCTCGCTGTGGTAGACTCTCAACGCGGTGAATTGAAAAACTCTGCATTATTTCAAGGTCTGAAATTTTAATACCATTTCCATGGGTATGGCCTTCAAAGTCTCTTAAGAGAATTGGAAATACTTTTTTGCATTTTTTTTTTTTTCTAAATTTGTTCTGTGTTAACTTTAATACGTATCACAAGCCGACAATACTCGTACCATATCTCGCGGAGTTTGAGAACCGCTGTACAACTGAATGCTAGTTTGGAGTATTCTCTAATATTTTTGTAAGACATGGCCAGAATTCTCAGCTATACAATATGCTACAATATATTTGACGATGCTTGAGAATACTTCAGCCAAATCTTCGGACGTGCTTTCAGACACCGTGTACTATGGCACAGATATGTTTTTATGTCCAGGGTACATTATGTACCACTCTTGGTACATAGTTTTATATAATTTTAATTGGCAATTGAATCGGTTCTTGTTATGTTCACCTCACTTTTTTAGTGTTGCGTCTCGTCTTGCACCACCTCATTTATCTACCACCATACACGTTGTCACTAACACATTAGGTAGAAATACGAGGAGTATGATAAAATAATTCAGCAATAATAAAGTGTTTATTAGAAAATATCCAAGTAATACATACATATATTCGTAGGTTCTAGCTTCTTATGAATGCTGGATTATTTTACTTAAAATCTTGATTGGCACCGTAGAGAGTACAATCACCTGAATAGAACAAAATCGTTATTACTCTACCGACATTCCAGATCTTTGAAGATCAATTTGTGTTCACCTACGCTTTCTCCATCAAAGAGTGTAGACAATCACAGTCATTCAGTTCTAAAACACTAATACATATTTGTGAATGGATATCTATATAGTATTGTAAAGACACAATCATAATCTCTCAACACTAGAGCACAGATAAACATCAGTTTCTATCTGTGAACCTCAAAATGGTCATTTTACGACTGGAAAAAAACCGAATCATAGCAATCCCACTCTTTTGCTAGCAAAATTAGTACTTTTTTTTTTACTTCAATCAACTTTAATCGACAACCGCAAATAGCCGCAGGTCAGATACATTCCTTGAATTTGGCGGAAAAGATACAAAAAAAAAAACCAACTGCCGAACGTAACGAGTTTTTCCAGCTAAACCAACAAAGAAATCATTGTTCCATAGCTAAAATCAAAACAACAACAAGTACTCAGATACTTAGAGTTACTCGGAACTGAGAAAGGAGAGATAAGACAATGATTGGCATTAACATGAAGTAAAATCAACGTGCAAATTACTTTAATGTCGACAATCTCTCGGATGACATGATCGCACGAAACATTGTAATTAACCGAAACGTACCAGCCAAGCCAACCGGGACAGTTGAATGGTGTTTTACTGTCCATCAATTGCTTTGGGAATTTTTTCGGGCGGATAATTTCCATCACTAACAATCGGAAAAGTGAATTATATCTGCACGCAGCACAAAAAAACAAGCAGTTACTCTCTGTATCTATTCTGCAAGAAAGGAATTCCACTTGTTCGGGACAACATTCCAACGTTCAGCGCAATTTACATGATCAATTTTCCACTGATCGGCAAAACAGCTATAAAACAGCAGCCGGTACTCATTTGATTATCCACCAAGCAAAAGATACATGAACAACGTGCCACGGGTTGTTCTCACGTAACAAGCTGCCAACTTTCGATTACACAGATATTTATTATTATATAAATAAAGTTAGTATAGTTTATTTTCTGCTACTCCACTTGTACAAGCCGTGATAAGGCTAATGAATTCTATAGAAAGATACTCGCCGCTTACCATGAGATACTATAACATATGACAAACTGGCTAATTAATGGCAAATTGATAGAATGGATTCTGTCTATGTTACCTTGGGTTTTTTTTAATAGTGTGATCGTTAGCAATAAATCCTCCGTACGATGTTATCCACACAAGTCCACTGTGACGTATCTGAAAGATAGAAATAAAAAAACGAAAAATTAATATCTCTAGCATGAGTTGTATGTGTATATAGGCATATATATGTATATATATATATATGCATCCCATCGTCATATTCATATTTGCGTGGCCTTGTCCCGGTATAATTTATGATGCGTTTTACATTATATTCTCTAGCTATAGACAGTCTTAGCTTTGCATTATCAATTAGCATTCGCATTTATACCTATCTGGACAGACAGAGAGTGTTTCTGAGAAGCGACTATGCGTAGCGTCGAAGCTCCATAGAATTCATTGTGGAGTTTTATTACACCGCGAACGTTGCAAAAGTCTTACGCTTTTATGTAGTCATCTTCTTTTCAGATACTAAAGTGTGTTCTTGTAGAAGAGATAAGATAAAAAAAAGAAACCACGCGATCAATGACGTCAATATATACAGTATGCGAATGCGGTTAATGGTCTAACCTTGGAGTGTAAACAGATAAGTAGTGTCGTAGTACTAGATACATATCATACATACATAGTTTACCGGTAGTTCTTACATATATTCTTTTATGGGAAATACCAGGACGAATTGATGGGAAACACGTTTTTTGCAATTTATTGTGCGTGGCTGAGTCAGAGAGTCAATACTGGATGGGTCACTGTGCAAATGGGAATATAACTTTTACAACTTGCAACCATTTTTATTTGCATTCACTGAAGGGAACAATTGTTAGTCAATATTGAGATGATCTTTTCAGGTTACAGCGGAAGTAGGTCTTACTGCAAGAATTGTAAGGCATTTCCATGAAGTGACAATACACATTCTTAAGCAACTAGTTACAGTTTGTACTAGAAAAGTGAAAATGCCCACCCAAAAAGAGGTAATTTGACTAATTGGTTTTTAAATGCAGGTAGACTGCTATAAAGTAGGAGTTTATTTTTATTATGCAAACATTGATATCTAAAAGTCTTCTTCCCCTTCTTGGAACAAGAAGAACAATCGTTCCGACAACTCTTTGGAAGAACAAAATGACGACAGAAAGAATAAAACAAATTGGACGTGCACACTGACCAGAGAAAAAGTGGCGAAGATTTCTCTAAGGTGCAACCACATTCATCATCCTTGAGAGAAACACTAGAAAGCTTTAGGATTGGTGTATTAGTTTCAAGCTTTCAAGATGGATTGATCAGTATTCTACACGAAAAAAGCAGATGCCTCTCTGGAGACGATTAAAAAGGCAAAATGTAAAGAAAGATCGGTAATTCTCACGCTCTTCAAGCATTACACGCTAAATCCCTGATAAGGCATAGTTTTAAAACCAACTTCATATTCAGTGAAGTATCTCTAGATACTATCAGAGCTCTAAAAAAACCAAAAAGCCACCTCCAAGTCACGCTGAAAAACTGTGGCTGCCTGAAAACATTGCTCCTATATCGACTATCAAAATCTATCTCCTCAACGACCCCCCAGCATCAAACTAGAGCAATAGATGCGCTTAAATTGACCTCAAATGACAACGTTAAAGGTAAACCCCATTAGAGGGCTATAAAGTGACACAGTAATGCATACCATAGGAAAATGTTTATTACAATTTGAGCGTCAAAGTTGACTCCAAAAAGTATATTTTTTGTCTGAATATAATACCCAAAATTTTGAAGAGTAAATCCTCTCCGTTCGAGTTTTTAAAACTATAGGTTCAGTAATGATCGAAGAGCGAAAACACCTCAATGTTTGCATAATAAAATAAACTTCAAGACTGAACAAGCTAAAAAAGCCACACCACGGTGAAACCAAAATTCTCAGTCTTACCAATATACCACCAACCTTACAAGTAAGAATCGGTGAAATAATACCTATGTATTGGATGTATGCAGAGCAATCAAATCGTGAAAGCAAAGAGTAAGTCGATTAACCTGAGTCCGTTTCCGGAGATGTTGTCTTGCTTACTGTATTTCCCTACGGTGTCTTCCTTTCTAATTATTGCATTAAAATCGCCAAGCACGATTTTACCGTCATAACGTCATAAGTCCTGTAGAGGAGCTCATAAAATCATAAATCTTTGGTCACGATGAGGGGGGTGTGAGCACATATTAAACTAATGTTTTTGAATTTTGCCTTAATGCGGATTGTCATCAGCCGTTCACATCTTCCATAAGCCTAATATGTAGATACAATGTGCTTCCCAGCCGCAATCATGCTCGCACTTTGTGGCTGCTTCACTAACTACTTAAAAATTCAAAGTGATAAAAAAATGTTTGGGAAATTACTTTAAGACTGTGTCTCCTAAGATTTTCACGCAAAATAGTGTCCAATACTTTTCAATACCAGTATCGATAAATTTTTATTTTTTGTACTTTTGTATCATACTCTTATTTTATGCGTTTGTATTATTTTCTGTGAATTTTCCCGAGATTATGAGTTGTGCATTTCACTATGAGATCCCAGGATCAATTCGAGCTTACTTGGCAAAAGAATCTAATATACATGGCTTGCCAATTGCGAATATATAAGCAAGATACTGAAAAGTTACCTGAATATTAGAAGGTTTGCAGATTTTCCCGGCCTATTGTTGGTAACACAATACCTGAATGCTAGTATGTATGCATAAGATTGAAAATAAAAGGCACGATTGGGTAGCATGCATATGCTCCATATGTGCTGTTCGTTTGTTAATTGATCAGAATTTGAAATAAGGCAAGATCAATACAAAGCGTACAAATTTAATTTTTCGTAAAATGCGTCAAAAAGCTAAAAAAAATGTTTTATTTGTCAAAAATTTTAATGTCATGTACTTAAGTATATTGAAAATAACTCAGATGTGAATTTTGAATAAAATCGTCTTAGCCATATCCGAGAAATAGACACTACCTCAGATATGAAATTTTATCGAAAGCATCAGAACCGTTTAAGAGAAAATTGCATTTTTTTCAAAATTAACCTTAGATAAAGTGCCGTTAATTTTAAGGTTAGAATTAAAATTCGAATTTTACCTCTGCGCATTAAGCCACAGATCCCAGATATGAAGTTTGAAGAAAAACGATTCAGCCATTTAGGCTGCAATCCGAGATACACACAGATAGACAGACAGACAGAATTGGGAACCCCCTTTTTTTATTTCCTGTATTATATACAGATGTAAGTATCAAAGATTGATCAAATTCTTGAAAATAATACCTGCTCTATAGGAGCAAGTAAAGAATGGAGTGATATGTGAGGGCAATGTTGCCAATGATGCCGAACTACTCTTACATTGTTTGCACTCCATATACTGGGTGTGGGGGCAGTGCCATCCATAAGCATATGGACGGTTCCAGAAGCCTGCATTTACCGTATTTACTCAAGAATATCATTGGTCAATATACATACGTATGTACATACAACTATTTATTTTTCTTAGTTCAGCATCATCAACTTAAATCTCCGTGATGAAGCCCTTAATGTAAACCACCTTGAAAAAAATTGGTGGAACTCTTTCAAAAAGTAGTGGGATGATACCCCGCCTCACTTCGATATTAGGATCTATTACTTAACTAATGGAGCCATTTAGCATATCCCGATAGCCTTTCTCAAAAAAAAATCCAGAGTTCATATCCAACTATAGAATGCAGGATGATAAAAGAGCAATTGAGTGAATTTCAACCAAAAATAAAGAAAAACACTAAAAGCATCCACTTTTAGAAATTTTCATATCTCTCCCAACAGAGATTTGTCATCCTGCGTGTCATTCTTCGCTTTTTTATTTATACACCATCTTACCTGTCTGCAACCACCTACTCGAAGAACAAATTTAATTCTAATGGCTATGGCGTCATGGCAGACATCCCACTTTTGTATTGCGCGACAACAACCTGTATGAGTCACATAATTTTAAATTTGGCAGATATTCAATGCAAAAAAATCACCACACTAGTAATAATGTGTCCACACAAAGAGTCAAGCGGATTTCCGCTAAATGAAATCATCGCCAATAAGTCACAATAATTCACACACCTCTGACCGAGCAATAGAAATTTAGTCACTTTGGAGAGATTTTCCCACTAAACGCTGAAATTACCATTAAATGTCAATTTGACGTTTCATAAGCAACATCATCCAGCTCAAGTGACGTTGTTTTGAGTGAAAGCGACATCAACAGCGTCTAATACATAATAACTTATCGATTAGATATTGAAAATGTGTGTGGGCGTGGCGAATGTTTATCTTACCTATATGACCTACACCTGGCAATTATCATCATCAAATCGCATACTAATGAGTTTCTATTGGAATTCTTGTCTCGAGTTTTCATCAAACATTCCATTCAGATTCAGCCTATGTATCTGAGTCCGACCACGTCCAACACATGCGAGAAATTTTGCAACATTGCATGTCTGATTGAAATGGATTCCCAATTTGACGCGACGCATCAATCAAATGCGAAAAAATTGGTCAAACAAAATATTTAAATTCCCCAATTGGGTTATGAATTAACAAAAATTTCGACGACCTCGCCATACATTAGACCACACCTCTGCTGCAGCCCACTTTGGTATGATAACACAATGAACAAACGAAAAAATTGTTTACTAAAACTATGTACGAGTATCTGAATCTATGATTGATTACTGACGCAGACAAAATTTGGAATTTGCATTTTATGCAACCAAACTCGAACTATGACATTGCCTGTCCATTAATTGGGACCAGCATAAAGAGATAACGCTAACGCACTATGGCTAATGCCATAATCGCTGCCGCTGCTGTAGGTAGTTACGAGTATTTGTTTGCTTAATTGGATGTGTGCTAAATTCGCAGTGATCCAAGTGAAATGTCAAAGTCAGTGCGCGTTCGAGGGTAGGGGCTGGATGTATGTATAACGTTTTGTGTTGCAGCTTATCGCCTTATCAATGATTGATAGGTACGATGACTTCATCCGGTCCCTTGAACAGTAAATCGCATTCCAATATCAATACGAAACTCGAGTATAACAAATGGAATAAAAAAAACAACACAAAAACCCAACAGATACGGGTAAACAAATCCAAAAAAAAAAAGATGATTTAGTTCGCTTTGTTATTGAGTTAACAGTTATCAGCGAATGTTTGTGTAGAAAACGAGCACTTAATGGGTTTTCAAAACAATTGGATCGATTTCCAATGGCTTACAGGAAAACTGGCCAAATTCTTGGAATGCGTGGGTGATGCAGTGAGCATTTAGTGAGATTGTAAATCATGATTTCCGGAGTGAAACACTGATTTACGTAGATACATATCGAATATGATTTCCCAAAAAGTAGTATGGCAACGTCACCTTGATACAAAGCGCCGGAATCTGACGCTATAAATCCCATCATGTCGCCAGGTACTTGATTTTCCCGTACCTCGAACAAATCTTCAGAAGGTCAAGATCATCTCCTACAACAAGCAAGCGCAGACATATAACCCCAACAAATATATCGATGACAAGAGGGGTGCTGCTCCTCTGGCTACTAGTAGTAGACAAAATCCTAGTAAAATTAGAAAAAAAACAGAGCTAAATATGCAGACGAACTTATGATGTGCCCTCCACCATCAGTGACATACTACAAGTTGCTCTAAACGAGCTTAACAGGTGGTCAGAAAAATATGATTTAATAGTAAATCCGTCAATTCTGATTTTCTTTACGAGAAAAACATCTATCCTGGTATTCGGGCTGCCGACTCTGTGGGACTCATGCCTTTGGGTCTTATCCTATGCGAAGAATTTGGGTCTTATCCTAGACAATGAACTGAACTGCAATGCAAATATTAAAGGGAACGTAAAGAAACCCTCGACCTACAACACCTACAACAGAATATATGGAAAGAAAACGGGGTCCGTCCCTTATGAATATGCACTAGCGGTGTACAGCCCAGCCGTAGTTAGAAACATTATTGTTTGGTGGAATGCAATGAGGAAAACAAAATACTGTACTCTACTAATTAAAATGCAAAGAGTAGCCTGACTTAATATAACAGGTGCCCTAAAGACGAGAACTAATGCAAGATTAAAAACCATGATAAATCCACTATCCCTAGATATATTTTATCAAAGAAACTGCTGCAAAAAGTTCGTCTAAAAGAAACAGGCAATTGGAAAACGACCGTATATGATTATAGCTCAATACTCAGTTCAGGTGATTACATGACCCCATATATGGACTTCAATCGGAACTATTCGATTCGAATACCCAATAGGGACATATGGAAATCAAATATCAGCTATCATCTCAACCTCAGAAATAGCGATCTACACGGATGGATCAAAGGTGAACTATGATACTGGTACTGGCGTCTTCTCTGAGAAACTCGGCATCTCCTCATCCATGCGACTACCAGATGAATGCAGCATCTTCCAAGCAGAAGTTCTAAGCTTAATATCGTTAAAGGGGCCACAACCTTCTAGGAAAACAGTCAGGGCGTATGAGAATCATAAATGTAGATCATATCTGCAATGGCTGCGGAGATTCCGATGTAGTAGAGGACATCTTTTACTTCCTACGACAATGCCCAGTCCAAGCAGAAGATGTTGAGATTTCCTAGGGAATTCCTCCTATTCGAGGCAAACGGCACAATATCAAACATTCCCACAACATAACTTAGATTTTCTCTGTTTGCAGATGTAACTAATGACCCGTTTAGCTCGCATAGGCGAGCTGATGGCTAACGGCCCTCGAACCTAACTTAACCTAACCTAACCCCAACAAATTTTAGACCAAAAACACCCGACGTTACGCATCCTGAAAATACTAGAAATGGGCTAAAAAATGTTCAAATAATTTACTCGATTTGACAGAACTTAGCTGCAATTTCAATTTTCTTTATTTTTTCACAAAAGTAAAACTAAACTTAGCAGCAGCTGAAAGTATTACTTTGAACTCAAACTTAGTTGCGACTATGAATCTCGCCCTTAGCTTAGCTTAGACTTAGCTTCGTAACGCTGTCTCTTTCTTGGCAGCCGTTTCTTTTTAGTTTTAATTTATTTTGGTAATATTTCAATTTTCTTTATTTTTTCACAAAAGTAAAACTAAACTTAGCAGCAGCTGAAAGTATTATTTTGAACTCAAACTTAGTTGCGACTATGAATCTCGCCCTTAGCTTAGCTTAGACTTAGCTTCGTAATGCTGTCTCTTTCTTGGCAGCCGTTTCTTTTTAGTTTTAATTTATTTTGGTAATATTTCCATAATTTGGTAGTTTTATAACCACAGAATGGTAGTCCAGTTTTCAACTGAGTTTGAGATTGCAATTTGTCCTTTATTGATGTTAAACAATCCAGCATACTACATCTAGTATAAACGAACAAGCAGTTCACATTTAACTATGTACATAAAGCAATTAGATACAACAGATTCAGATGAGTACGTTTAACTATCAAGGCTAATCGCATAACTCGTGTGGTTTAACATGCTTGAATCTTCAAGTCTGGCCAGTGATATCATTTAGCCTTGCTGTTTCCTTATTGACGTGGTGTCTCACCCTTATGAAGTGCGTTCTAGGGTTTCTGGAGATAGTCTCTCTTACCGTATCCAGATTAAGCTTGTGTTGTAAGTCAGAATTCCTCATATACCAAGATGATTTGACGATGCCTCTTACGATTTTGTTTTGAAACCGTTGAATTTGAATGAATACACGTTGAATTTGATGAATATGACACGGCGACATCATCGGACCTTATTTCTTTCGAAATGAGGAAGGAGACACCGTTACCGTCAATATTCCTCGGTATAGAGCGATGTTAACCGACTTTCTGTGACCAGAGCTCGACAACATCGATATATCCGAGCTGTGGTTCCAACAAGACGGCGCTACATGTCATACAAGCGACGCAACGCTCGAAGGAGAAATTTGGTGGTGAAGGAGAAATTTGGCGACTGGGTCATCTCTCGGCGAGCGTTCATCAATTGGCCGCCGCGATCAAGCAACTTGACACCCCTCGATTATTTTCTCTGGGGTTACATCCAGTCCTTACTATACGCTAACAAGCCAACCACCAACGAGCTCGAGGCCAACATTCGAGACGCTATTGCCGAAATAACGCCGCGCATATTTTTTTTTTTTTTTTTTTGTCGGGGCGGGTACACCCTACAAGAGCACTCAGACTCAAAAACAGGTTCATTGTACAACCAGGCAGAGAACCCCATTTTAATGTGTTTTTTTTCGTCTTTTGTAAAAAGACGAGTAGACGCTTCAGTGATGAAGAGCTTAGGTCATCAGCACTCACCACATCAGCACCGAAAATCTGCCACCTAATCCGAGTAAAGGCAGGACAATCACATAGGAAGTGTTCCGCAGTGTCATCGCCCTCTCCACAGGCGTTGCAGACAGGGGTAGCGCTCAAACCTAGCACATGGAGGTGCTTGGCAAAGGCGAAGTGGCTCGTAAGAGCGCCAGTAAGTTGTCTGCAATCTTTTCTGCTAAGGGATAGCAAGAAAGCCGCGGATTTCTTACAGACGACGGGGACCATTCGTTTAGTCTGCCTGCATCCTGGAGAGTCATGCCACCTTCGATTGTGTTCACTGAAAACCCAGTCGTCAATGGAAGTCCTAACCGAGGACGCTGGCAAACCCAACGTGGGTTCAGGTCCTGCGAAATTCTCTTCTGAGCCTTGTCTAGCAAGCTCGTCAGAGATCTCATTTCCTGTTATCCCTTTGTGCCCTGGGACCCAAACAAGATTCAGTGAGTTCAGCCTTCCGACCGAATTCAAGGATGTTTTGCATTCTCGAACTATTTTGGAAGTGGTTAAAGGATTGAACAAGGCCTTAAGCGCAGCCTGACTGTCACTTCAGACGCAGATACTTCGCCCCTTCCACTTGTTCTTACCAATATAGTCCGCTGCCATTAGGATAGCATATATTTCTGCCTGGAAGACAGATATGTGTTTTCCCAATGAGAAGTGAAGCCTAATGTTGTCGCATTCCATGAAAACACCAGCACCAGACCCCTGTCCAGTTTTAGAGCCGTGAAAATGCGACTACATTCCTTTCCTGGCTCAGACTCCTGCCAAAGCCAATCCTGAACATGAGGAAAATTGACTTCAAATTTGCACCTCAGTCGTAATTCAGGTGTCATTGCATCAGATGGCATATCCATGAGACAGGGGTCGTCGGATAATCGTCGCGCAACGTCATCAAAACTCCAGTGCGAATCGTGCCAGAAACCACTTCTTTTTAAACGGAAGATGGTTTTGAGTGTACACCCCATGATATAAATATCAAGGGGGGGAGGTTCATCAAGGCGTCTAGAGCAGAGCCAGGCGTACTGGGGAAAGCTCCCAAGCAGCCGAGACAGACCGTTCTCTGCAGTTTGGCGAAAGCAGCAGTAACGTATTTACGTGAGAGCTAATTCCACCAAACAACTGACGCATATGAGAGGAAAGGTCTTATCATTGCCGTGTAGATCCAAAGGACTTTCCTTGGCGACAAGCCCCATGTCTTGCCGAAAACACCTTTGCATTGCCGGAAGACTGACAGAGCTTTGGAAGTTTTCAGGTCGATATGTTTCGTACAAAGAAGCTTGCTATCTAAGATTACTCGTAAATATTTGGCTTCTTTGGAGAATTCGATAGTGACGCCTTTTAGCACTGGCTGAGTCAGACCAGGCAATTTCCTCCTTCTCGTAAAGAGAACCACTTCGGTTTTGAGAGGATTAACTGAAAGCCCATTCCTAGTGCACCACTCGTCGATTGCGTCTAGGGCCATCTGCACCTTAGAGCAAACAGTCGCTAGGCACGATCCGACAGACAGAACGGCGACATCATCTGCGTATGCTTGAGCGTAGACGTTAGAACTATTGAGTGTGTTCAACAGGGAGTCAACCAGCATGCACCAAAGCAGTGGAGACAGAACACCGCCTTGTGGGCAGCCCCTATTTACACCTGCCATGACACGCCGGCCACAATCTGCATCTACAGTCAATGTTCTGTTCACCAGCATTGCTTTTATCCACAACACTAGTGATTCTTCTACGCCGTGACTTCCGGCGGAGCTACACATGCTGTCAAAAGTCGCATTGTCAAAGGCACCTCAAAGTCTATGAAAACGCTTATCGCGTATTCTTTCCTGTCAAGCGCACATTCTATTCTGCTGACCAGATTTTGAAGAGCAATCTCGCAGGATTTTCCGCGTTGATAGGCATGTTGCATCTCTGACAGAGGATATACCCTCAAAGCAACTTTGCGCACATGTAGCTCAACCAGTCTTTCCATGCTTTTCAGCAGGAAGAACGTCAGACTAATAGGTCTGAAACTCTTGGCGAGAGAGTAGTCATCTCTGCTGATTTTCGGTATGAAAGCTACTCTAACTCTTCGACAGGGGGTTGGTATATATGCCAGTGCCAAGCCAGCAGTGAACATTCTCTTCAGAGTTGGCAGCAACTGACTAATATCTTAGCTGGGTATATTCCGTCAGTGCCAGGTGACTTGAAGCTGTCAAAAGATGCAACAGCATATTTGATAGCTTCATCCGTCGCCACGCCCGATGCAGTATACCAGCTGCGCCGAGTTGTTCGGCTCAGCCCGCTAACAGCTTCACTAGTTGAAACCGGTTGCGAACCGATGGTGACCTGATTTCCTGGGAAGTGAGTCTCCAGCAGAAGACTGAAAGCATCCGCTTTCGACTCAGTGAAAGTACCATCAGGTTTCCTGAGTGATTCCGGCTTGATTGGTTTTCCATTCTTGAGAACTTTGACCAACCTACTGGTTTCACCGAGAGTTTCGATCTTACCACAAAAATCTCTATGCGAGGTAGTTTTCGAAGTTCGAATTAACCTCTTATATTCTCTTTGCTTTGATCGGTAAAGATTCCAGTCCACCTCCGAATTTGTCTTGAGTGACCTATTTAGAAGTTTTCTGGTTTCCCTACGAATTCGTTGCAGATCTGGGTTCCACCACGGAACTGACCTTCTGCAGGGGTTTTTTGTCAGCGGACACGTTAGTTCAAAACATCTGGTAAGGGTGCTGTTCAGGTCTTGAACCGCTTCCTCTACCTTTTGCCTCGTTCTAAGTTTAGGTAGATCTTTGATAGATTTGCCTAACACTTCCTTAAACCGTATCCAACTGAATATGGTTTTTCTCGGATTCCTCCTCTCCTGCAAAGGTGTAGCTTCGCATTCGATTTGGAATTCAATGTATCTATGGTCTGAGAGGGAAATTTCTGGCGAAACTCTCCAGTTGGTAATAGGCTTGAAATACCTGTTGGACAAGGTCAAGTCAATCACTTCCTGTCTTTGCGCCGTAACAACTATGTTGATGGTAAGATCAGACGATAGTATGGAGTCCAGAAGATGATCTCCCCGTGCATTGCATTTGCTGGTGCCCCAAACAGAGTTTTGAGCATTAGCATCGCAACATATGACAAGACTTATCTTTCTGGTATCACAATATTCTATGAGCTCGACCACTGTCCTTGGTGGTGGGGGCAGTATCGAGTTATATGGGAAGTAAGCAGACGCAACGACGTAGGTTTCCCATTTACCGTTCGTCTTGTAGCTTATAGCTGCAGCGACTAAGTCCTGGCCACAAAATTGTCCAAGCTTAGTTGCTGAGAGGGAATTTGGTACAATAAGACAAGCCCTAGGCCTTTCGGACCGCTCATCATAAAGTACCGTGTTATCACGCATACCTCCAAGGCCACAAATGCGCTTGTTCCGCACCCAAGGCTCCTGAATAGATATTATGTGAGGTTTTGTTCTACTAGCTGCAAGTCTGCTACTTATAAGAGCGGTAGCAGCCTTGCAGTGTTGTAGGTTGATCTGAGTAAATATCATTAAATACTGGGGGTTTTTTTCGACCATTGTTCGCACTAATTGGTCGCATTTCATAGCTAGACTTAATGGCCTCGGCAGAACCCTTGTCCAAACTTACAACCAGAGTAGAACCATCTTTATTTTGACGATTCTGTCTCTCCCTGTGTGAATGAACAGTCCACTTGGTCGTCTCGAGTCCAGGATTCTAGCGCGCTAGCACATCAGCCGTTTTCCCAAGTTTCCCCGGGATCCAGCAGACGGCGCGCGTCTGTTTTGTTGTCCTGAAGACCTCAAAAGTAGCGGTCTCAAGGGGAGGGATTTTCGGCACCGACATGCTAATCCATTCAGAAGTTTGCTGTGAAGAGCACTTTACCATAAAGGTTCCGCTCTTTAACTCACAGGCCTCCACCTGAATGAAAGCATTCGTTGCTTGAGCCAGCTCTAACAGATGTACTTCGCAGTGTTTGCACTCCGCGTCGGTCATGCTGTTGTCATTGCCGCGCGAGTTATCAGAAATTGGACCGATCGCTTGAAGCACTGCCAGCGAAGCCGGGGCGTCCATTTAAATGATGTGTTATTCCATAGATAATGACAGGAATGTAGCTTCAAAATAAAGCCAGAATCAATTTGATATCTCACACCGTTGTGGTTTTATTTAAATTTATTTTCCTATCGTTCCTATCTGGTCACCCTATAGTAGGTATAACAGTGGACCTAAGATACTTCCTTGTGGAACTCCAGTATTCATTTATTTTAATTGAGAGTTGGAACTCCTGTGTTTAATTATGAAGTATCTATTTGAAAGGTACGACTTTTGTACTTCTGTATATTCTCTTGGAAAGATTGATTTTATTATTTGATGGAGGCTTTTTTCAAATGCATTTGCGACATCCAAAAATACAACGGCGCAAACCATTTTATTCTCCAAAGCTTTTCGATGATGATTCCATATACTCGTTCTATAGGAGAATGTCTATCTTTGAAACCAAAGTGATGTGTTGGAATCATGTTTGTGATTAAGAACGGATTCAAAGGCAGCTCTTGGATCGTCAAATGAGGTTACTAGTGCTGGCTTCAGTAATTTGGCACCTTATCCTGGGGCATAACCTAAAAGTCTGGCTTTCCAGTGTGTTTCTGATTTTAGATCGCGAGAATTAAGTATGAAGTAGGTCAACAAAAATGAAAGTGTGCAAGATATTGTCGAACCCAAAAGGGGTATTTTCAACGAAAAACTAATTCTAAAAATTTTGTGAGGAATTAACTTGTTTCCCAATGGTGTACCTACTTGCTGTAGCTAGTCTTCATTTAGCAAACTATACCAATACTTGAAGCACGATTCCATCCTAGCACACCACGATCAGCAAACAAAATGTCAAAAACAAAGAAACCTAACAACGTTAACAGAAGTGAAATGGCAGAAAAATTGTTCCGCATTGTCTCCAATTACACAAATCTCTTATCTTGGTATATTGCATGGCATTAAATTACCAACATGCCACAAGAGAAGCCACTCTATATTCAATACCCCGTCAATCCCATCACCTGGCCAAATGAGTCAACGTTTATCGGGAGTGAAGCAAAATAAAACACCTGCACTAATACTCCACTCGACTGATGGTGGTGCTGCTGCTGTTGGAAATGCAAACACTCGAGATCCAGGAACCAAATTACTCACTTAGGCGTAATGAATGCAATTACCATGTTACAAGGAACTCCAATCATATCACAGGACACCGAAGTTATCGAGTGTATCGCGCCGCAAAAAAGCCAGTTTCTTCGAGTTAATGAAGGGAACAGCTAAGGCTGACATAAGCAATCAGTTTACTTTAGCTTCACCCCCCGAAGCCATCAATGTACGCCTTTGTTGGTAAATTAAACAGAAAAACCAAAAGAGACCAGCAATTGAGTAGCTTGAGGAAAATCCATTTAAGGGACAACGTTCGTTCGGGTGTGGTATTCAATCGATTGTTGGTTGTAACTTAATTAAGTTAACAATTTTGGTGATTTAATGCCCTGGCGGTCCGCTTTGTCCCACATTTTTATATCAGCGCGAAACACCTATTTGTGGCCCCCTATAATATACCTTCTCCACGTTGTATCTATGCGCCAATAAATTAGCGAAAATTTGTATCTTTGGTACTGGGACCGCGAACCGCGCGCACTCAAACAGTCTCAATAAGCCACGACTGTTGCGGCGCGGCTCGCTAAACAATGAAGAGATAGGTTGCAGCCTATACTGCCAAGGATGGTTGCTGCCTATCTCAATCTGTCTGTTCTGTCTAATGACTGCTGTTGTACACCCATCGATGAATTGGTTAACCACCATTGCCGCTGCTACCCTGCTTGACTATGGCTCGCTGGGTGTACATGGTTGGTTTGGACAAAGACGTCGTTCGTCGTGCTGCAACGCGGCGCAGCAGCCTAATCAAGTGTTCATAATCTTAATCTGCATATGTGCGCTGATAGTGAGCGACGAGCCAGCCGTAGATCATTGTGGCCAAAGAGGAGTTTCCTTGATCTACAGTTACTGTCTTAATAATGAGGTTATGTGTGGACCGTTTTGTTGTCGATTGAAAGGTTGGGAGTTTCTTTCTGTTTCCTTTTTTTTTTTTTTTCTTGCCTTGTACGGCTTCCCAGGAAGACTAACGCGCTGCTTTCCTCATTTTAGACTAAACTCGGGAAAATTAAAAGATAACTTGCACCCAGAGTGGTGAATGCATCTCTCTCAACATAGACTCTGTGGGAGATTGCTAACTCTGATGGAGATCAGCGGTGTAAGTATCATACAGTGTATCTATGAAAGTATCTTGTTCGGTGGTCATGTGGTGGTATCCCCTAGCTAGTATGGGAGCGTGTGGTAATTTTCATTAAAATTATCAGCAACGTTAGCGATGGTTAGATCAATAGGAGCCCATTCATTCCGGCACTCAGGTATGCATGATGGGTTCCAATAAATACGCTAATCGTTGGCGTAAGTGTAAGTGACTTGCGCATTGGTTAAAAAGTCTATCCAATGAGATGTGGGAAAATGGTTTGTAAAATTTGTAACCAATTTGGAGGCGATTTGTGGTTAATCGTTGGAAAATGGGGAAATTTAGCGTGAGTGCAAATTGTTTGTTGTCGATGCGGGTGATTGATTGAGTCAATGGAGTTTACAGCTTTTACTCTCTAAAAAGATCAGGAAACGCATGGACAAGACAAGCATGTTTCGTTTATGATTCACTGGATTATATACTCGCATAATGTAGGCATATTACGCGGATAAGTTTGCTAATGCACTGCATCATCGAAATCCATTTGATACAAGCTCTTGACAAATCAATTAGAGGTTGAGACAGAGCTGGGTAGTCTTATCTAAACTTGTCATAAAGACGTCGAGAAATAAACAAATAATATTTAATCAAAACTTGTTCACCCATTTACAGAAAGAGTCAAATGTTTTGGCATTATTCCAGACCTAAACAAGCATCCACTTCCTTCTACATCTGCAACAGTATCTTCGGAAAAGATGGAAGGTAGTCCTAAGATCATACAGTAAATGTATAGTTACAATAGCTTACAGCCACCCCCACAGACAAAAATTATTATTTAATTTTTGTCATTGATTCTTAATCATAAACTTAGTTTTTAATTGGATTTTTAATAGTTAAAATCATGACTTGAATTTTAATTTTAATTTCTTCTTTTTGGAAATCATGATTGATTTTTACTTCACATTTTTGAAAATAAAAATCATTATTTAAGGGATTTTTATATATAAAAATCGTGATAGGATTTATATTGTTGACTTTAATATATCATACATATAAATCAAAATCCATAACTTTTTGTTTTTTCCATATAAATCGCAACAGTTACCATTCCTGCTACATACTCGTTATTCCCAAGTGCACGAAAAAATACTGAAACCATCAAATAAAAACAGAAGTCCGTGTTATTTACAGAAAAACATTCTCGTCTCTCAGCCCAATTCCCGAAGTATGCAATTCAAACGTGTAAAATATGGGGGAGGGTGGGGTATAAATTTTTAAATCATATTTATTGGTCGCCTTGACTTCCCGCCACTCCATTCGACCAAAAGAGTGGCGGGAAGTCAAGATTGTTTTCATTCCCAAAGCAGGTAAAGCTAGTCATATCTGCGCTGGAGACTTTAGACCAATAAACTTGACATCCTTTATTCTGAAAACCTTTGAAAGGCTTATTGACATACACATTCGCAGCAGGCTGAACCCCAGTATCATATATTCGGCACAGCATGCATATACGAAAGATAAAAGTGTTGAAACTGCACTTCATAGCTTTGGCAGAACCAATGAAAAATCATTGAATGATAAAGAGTACACCCTGGGCGCATTCTTAGACATTGAAAAGGCCTTTAATAATGTCACGGTGGATTCAGTCCAAGGTGCCTTAAAAAACCTAAATATTGAGGACATTCTAATCAGATGGATAGTTTCCATGCTAAGAAATAGGTACATAAACACAGAACTAGGTAATGCGGAGTATCACCTGGTAGGAGTTTTCTCTCCTCTACTCTGGGTTATTGTGGTAAATGAAGTGCTAATAAAACTTAGATTCAGTGGGGTTAAGACCGTAGGTAAATTCCTTTCAACCCTAAGCAACCAAATAGAAGGCGCCCTTAAGATAGTCAGCAACTGAACTATACGTAAAAGAAGTGGACTCGCAATAAATCCACTAAAAACGGAGCTGACACTATTTACTTCTTCTTCTTCTTATTCTTCTCCTTATGGCGAAGTTATGATCCGGAGTAGAAGGATCACAACCCTCCCACTTTACTGCATCCCTACTGGACCGCCTGTGGGGTTGCCAGCTATTTACTAACAAGAGGAAAATACCTGAATTCAAAATTTCATCCATTGAGGGCACTCCTCTTAAAATTTCTGATAGGGCTAAATATCTAGGGTTATTACTAGACAAAAAACTAAACTGTGGACTAAATACAAGGGAGAAAGCAAGGAAAGCTATGATACCTCTTTATAGTAGTACTTGTAGCAGAATATTTGAAAAAACGTGGGGGCCCAAACCAAAAGTCATTTTCTGGCTCTATACAGCAGTTATGAGACCTATATTGACAAACGGCAGCCTAATATGATCCACAAGGGGATGGGGGCACAAACCTCAAGATACTAACCAGAGTGCAAAGAATGGCGTACATTTGTGTCACAGGAGCAACTGCAGGATTAGAGACCATACACAGGAATCCGCAGCTAGAAGTGGTGGAAGATTAAGCCAATCTGAAGGTTTGAGGTCAAGCTGGACGGGGTATGCGCAGATTTTACGCAAGTACATGGGTGGAGGTGTTAGCACAGACTACATAGTGGTCTATTTAGACATTCATAAGGCGTTTTCCAGTTCATTTCCGCGTTGGGGGGAATGGGCAACTAATATCCCGCTAAATGACAACTCCATCTCCATCTAGACTGATAGATCCAAGATGGACGTGGGAGTAGATGCAGGAATTTTTTCTGGAAAACTCAATTTGGACAAGTCAATTCGACTTCCGGACTATAGCAGTGTTTTTCAAACGGAGGTCTTGGCGGTGCTAACAGCTGCCCGGGACGCTCCAATGAGAGCTATACCATCAGATGATATCACCTTTTTCATTGACAGCAAGGCAGCGATAAGAGCGATTTCCGCCACACAAATAAAATCGAAGTTTGTGCGTTTGTGTCGCGAAGAGCTACGAGTTTTTGGTACGCAACACAATGTAAACTAGAATCCTGTATAATTACAGGAAACCTCTGGCCGCTCTACGATACAAATCGTACCGAACCAATTCTACAAATTGGAAATAAGCTTAGAAGATATATGTAGAGGCTGCGGCAATGAGGATGTACTCGAAGATACACCTCACTTCCTGTGTCATTGTTCGAGACTCTACCACCTTAGATTCAGAATACTAGGGATACATTTCTTCTAAGACTTAGAAGAACTATCAAATGTATCGGTAAATAAGATAACCAAATTTATAGTTGCATCGGGTTGGTTTAAGAACCCATAGAGTGCACGAGTGGGGAAGCTACACTCCTTGGGCATCACAATGGATCTGCATTGATCTAAGTGTGGCGTAGTAGATTTTTCACCCTCTACGTCAACCCATCAAACCTAACCTATGTAGATGTTGACTTTCTCTACATTTCGTCAAAGCTATTTACGGTGATGATTAAGTTTTATTGTGAATATCTCATTAGAATCCGTGAAATTGGGTTACAAATTTTGGAAGCCAAACTTACTTTCTGCTAAGAAAAGGTTGTAACAACAGTTTTGTGATAATACTCTTTGAAATCGCGGAAATATCCTCTGTATAGAATGATATAATTGCATCTGTTTCAAAACTTCGCAATAGGGTATCATAGGGTATCATACGATCCGTTCTAGAAGGATTGCAACTTTCCTGTATGTTTTTTCATTATTATATTTTTCCACTTTTACAACCAGGTTCGTATAGAAAAGTTTTGCTCGTGCTCCCAAAAATGCTTCTATATATACATATAAATAATTTGCGCGCCAAATATGAATACACTTATATTGTTTTAGGGTACGGGCGTTTAGGGAAATGGGGAAGGGGGACAAAGGAGATACATTTGCACCTTGTCTTTAAATGTTTGAAGGTTATAGTGATGGGGGAATACAGAAACTGGAAGATCATTCCACATTCGTGTCGTTCGGCTTATAAACGAATCTCTGTATTTGATAGTACGACTGAAATTGGGCTTAAGGATGAACTGATATGCATTCGAAGCATGACGCGTATTGAGGGTGAAATTTTGAAGGGGAGGGATGCAACTTGCTATTTCGCTGGAGCATTTTTTATAAAAAAAAAAGTGATAAAATAGGGAAAGACACGAGACATTCCGACGGTGAAGTTCACAATGTCTCTATCACCTATAAGTTTTAACGCGCGTTTTTGTACCCTGCCTAGTATGTGCAGAACGGTTTTGGGTACATCAGACAAGATATGGGCGTTATATTCCAGCTTTGGGTGGACGAATGCCATATAAATTGAGGCCAAATCAGACGGGGTAAAATATTTCTTGCATCGCTTAAGGAATCCTACACATTTTGCAGCGGTTTTAGCGACTTCGAATATGTGATCATTCCATCGAAGTTTGTTACTAATACACATACCGACATCTTTCGGTCTCAGCGATGCAAGTACCACTCATGGATAGTAGTTGAAGGTTTTGGTTTCACTTGAGAGACAGAAAATAACATTGTGTTTTGGAAACATTAAATTCCACTCTGTTGGTTGAACCCCATTTGATTATGCTGTCCAGGTCGGAATTTAATGTGTTTAATATACGTTGTCGTTCCAGTTCTACGACCGAAGAGCAAGGACGTGAGTTAGGGAACGAATATGAAAAACTGAGGGTAATGTCATCAGCGAAGGAATGGATTGGATTAGAAATTGAAGACAAGAGATAATTTATAAAAATAAGACAGAGAGTCGGAGACATAACAGAGCCTTGGGGAACACCAAAACAACTTGTACCGAAAGCCCCGGAAGGTGATTTTCAATCCATTGAAGAAGAGTCTCATCGACGCCATATGCACGCATTTTCGACAAAAGTGGGGGGGGAATACCATCTGGACCAGCGAATTTGTGTATGTTATGACCTTTGAGTACTCCTGCAACTGTACGAGTGCGAAAGTGGACTTATCCCATGGAAAATTTGACGCTCTCAAATACAGGTGGAGACAAAGTATTATCTGGCAGCGTGGAGTTCGCTGCAAAGTGAGCAGCAAGCAGATTAGCTTTGTCTAAGGAGCTGACAGCTGGAATGTCATTGTAAATGAGCGTGGGGATGGCAGACGGGGCAGAATTTTTAATATTTTTGACGAATGACCAACAATTTTTACTACCTTTGGGACTTTTTGCCTCAATTTGGTCATGTAGGAATTTTACACGTCGAATATGGGCATTGCAGTCTTTTCTGGCTTGTTTAAACTTTTTTCGGTTTTCCTCAGATTTGTTGGCTTTATAAGACCGAAAGCTTACTTCTTTCAACCTGATAGCCTCTTTACAGCTCTTGTCAAACCACTAGTTTGCCTTAGGTAATAATTTCACCCGCGATACGCGACATGCTTCGAATGCACATCAGTTTACCCTAAAGCCAAACTTTGGTCGTACTGTCAAATATAGGGATTCAGTTATAAGCTTCATTCAGGCTCTGTATTTCCCCATCACTACAACCTTCAAACATTCAAAGCCAACGTGCATAGGCTCCTCCTCTGTTCCTCTTCCCCTTTTTCCCCGTGCCCTGAAACAGTTTAAGGGTATTCATATCCCCTTCGGCGCGTGCAGATTATAAACAAAAAAAAAAAGGTAAGTAAACTTCTATACTACTAAACCAACCGAGGAGGGAAGCATCCAGGTATAGCTCAGTTGGTAGAGCGCTGGTGGCTTAAAATATGTATATCACAGGATCGTTCCCTGCCCTTGGATCAAATTCTTTCTTCTTTGTGAAATTCACCAAAAATAATCATTTTATACACTTGAGATTGACTCATTTAAGAACGGTCGGTACGGCTAACTTGTTAATATAAAATTCTTAATCATAAATCAATAAAAAATAATTATCAACAAAAAATTCATGAATTCACGACCTCGAGGGTGAGAATAATTGTTACAGCAACTAAGCCACCTCGGTGTTTTCCTGGCGATGTCAAAAATCCGCCTAAATCGATTTTGATGAAACTTGTTTGTTAGTTACGGAAAGCCTCTGAGCAGTTCTTTTCGTCGAGAAGGGTTTTGAAACATCACTGACAAAAAACGAAACACTATTGCAACACATCATACTAAACTTCCAAGACAACGTTCAACGGATCACATGACACCAATTCACCGTACCTACATCCATTTTTGGCATGGAAGCCTCCGCTATTGACCTCGCCTCTACTGCAATCATTCCAGGCGAACAAACGGATATGCTCAGCAGGCGTCAAAAGCGACCTTAAATTCTGTGCATTAAGTGCAACTACATCAAGACCACATTTCGTAAACAAACTAACAGAATGCTCCTTTGAATTACCATTGAAGGCCAACTATTTACTGAGACAGATATAAATTTATCGTCTCCATTAAATCGCTTCAAACTTATACCTACCACAGGCCCCCTCCTCTGGCGTCTAATTATTTACAAACATCAATCGGGCATTTCATTGGTTTTCATAGATCAGAAGCCCATTAAATTGCTATAAACCAAACTGCAAACAGCCACCTCTGCTCGACCATAACTCATCTCTCGGGGTAAACAACGTGTGTGCGCGTCCACGAAAGTGCTCCTCTGTAAACATTACAACAGCCTTCTGTTCCGGTCTATTCTGCTGCTTAGCTCCCCCAATTAGCCCCATTTCCACCACCTACTGTGTTCATTGGTGGTTCGCTTCAAGAACTCACGCGTCATAAATTACATACAGATTTGTTGGAAACGCAATTCATTCTTCCGAAATCCAAATAAACGTTGGCTTTCCAAATCGATAAAAATGGGCAGAAGAATTTCACTGCATACAAAATGTCTTAACTTTTATAAAAATTCTCTTCACCCAAACAAAATCCCAGAATAAATTATCCATTCCGTGGAATGTCGATAGAATATTCTACCTCAACCGGATGGTAATTTAGAACGCTTTGACATTCAATTGACGTGTGATCTGCTGGTTGTGGTTGGTGATATACAAAATTTCTGGCATAAATTCAAATTCGAAAATGTTTTTCAATTTTATGTCCGAAAGTCGCGACGAAATGTAAACATAAGATTCAATTAACGCGTCGTAGAAAAGTCACAGCAGAAAAGTATATGTAAGGGTACATACACAAAAGCGGAGCAAATGTTTGCATTATTTTCTATCTCTCCACTCCAGCAGCGTACTGCGCGCCACATATTTCAATGACAAAAAGTGTCATCACTCATGTCATCGGTGACCGTGACAGTAGCAGTAGCAGCAACAGGGTGTTTCGCAAAAGGACGTTTCTTATGTATTACACAGCGCACTGATTCATCAATTAATAGCGTTTGACTTATGTTTATCTAATGTATTCGTTTCAAGTCAATCACGTTTAAGATAAACGTGCTTATTTATAAATTGTGGAAGCCTTGGACTGCGCATTTGGTCGCGTTGCAATTGGCGATAGGAATTATGTTGTATTGAGCACGTTTGATTGTGAAATACAGAAAACTAAGCGCAAGCTTAAACAAAGCCGCAAAGCAGCATAGTGATTGGAGCAATTTGCAACTTGTAGTCGAATGTTTGGGCGACGCTATGGCGACACATTTATTTTTACACTGAGCGAAGTTGAAGTCAATGCAATAAGGTTTTATAAAATATGAAGAGACTGCTTCAGAGATAAAAGTTCAATAATTATGTCTTCTTCAAAATCATGTTGATTCCTGCCACTACTTAATTCCTGGTTGTTCTCCGTAAAAACCTTCCATGGAATATCTTCAGTTCTTGTTACAAGGGCGGTTGACATATGTAGAAATTCTGACAAATTTGTTGATGCTTTTAGAACGCAATAGGCGGAATACTAACTTGAATGTCATCTGTAGGGACGAGGGGAAGGAAAAAACAATAACTCCCTTTTTGTGCCCTATCAATGTTCAGAAGGAAAACTTTCGGTGACTTAGTCAGACTCCGTATTTAAAAAATAAAAAACCTTGTCTCCGGATCTAAATGGTTTTGCACACAAATGCAAAACAAGAAGGTTTAACACCGCTACGGTTACCGATATTAACTTCCTTAAAGGAAATCATATCATGTAAGGTTCCTGGTACTGGTAATCCGGTACTCTCCGTGGTATCACAATAGACCTACGTTCTGGTCCAAGTGTGTCTCTGCCTAGCGGGCAGTCTAACCAAACTTAACCTACGTGTTTTTTTTCAAAATTTTGCATTGATTATGTATCCATCCAGAATTTTGACATAGAGGGTATGTAGCATATCTCACACATTAACTTTCGTTAAACAATTAAAGAATTAAGATAGTGGTTTGACGCACAACAAGGTTTTAGCCCCGTAGCTGGACATCTCACTCTCACACAATTTTTTTTATGTCGTGGTACGACCTGACACTTTTTGGAGTTTAATCGTCTGAAACGGAATCACCCTGTATATAAAAAAAAAATAGTTCAATAACAAAATGGACCTATCGATAGAGATTAAATATAGAAAAGCTACAATCTGATTGGAAACATCATGGCCTGATTGGAAAGATCTAACCCATCCTCAAGAAAATATGCATGACATTCTGAAATTTTTGACTTAGACTGTAAAGTATTAAAAGAAAGTCGGGTTGGTTGGCTATTTGTAACCCAAATGCACGGAATAGAATTAGATCTTCAAAATAAGACGAATTTTGAAGAACACATCACAAAAAAATAGGCGTAGCCCTATATAATGTATGTATGGGTTCTAAAGAATATCAAACTTTATATCCATATTTTCTTAAGGTAACTTTTTACAGTTTGTGGTAAAAACTTTGAAAGGCAATGGAAAGAGTAAAGCCGAATAAGAGAGTAAACAGATAAGAAGAGATTGTAAGGTGACGATGCGCGTTAATTTCAAATATTTGCAAAATACATACAATCCTAGGAATCAACCACCAACTTTTGCAGTATTAGTAATCCGCTGGTTCCATCGCATGTCTGGGCTAACATACATACCAAGCATTGACAAGCAATTCGAAGTCAAGAGTGCTGTTATCCGTGAATGAAAGTATCGGATTACGGGTAACAGAAAGGAGGTCATTGATATAAATCAGAAAAAGGATCGGGGAGAGCAGCACCCTGGGAAACACCTGCATTAGTCGAGAATTGTGTAGCAGTACATCCATCTAACATAGCCTGTAATGATCGACCACTTTAGAAACTCGCGATTCACTTCACGAAAATGGACCCGACACCAAATAGACCAAATTTTATCATCCTAGCTCAAATTTTAAGACCCAAAAACCGGTAACATGACTCACTCGATTCGGCTGTTAGTACTAATCATTTATGTATACAAATTCCTATATGTATGCACTAATATTTTTGAGATGTAACGTCATTATTTCTTGATGTTTCAAACTATAAGTTAAAATGAATATAATACTCCTACAGGATACAATAGAGAATAAGAAAATTGTAGATACAAACAGTTCACAAAAGACCTAGTGCCTAGCTTCTCGAATTCATTCGTGTTGTTCATATTCCCGAACAACAAATTGAGAAACCTATTATGACAACGCAACGTATGTAAAGTGTAATTAATAGCAAATACTAGAAGTAAACTAAAGAAACTGAGGCAATGTGGTAGTTCATGAGAATGCTCCCCACTTTCCTCAGAAAACACTTCCTTCAGAATATTAAAGGACTATTTCGTAGCTTCAGGGTGCTATAAATCGCAGAGTTAAAAAGAATTTAGTAGAACTGCGAGAAGATCGATAATCTTCTGTAGTAGATCCCTCAGTATTATTCATGCGCCACTGATCATATATGTAGCTACAGGAGTGGTAGTGATGGAATCAAATGCTGATATTTTCTAAGCCTCTTGACATTTCAGGGATGTAATATGGTGAGGTAAAGTATTAATCTCTGTTTTTTAAACCAGACTATCTTTACGTTTGTAGACGTTTGTATCTAAGTAACTTAAAATTACCACAGTAGTTAGAAGCCATTTTCGAGCTCCAAATATATGTCAATCATCTACTGCTACACACATCTTCCTTCCAAGATCGTTAACCCTCCCAAGCGGTTATTTGATCTATTTCCTGTTGGCAAAACACAATTAAACCCCATCTCGCTCCCTAACATCTTTTGATTGATAGGCAACACACTAAGCTCTAAGCTTATGCTATTCATAGTTCATTACCCTAGCGTCTTCCATGACTATTAATTCTGATAAATCGTTTAAACGTGTTTATAATTTATTGTGCCTTCTTTTTTTCTTTTTTTTTTTGTAACTCCAAATTAATCACTCGGCAAAAAATACAATTCGCTGGTGTTATGATCTCATGTGTCATGATATGAGTAAATATTTTGCCAAAACTGATGTCAGCACAGATGACAGCAGCAAACAACAAAATAATAATAATACCAAAGGTTAAAATCATTAAGATGAACCCTCATTCGTTCACATAATTAGTGTAATTATTTAGAGAAATAGTTTTGCGAGCCGACTTTTCGCAACAGCAACACTAATGTTTTTTTAATAACACCGGAAATGGCATAAACTCATTTCTGTCGTCGGCAATGGCTTTGCTACAAGTGTATCTGTGCTATCTTTGTATCTATGCATGTATCTTTTCATTGTCATCGCTCAGTGAGCAGAACCGCAACAACGGGAACACATACAACACAGGTGCAATAATTAGAGAGTTTATCTTGTATCCAAATCTTATCTCTAAAACCACACTATGAATCTTTGCGCTCTAACCACACCGCGATGGCCAAAAACTTGTTGAATAACAGCAACGTAAAACGACAGCAACCAATTTGTTTGGTTTCATTCTTCTTCAAACACACAGCGAACAGCAAACGAACCAATTCACCATGGTGAGGAGGTTTGCACGGTTAGTGCTTCCGTCGTCGCCGGACGTCACTGTTTTACATCAAGTTGGAGTTTTTTTTTTTTTTTAAATAAATTTGATTTTAGTTGAGTTTTGGAATAATTTCGATTCGCTTGGGTTAAGCGACATATTCCAATTGAGTAGGTACCACTGGTGGCAGCAACAGCAGCACCCATTTTGACAAGGTCTCTAGAAAAGAGTAAAACCGTTCACGGCATGGCGTTTGTATCTATGCCGGAATGGGGCACGAGGTTACATTAATATGCGTTGGTCGGCAGAGCACAAAAATACAGAGGAAGGAAAAAAAAACAACTTTTTATGGCTCTTATCTTGATCCCAGATTGAGCCAATGTACTTCGTCAAGAGCGAACTTAATTCGTAGAAACCATATGCGGCTGGCACTTTGAAAAAGACCACTGTTTGTTGTGAGCGGTACTTATGGTTTAGTTAGATACTTTGTTTGTTTCTTTTCTAACTCTAAGGTACCAGAACAGTGAGCGGTGTTTTCATAGATTTAGTAGAACCTATGATAGTTGTAAGTTCTGCTCCAAGCAAGTCCTTAAATTAAATATTAAGTCTTAAAAGCTTGCTTTTTCCATGCTGAAAAATAAATTAGGTATTATAATATGAAAGAATCTGGAACGAGAATCTCTCGCACAACATGTGCATAACCCTGCACTTTCTTTATCGGAAGCAATTGGCAATCAGACGTTAAAGTTGTATGATAATTCATGCATAAGCGCCTGATCCCTTGATCACTGGACACATAAAACAGGTCACGCCAATTAAGTTCGATGTAGTTGGATACAACTATCCCACGGTAATTGACACCCGAGACAATAATGCCTGGCTACAATTATGTTTGTCAGTTGTAATCGTAACTACTTTTATTGTCATAAATTGATGTGAATATGATCTGCCGAAGGATGTCTAGTGTTACTTGAGGACGAGAACCATTGCCATATCGTGCAAGACTATTTTTCAGTTAGCGTTGAGCGAAGATTAGCTGTAGTGAGTTTCAGTCGCTTTGCAAGATCAATAGATCAGGCCTAGAGGGTAATGGGTAGTATGTATGATAGTTATCTCATCAACTGATGGATAGATTGTCCAGGACCACTTAGCATACGAGTAATCCTAAAAGACCGGATTATTTGCAAAACTAGTATTGCATTTTGTAAGCCAATACATAACTTGAAAAGATAAATAAATCTTAGAAACTTTATATTGTAGGATTCAATGTTTTGGATTTTAATTTTAATGGAGGACAATAAAAACACTTGTCACAGAGGAAGATAATGTACCTAGGTTCAGCCGCAGCCTGTGTACCATGTTTCCTTCTATTTTACAATTCTTCATCAAATATTCGAGCAAAAACTTACTTTTTGACATAGACGGTGAATGGGTATGGGTTTGTCCTCAGGATCAACTCATTTGGCTGGTCTTCAATTGCCTTGTCGATCTGCCGGGCCAGAAGCAGCACTGATATGAACCAGTATGGCTCGGACGCAACATTTGACAGGGATTGCCTTGGTAGTTCCTAAAACACATTTAATCGGCTCTTTTGTAGATGCTTTCGTCCATCCATGTCTGATTGATGATTTAATATCAACACATGAAGCCATCGAAACAATCGCCTTTGTTTTTTTCAACTCTGTTTATTTGAGACAAACAATATTCCAAAACTGAAGTATACTTAGAGGAATTCTGAAATAATTGAAGTAGGGAGTAGATTTTTAAAAGTTTTCCAAAAATTAAGTAAATCTACTTGACATCGCTGTCTGCGGAAGACTACATCGAGAAGAACCACGTAGAATTTTTATGAAACATTGGTTTTGTCAAAACCGAGTGCAACTACCATATAGTTTTATTCAGAAATCGAGGAGTTCTACTTTGAGCATGCTTTGTTTTTGGGTGGGCTGGGTTACTAAAGATTTACAAAATGTGTGTGTCATTTTTCAAGCAGCCTGTTTTTCTGTTGATGACTCTGAAATGTTTAATAAACATGTATGTACTCGTATGTATGTCACAGAAGTGATTGGAGGCAACTACTTATGTGCATCATAACCGGCGTACATGAAAAGTAGATTATACTGTTTTCCTCTTGATTTGTATACACAGTAGAACAGTAGCTACTTTTTTGTATCCACCTCTTTGGGCATCCTTTTCAACCACATAATCTATACGATATCTGGTAGTAAAAATCTATAGTGGTTGCTGATGCAATATCTATTATAAGAGTTACGTACTGGACATACTAGTTTTTGTTTTGTATAATATATAAGCTTAGCGAAAAACAACAATAATGATAACTGATATCGGCTAAAGATACTCGTATGTGGGATAATATCGGAGGTTATGACCTAGCTGAGACAGAAAAATGTGAGCTTTTACTGTGTTTCAAAGTGTCGTCGATAACTTGCAAGAAGATGTCACAAGTAACATTTTTGAAGACTCCATTACATAGTAAGAAGGGGCAGAAAATAATGGATGAACAAGAAAGAACACCCCTCCTGCATGTTTTCTCGCATTAAATTATTATTGCTTTTGCATCTTAATATTATTTTTGCAAACTATTTTCTTTTTTTTTTATTTTCAATAAACAGCTGATTCCTAAAGTGTCATTGAGATGCATATGCTGCCAAGTTTTTTAGCTTATATAAGATACCAACAAAAAACACACATATTCTGAGAAAAGAAACAAAAATAAAAAAGTAAGAAAACTTTTGAAATGTAGCAAAATGTATGAATTTAGTGAAATGCATCAAGGTAGAAAATGGATTTGACATAAATTTTAGTCTAGGTCTAAGGAAGCATTCTTCATACCTGAAACGAACCTCTCGACTAATAATAAACAATTAGGCTGCCACATAGCGTTTGCAATACCTACATGAAGTGGATGATTCAGCAGCAAACTGCTCGGGCTATAACACCGACATCGACATGGTGAAGAAGATACAAATTGTATGCTTTAGGTCATGAAGAGCGAATGAATGATAGAACTAGGAAAATGTTTGATGTTAACGCAGTGTAACTATGCTAAAGGGGGCACATTAACTTTGATTATGTACCTAATTTAAAGCTAAGATTAAGATGCAAGTCCACACCGGACCATAGCCTCATTAAAAGTAATCAAGTTTCTATGACAAATCTATTAATATTACACCAAAGGTTTATGTATGAAAGAGTTGAGTCGCGAATATCTGGCGGGGAAACTCTTACGAAAGATAACGTGAAATAAATCCTGCAAAAACATACAACAACCTCAAAATTTTGAAACTGTCATCATATTCACAAATATCTTTTCCTTGACTTGAAGAGCTACATAAAATCCATAAAACCCATAACAGCACCGAATTTTAATTTTATTTGTTTATCAAAAAAACGTGTCGCAAAAAATTTGATTTACGGTGCATTTGGACGGTCAATCGATTTCGAATTAACTTACACTATGTATACCGACAAAAAAAAAAAAAAAAAACCTTCCCCTGTCGCGTTATCTTATGAATGTTTCAAACGTGCAGCCGCACATATAGCGAATCGAATTTGTAAATAAATTTGAATTTAACCTTCTTATGCGGCACCGGTGGTCAAATAGTAGAGTGTGTGCTGAATTATATTACCGTCGCGTTGAATAAATCACTCGAACCGGACAAACATTTTGCCCACACTGCTTGGGGTCTCCCCAAAACAAAAACGTATGCATCAAGGCCTGCAAAAGGACAACTCCAATATCCCACGATAAAACCGAACGTACTGGGTCGACAAAAACCAAAAAAAAAGATTCATTTTCTCACCGCGCAGATAAGTATCTTTATCTGTAGAATGTTTTATGTGTTGCACACTACTGGTTCAGGATAAATTTTGTAGGGTTACCTACATGAAATCATGACGTGCTTGTGAGCTCCTCATATATACCAGCCAAGATAAAGAATACATTTTCCCTTCCAAAGGTACTCGTACATAGTAGTAGCAAGCAGCGACAGTCATTCCATTCAATAAAAACAAACTTTGAATTGTGATACGGTTTGCATTGGAAGGATGTAAGATAACTATCTGTATTCAAAGTGCATTCACAAAACAAAGTTATTCTAAGACTTTGTTTATGTTCTGCTTAACACTGTTGTATCTATATATCTTTAAAAGTTATCTTTGCGGCGTCTATGTCTAAGTTTAGAAAAAGTTGAAAGGGAGAGATAGAAATAAATAAATTCTATCTTATCTCATCATCTTCCCTACAATTTAGGTAAATATGGACATACGCACATACAACAAAAGCTGAGCGTTTTCACCCGTCACATTATTTTTTCTTTCTTTTTTATATAACCATGTGGTAATTTATGGGATAACGTAATTAAGCTGAAAAAAAATGGCTGATAAGCTTTATCTGTGACTTTGTTTGGGTAGTGAGTTAGAATATGTCTCCCACCTATTCCACCTTTCTTGCTGCCGAATAATGGAACGAATGTGTAAATCTGACTAAGCTCATATGCGGTAGATTGCTGGTTTTAATCGGTCAAAAAAGCGTAGGAATTATTTCAGGAAGGGACTGGTTATCTATGACATATTTTTTTTTTTTTTTTTAGATAATAGACGTACTCTTGTTTTGAGTTTTTATAGTGTTTTCAGCTCTATGTACTCTGGATGAAAAATCCAAAATGCCATACATTTCTCCACTTGTAGATTCACCTATTTACGACTTAGGCCTGTTCGGGTACTTTCATGAGAGAAAAATGAAAGACGTCACATTTTAGAAATCAAGGGAGAATTTTCTCAAATTCAAGAAAAGTACACATTACGCTTTTCGCATGAAATCTTGAGAAACGTCAGTTTAAGGTGGTTTTCAAGTAAATGTCAATGGAAAACTTTTATTTTTTCCAAACAAATAAATCGCAGATTCCACAAATCATATCAAATCAATTTTATTGAACCTTTTTTTTAATTTAAAATTTATGCCACAAATTTGTTTCTTTTGATTTTAAGTCATTTTTGCTGTCAAGCCTATCAGCTGTAACTTATTTGATAGTTTCTTCTCTGGAAGAAAGTTACAGAAAAATTAACGAAGAAATAATCTTATCTTTCTCTATTTCGTTAAATCTCTCACTACGCGTACGGTTGTCTGATGTTTTCAGATAAAATATAATACGTTTGCATACGTTTGCATATGAATAGATGCCTGAAAGAATCTATTGTTAAAAAGTGTAAATGAATCAAGTTGTACATCAAAATCCTGAGCGCACCCTTTTATATAGTTTTGCTTGATGTCATTGATGTTCAATTTTACAGTCGCGGGTGTTATGTTAATCTTCCAAATATTAATGGCATTCAACAACAGAATTCTAAAATGTTTTCATAACTAGTTTTGTAGTTATTCGAAATCAAATGTTAGCATCAATTTAGTGCAACGTAATTCGACTACAATCCTGAATTTACAATAGGGGTGGGCCTTGTAAAGGGTGTCCCAAAATTCACGCAAGAAGTAATTTTGATAGAATACACGGATTTTTAGTTAAAAATTGTAAATAATAAATTGATTCATAAAGTATGCAGTATAGGATTATGTATGGAATAGCATATCGGGTGAATGGCCTCCACGGCTTTGTTGGCACATACGGACCTCTTTTGTCGAAATTTTCTATGACCGTTTTGCATAAATGTGACTGAATTTCGTTGATACAGCACTCAATTTGAACTTTCAAGGCATGGGTGGTCATGAGCTTATTGGCATAAACCGTAGCCTTCAAAAAATTCTAAAGAAAAAACTCCTTTGGGAGTTTTAAAGTGACAACACTTTACTGCACCCTTTGAATTTTACTATCTTTGTAAGAGGAAATGGTATACAAATAAAGTGCATGACTGAGTCGAGAGTGAAAAATCGAAAAAAAATAATCGCACAATTTTCCGAAATTTGGTATTACATGACCCTGTATATGTCAAATATTGCTTATATATTCAATTTGAACAAAATCGATTAAGTCATTGTTTAGAAATAACCAATTTTTACGGCCAATACGAGTAAGTACAGTACTGTTATACGCATTGTTTGCTAAAAACCTAGTACGCCATCTGTTAGCGTATATCCAGCGATAACAGAGTTGGTAATGAATTCGACTATATTCTTGAGTGAAATAGCAGATATGTCTTTTGCTTCATGGTAGAATTTACATCAGTAACGATGACGTGTTCTGGTTCTAGTCACAGTGACATAAGATATGTTCTGCTGAGGAATCCTGTGGTTATGGCTCCTAGTTAACTATAGGAGTTGTTTCGTTCTTATGTGGGAGGTATTTGACGGAAAAATGTTGGCTTGTGCTCGTATATTACCACCCACTAATGATGCGCTTTTTCTTTCAGACAGTTTTTTAAACAGCTTTTTGCCATACTGACTGGTAATCTACAGAATGGTTTTGGCCCCTGTTCTGGCTAGCAGATCAGCCCTCTGTGTTCTAGCAACTAAATGAGATGAGCTCTCTTTGTGCTGGCTAGCGTTACGAGTAGTTGAAGGCAGTCGCATAGTAGTTTGGATGTTATTTTGTAAGCCTTAATTGCTAATAGAGTAACCTTGCTTGTTGGATATCTTTAAATTTTCTCCGATGCATATTTATATGGCAAATATTTCAGCTTGGAATATAGAGTTAAATTTTTCCATACTCGAGTGGATGAAGGTATTTGTAGTATCACCGTATACCCCAGACCCAAATTCTTCATCTATGTTCGATCCATCCTTGTACCATACATGAAAATCGTTGGCAAATGCTGGTTTGTTCTGTTTCCAGTTATTGCGATTTGGGAATGTCACATTGAAGTTGCGTCTGAAGTTGAATCTTGACAGACATTTATCTGTGATTGTTACTTCTAGTAATTCATTACTGTTAAGTTTTTGCGCAATATCCGAGTGAACTGGTCAGGAGTTTGAGTCATATCCAGCGATGAGTATGATGGAGTTAACTATAGCTTCTCTCTTTATATAAAGATGAAGGGGTGGTAGGATTAGAATAACCTCCAGCGCTGCAGTAAGAGCAGTTTTCATTGCATGTGTTGTGCATACGCAAGCTAATCTTTGAAGTTTATTGAGCCTGCCTTGTGTAGACCTCTGTTTCGTTTTTTGCCGCCATACTGGTTCTGCATACATATGTATATGACGACCAGTCTTGCTATGGCTGTGTAGAGCCATAGCATCATTAGATTTAGGCCCCAATTTTTACCAATGAGACCTTTGCCGGTCCATAATAAGATCCTGGGTTTCTCTATGGCTGTTTTGAGGTGAGAATTTCAAATAAGTTTTTCATCAAGTGTTAGGCCAAGGTGTTTGACCTCCTTAGAGAATTCTATTGTTTCACCCAAAAGTGTGGATGCTTTTACCCTTTTTCGTTTTCTTCTTTTAGTGAATACAATTATGGTGCTCTTTTTTTTGGCAACTAGATTTAGTGACCATGGGGCACAATATCACTCAATATCATCTGCGTAACCTTCGATATATGTAGAAGCATTCGTCACTGAGTATTTTCAGCAGTTTATTTACTACGATGGATCACAATAAGGAGAAGAGGACTCCACCTTTAGGGGCAGCTGTCACTCTGAGTTTACTGCTCCCTAGTGAGATGTTAATTTTTCTGCCTTCTAGAATGCATTTACCCAGTCACTCGTACATGCAGTAAATCTATTGGATGCATCTGTTTACTGGATGCATCTGTTATATCTGGGTGTATTCGGTGTTATCAAAAGCTTCTTCGAAGTCTATTTTTTTCAAAATCGGCTATTAGTAAAAGACCGCTCATTTTGGGATTAGAATGAATACTCCGATTTCGGCTCGAATTGTAATCCTACAGATTCCAGACATTAAGTTTGAAGAAAATCCGTCCAGCAATTTAGATAGTCAGATAGAAAGTCAGATAGATAACCAGACAGATAGGCAGACGGACAGACAACCCTTATTGGTGCAAGTAAAATTGTAAAATGTGATGTAAAATGATATTCAAATACACCTGTTTTTATACCTAATCGTGAATACTCTTATTCTTTCTAAATATTTCTATATCATAGTTGCTAGCATAGCTTAAGTTTTTGTATACCCTATCCCATAGGATTTATTAATTTTGATACGTAATTTGTAATGTAGAGAAATAATAATGGTTTACCCCAAAAGTACACATATTTGTAACCAGTATCAAACTGACAAAATATTGCCTCAACGGTATATGTATATAGACGTTCATATTTTCTACAATTCGTCCATAGAGCGCCCACTTTAAGGGTGGTTGCAATTTCGCAAAAAAAAAAAAACATTTTGGTTTTTCAAAGCTATTTACAGTGATGATTAAGTTTTATTGTGAATATTTCATCAGAATCCATTCATGTCCATTTTACTTCTATGTGGTAAAATTTACTAAGAATCTAAGCAGAAAGATCTCATTACATTCGAATCACAACGAAGGATATGAAGATGATGTGTTCCAGACGAATAATAACTTTCTGTAGATAAAAAGAAGTAAGAACAGATTTGTTATGGCCATAATCGGTGTCTAACAATTTTGTGGCCATCCAAGGTCTACGAACAATTATTTTCATTTGTTCATTTGTTCGACCGCAAAACATTCTCTACATCTTCTCGCTTAATAGAAGATGCCCCCACCAACCTCCAATCTCCAACCGTTAGCTCATCGAAGACCTATGCCTATACAATTGATATGAACTATCATGACAGATGTTCCAAATACTTCAATAGAATGATCATTCTACTAGGAATATCACCAGGGCCCATCAACTCTATGTTCACCTAGCAATCGAACGGATATCCCTTTCATCACTACAACTTCTTTTGCTGCAGGACAACTGAACTTTGGAATTCACCAAACTGTCTAGCCTCTAATCCCCAACAATTCGAGAACAAAATCATCTCGGGCACTGGCTCAGCGTTATGGTTCGCCTCTCCTAAGAGAAGATTATAAAAAAAAGATACAGAGGCCGATTTTTCAAAATTTTAAGAAAGTCTTACAAATTGGCAAAATAGCTAAATTTATTAAGCAGTTTTAATCACAAGATTGCTGAAAATTGGTCTACCGGTTTACACTCTACTAGGTGGCGCAAAAACCACCCGAACGACCTTGTGAGTATTGCATTGGCACAAATACCAGTTTAGTATTATTTGTTTTTTACTATAATTGGTGTTGCCTATAAATCACACATGAAGTGCTGCGTTAAATGTAATTATTTCGAGGAAATTAGTAATTTCTTTTGCTAATTTCTCAACTTTATATTGTTTTACTTGCACCTGCAAAATCAACCTATTGGTTTTATGAACATTTCCGATCTCTAGATTTTGGTCAGTTCTGGTATTACTAGTATAGGGGAACTTGAAAATGAGTTTGTCAATTTTGTCTTTCTGTATACATGCTTGAGTGTAGCTCAAACGGCTGGATGGATGTATTTAAACTTCGTATCTGAGGTATGTGGGTTGACAATTCGAAGCAAAGCCTAAATTTGTATTTCAACCAGAAAATGTCTGTACTTTACTACGAGTTAAGTTTGAGAATTTTGGATTTCTCTTTATGAAGAGTTCCGAAACAGATAGGTACATAGATCTTAGTCTGAGAATGTTCCTAAAAACAGTTGAGGTTTACGTCTTTCTTACCAGTTGTTCATGCAAATACTATTTTATAAAAAAAAACCCACAAATTAAAGAAAATTAGAAAAATCCCTTATCCCTTATACTCATCGAATAGAACAAAATCCCACATGATGGTAACAATGATGGAACCCTTGATTTTATATATGACGCACAAAATCCCTCAAATCGGGATAAATCCCACTTTCTGGCAACAATAATGAAACCCTCGATTACAAAATACATACGGATACATTCGTATTTGTTTGTTTTTTTTTTATATATATAGGATGCACAAAATCCCTCAAAACGGGATAAATCGCAAATTCTGTGGAACCCTCGATTACAAAGTACATACGGATATTAAAATTGTGTTGTCCATTCACTGCCAAAATGCCACAACTCTACTACACTTTTCAATGGTAGTTACGTATTTAAATCGTATACCAATCAATTGAAATTTGTGCTCTAAATCAACACGCATTGCTAGTGAAATCGATAAAACATAAAAAGTAAATCGATACCACCAGATAACTACATACGTACACACATTTTGACATGACGGCTTTAAATGTACATTTCAATGGCGACACGGAAGCTAATTAGGCTTTAGGCACTTTGCTCCCGTAAGGCAAAGAAAAAACTTCTGTTTACATGTCAACGAACTTTCAATTCCAATCGGACAGATACATGTTCGTTAAGTGAAAGAATTATTTTCTTCTTTCTCACATCATATGGAAACGCAGAGAAGGGGGAAAATAACACAAATCACCACACTCACGCGAAAACTGTCAGATTTTCACTCCTGTCAGATTATACAGATGCGACATAGATATGTACGTAGATGAAAATAGTAGAAAAAGGATTTTTCTTGTGATCTGTTGATTAATATAAGGAAATTAGAGATGTGCAGATTTTGTAGATCAGTACAATACAAAAGTTTCGTACGACGCATTCGGGTCTTTTTTTGTGTAATACCAAATCCCACAAATTGGGAAGGGTAATTTTTTTTTTTTTTATAATTTGCACGTGTGAAAGAGGATATGAATAACCATTATACTAATTTTACGACACGGACGTTTTTGTGAAAAGGGGGCAGAGATAGAGAGAAAGACAGTTTGGTGTAGTTGGTTTGAAACTCATGTGGTATTACGTTTCAGTGAACTGGTGAGTATTTTTGTTTTGCTGTTATTGTCGTTGCTTATGATTCACAGTATTTTTTCTGTCCTCCTGATGTCATCATCACGATCAAGTTGTATTTTAGCCATATGACCAACCTACTGCCAGTGTTAGTGTTATGCCAATTGACATAAGCTTTCGCAATTGATCGATTTTTTATATATTTCATGCGAAATAAATAGATGATTCTTGACATCAGGATTCGAACCGTGAACCTGCAAGTGTGACAAGCGATGATGTTACCACTACACCATGGCCACCTCTTGATCTTATGTAAAAAGAAAAGAGAGAGTTGCAAATTTGCGAATGAATTCGATTTTAAAGCCGGTCAAGGGCCTATGAAATGACTTTTTACTTAGCTGTATCCAATTTTTCTTGTACACGTAATGACTTTTGTGTCGATTATAGAAAGGAAAAGGGAGCAAACTTTTGCGAAGATTTCGTTTGACAATTGTATTGATTAGAGGCCTGCATTCTTTAAAGTTTCGAAAAATTAGTGATTTATAATAATAAAAAAAGGAAAATATTGGTATTCTACCAAAGTCCAAAATACGCCCTCAATAAGCTCATTCGTAGGAGTGGGTGGCTTTTAGAGAGTTTCATAGTATTTTAATATCTTTTAAGAATGAATTTCGAAGAGTGTACATCTCATTAAAACGTAATAGGGTTTAGCAATGACAATGGAAATGGAGTTGTTTTCGCGAATTTTATTATTACTGCAGCCCCTGCTGAGCAGCCTAATTATAAATGTAACTGTTAGTCGGTGATATTTTTAACACAATTAAAAAAAAAACGGCCAACTTATTCGTCCTTAGTAATAAATGAATTTAATTTATTCGTCCTTAGTAATAAATAAGTTTTCTTAAACTAGCCTCTAACTCAAAATTGGTAAAATTGTGATATAAATCCGCAGTATACTTCACAGAGTAAAATATCGAGTCTTCGAAGCAGTGTCAATGCCAGTACTTTATAAGAAGCACAAGCATAGTATCATAGGTGTTATGATACTGTATAAAAGTTCCAGATGTTTTATCTACGAAGAATATTTCGACTACAACTGCGCATAATTATATGCTCATGATAGACAATCCAGTTGAGCATTAGCTGCATGCTCAGCACATTGAATATGAGAGAGAGCAATAAAACAAATTCCCAGGAAGGCACTTAGCACGCTACGCAATAAATACGTGAAGTCTTTGATATAAATAAGTCCTTAATTTAGTGAAGAGTTGTGGGTATAATTTGGAATTGGACTGGAATGCACGGAATAGTTGGAAGGGTAGGTTTTACGACTTGCCATCACATATAAATACATCATATAGGTCACAAAAATATCGAGAAAGTCAACCCATGGGGAGATATATGTACAAGGCTTTGTAGTTTAACCCAGGCTTTTTGAACTATTTCAAGCACTCGAATAAAGTAAAATTTATCTCTGTAATTTTCCGTGCAAAGAAAAAGTTATTACTAAATTTGGTGCCACATAGAGAAGATCTTCTAGTTTCATGTTCACCTATTACTAAGGGAAAACATAAAACAACTCATGGAAATTTGTCAAAAATCCCGTGATATTAGGAGATAAAGACATTTTATCAATTGAAGAACTCCAGGAGCTCTTGTATCATATTTCGAAACAATTTCAAATATTTTTTTAGCAAACATTACTACTCATTAAATATAAGAAATGTTGATAGATTTAGTCACGTCTATTATTGAATGAAACAGATTCCATGCGACCCGCATCGATTCACTTTTTCGGTGTAACTCCATTATAAAAACCGGCAAATGAACTGCCGACTTCGGCTGTCAAATGAAAATAATCCTAAACAAATACTTATTTTGAATAGTTAAATTTTCAATACATTTTGTAAAGCTATGGATAGATACTATAAGATTTTTCATTAATTAGGAAGGGACATAACAATCCGAACAATAAATGTATTGCTATTACTCGAGGCTCAGTAAGTGAAATTTGTGCCTAAAGTGGATAACATCGAAGTGAAGATTTCACATCATTTAAGAAGAAAAAATTATTTATGGATCATTTTAAGAAGAAATAAAATCAAATGTTGTTGTTTTCTCGAATCCGCAGCAATGTTGATGCGGATTGAAAACGTCAAAATTTGTATGGCGTGCGGATGGTGTGCATTTTTAATGATGACTACTGTGTTTCACTTTCTTACCGAAATTCGTTCACTTTCTAACCGACGTTTTCAATGATGGAAAAACGTAAAAATCGAAAAACGTGAAAACTAAAAACCCTGCCTAATCCTGCCGGATTCAGTAATCGATGTATTTTTTTTTTTTTTTTTTCGTCTCCCCTTTTTTTTATAATGAAAGAAATATCATAAATTTAACTTCTAAAAATGAAAACTGTTTAGTTGCGAATCGTCTTCATCTAAGTCGATTTTAAAGTGACAGTCCAACCATTTAAACTGAAAATGGGTAATGATCTTGGATATTATTCATGGTACAATGAATAATAGAGTACACAAAAATTAAAAGACGGCGATTGAATGTGTTAGATGAGTATACTGATGTACAATTTTATGTTTAAAATATTATTTAAAGTTCTCCAATCTGTCAAAAGTCAACTGTGCACGTTCACAATAGCGAAAATGTGAAAATGGATCACAGTAACTATCTCGACTTTGACTTTTGTTAATTCTGCTTTATTATCGTACTAAGAAATTAACTTAGAATCACTTAACTAAATGTGAGCTTAGTAGTGGGTGGTGTAGTGGAAGTGTATTTGATTGTGACCGAGCTGTGCAGGTTCGAGCCCAAGGTGGGAACAGGACCGAGATCCAGTCTGAGTGCCATTGAATTTTAGACAATGAAATGATTTTATAAAACATCGAAGCTATTAACCATTAATTTAAGCCTTCAAGAGGTTGAACAGCAAAAAATAATGGACAGGTTAATTCCTAGTTATTCGATTTCCATAATACCTAGGTTAGTGAGTAACACTTTAAGCTATTGGCTATCTATAACGTCACCAGAAGAAAATTTCTCCTGTCATTTATTGGATCTTTTGTGATAGTCTTTTCTGGTCTCTTCCTTTTGTGTCAGTGCTAGCTACATATATACAAGACGTGTGGTACTAAATGACTTAAAACGTTAGCTTTAGCAAAATAATGCTCTTATCCTAGCCCTCTTTTTTATTGGGTTAATTTGTTTGACTAACATTTGTTTATAATAGTACAGAGGTCGAGACTTAGACTTAGGTACTCCTCGATTTTATCGATTCCATTCAGAGAATGTGTATCCCACTTTTGCTTCAATGTGCGCGAGAGATAAACCTTAGCCGTCTTTCATGCGACCGGGGCAAGTACTCGTAGTACAACACATTCTCTCAGCAGCGGGTAAATAAGCTGTGTAGCTGTGGTTTAGTTTTGTACCACGATCAGTTGATTGATCCATCGCCATCTAGTAGCATGATTTTTCCCAACATGAAAGTAGATACCTATAGATAAATGTTTTTGCTAAGAAAATACGAAGAAAGCGTTTGTACTTGCTAAAAAACGAAAGGCTTTGCTAAAACAAAAAGTCAGTTGAGAAAATCTTCGTAAGTACTTCGTTACGCCCAATTGAACATTGCTATCAAAAAAAGTCACGGCTGGCCTATTATGGAGATTTTTCAGTATCTACACAACCGAGCAGATCATCCATATATTTACTGATGATCATCAGACGTATTGAAGACACACTTCTTCGTAGTGGAATACCCATTCTTCAAATGGCTGATCGATTTTTTTGGAAAGAATATTGTCCTCTAAATTTTATTTTGGAAGCATTATCAAAATTTAAACAAGAAATCAAAAAGTAGTATTTCGTTGAAAACTGTTACGTAAGATATCGTATCTATAAAAAGCTTTTAATCTGAAATATTCGTCGATAGTCGCTAAAATAACCTGTTTGGCAATTCAGATAAAACAAAATTAACAAACGTGTCAGATATACTTGCTATCTAAAGATCTCAACGACATCCCAATAAACCGTAAAAATGTTCATTAGACATCGATCTTATGTCGTCTTTCATCAAAGTTTTTGTATTCCTACTACAAAGCCGCAAAGCCACACCAGAAGAGTTGCTTGCAATTATCATAGTCGTTTCGTAAACCAGTTTCTGAGATGAAAAAAGGCCCTCTCCACCAAGTTAGGGCAAATTATGATTGTTTCCTTGTAATTTAATTTCATTCCAACCATAAACATATCAGGTAGACTTTATTAACTTCATTCTTCCATAAATTATAGCAAAGCAACTAAGTATGTGAGAACTATTCTAAAGAAACAAAGATTTCCGCTGAGGACCACAACCATTATTTCGGTTTTTTTTTTTTTTTTTTTCTTCTACTTTTGTTTAATGCGCCAGATAAGAGTTGTTTTTTTTTTTTCTTATTTTTCATTTTATTACCATTTAATTAAGTGTATTCTCTTAAATATACTAATTGCTTGGCTAGTCCGGTGTGACAGCCGAACACACCGATCCGCGAGTAAATCAGCCTCAGAGATAGTGTGTGTGTATGCAACCTCAGAATATTAACGCCTTGGTTCGAATATTTAATTAAATTAATGTAAATTTCAGTTCTGATACTTTTTCTTTTGTTTTCGACGAGTTGAAAAAAGTTAAAAATTGTTAATGAATTCCGACTGGGATTCGGGGGCTGGATAAAGGCGGAGGGTGCCTTCTATGGTTATCTACTCGTACATACTTGCCTACTTGAATTGTATTTGTGTGGAATTTGTGGTCTCAATGGATAGGTTATTCTTATCTATAGGTTATTCTGATCTTAGCCGATAATAGAGGATTTTAAAGGGTTTAATGAAAATTAACTTAATGAATTGGGTGAAAACTGAGACATAGTCGGAGGCGGTGGTGGGTTTGGGCTCGTTTCAGGTAGGAAGCGCATCGAATGAGAGGATTATTAATTAAATTGACTCAAAGATCATATCGGTCAAAGTGGAGATTTTTTTTCTCTTTTCTGCTTTTGCTATTTCTTCGGTTTTGACGCAGATAAGAGAGATCAGACGAGTGAGCGTTGAATTATTGAAGATATTCATACTTTGTGTCTTTAGTGGAGATCGTGCTGCCGGTTAGGAAGTCGTATTTCACCGAGAAAATATTGATTAATGCATAATGAATTGACATGGTTTGGATGATGTCTGATGTTATCGTGAGGCACACTCTATAACCGGGGAGGGCCATAAATTGGTGGTAAAGTATTAATGAGAGATTGTGATAGATCTGATAAGGAAATGAGAAGTATATATATGTATACAAAAAAAAACGCTATTCCGTGGGTTGATTAAAGTGATAAATTTTCTTTAACAGAAGATAGGAAATGATTACTGAACAAATGGCAGATGAGATCGTTATTTAAAATTCGGTCCTACTAAAACCCCTATTGGACCTGAAAATGTAGATTGATTGCGTCAGTTTGCCATCGGGCTGTCAAAGAAAAGGATTAGCACATTTTGATTATATTTGTACGACAACATTTACGTATTTAGAGCAACATTTTTGAAAAGAGAAGGATCGTGTGCACAAGATCGTGTAATGAAAATAACATACACCTCCAGCAAATATTTAGGAGCGTAGCCAATGACAACATGTGTTAGTCTTTGGTAACTCACACTGACACACCCTCATCAATTCATTTGCTTATTTAATACGCGTCCACATCCGTCGTGGAACCCTCGATAGGTGAGCTTTTTTCTAACGCCTTTGTAGAAGAAGAGAAGCATAGTACAGCTGTCATTGTTTCTCTTAAGAAATACCCAGGTCAAGAGTTTACTCAGGGAAATCGATTCGTTGATGGATGCGCGTTTCTCCGTCCGAATCACTAGTGTAGGGTCTTTCGATCGATTTAGCGCACTTGACTGATATGAACCTCGACTACTTCGCCAATTATGGCTGTAGAGAGAACAGATCCCTTATAGTTATAGTCCGATGGAAGTTCTTAGTTTCCCGCAAAAACTCTCTCAGTTTGCTCTAGGAGGATTTCGAAAAGTCTTCTTGTCACACTGCTCAGGTGCAAACTGAATAGCATCCAGCGGTAGTCAAACCATACCCACTTCAGTTAACAACCTAGACGGAATTATTTACTGAGATAGTAGTGGCCTTTAAGACATCCTTAATAGTTCAATTATAAAGATCTACCAAACGATGGCCCAATGATTCTTCGTCCTCGTTTTTGAAATCAAGTCTGTATCTAAGTCTTATCTCCGTTCCATGTTGTAGGAGCATCTACTACGTGCCATAGCAAACTTGGATACCAAATTTCACTAAAATCCGCTTAATATTTCTCGAGCTGGGCGTTTAATAAAGATTTTTGAAATCACACCCCTTTATTATATTCCCACTCCATACAATTTCAATGATTTTCCCATGTAATTTAGATCCCCCCTTACTCACCTCTCATGCTTCCTTGAAAGAAGGAGTCACTTTCAGCTAATCTGGTCACTCTGTTGTTAGGACTCTATCAACAATTTTACTCAATTACTTCGGTCGTGACTCAGCCTAGTTGAAGCAGTTTTTTGACTGCCAATTCCATAAACGATTGTCCTTATCCCCCATTAGTTAATCAGTGCTGTTATTCAAGAAACCAATTTCGTAGTCAAAAAGTGTAACACATTTCCCTAGTGTTTTCAAGGCCTTACAAAATTTCATTTGACACTAGCTGTCAGATGAGATACGCACGTTCTTTCGAGAATTCGTGTCTACCAAGTTTCAGTGAAAGTTTTCTGCCGAACTAATTGATTTAAATATGAGTCGGAGTGCTACGGACATATTGCTGGTTCACTATCTTGAAACTCAAAATGAGTTGTCTACCCAAAGTCACCAGAGGAAACTTTTCAGCTTCACAAAAAAGTCATCGGCCGGTGACCACATCCTCACTCTACTCGTATATTAGGGATTTCCTGTCATCCGTAGCTATGAAAAAATACTAAAAACAACAAAAACTTTACGAAATTTAAAAAACAAACGATTTTTCCGTTTGAGATTCATTTGTTAACAGGCATTCCTTTTTATGTCAATGCTTAGAAGGCACGTGCTAAATTTGTTGAAAGGTATGTTCGATTTGACAAACTGTCAGCTGCAACGTAATTTGGGTCACCTGTCATATAAATTGAATTTAACAATTTGAGCTAAAATTTTGCATTTCGGCTCGATGAAAACAGGTATTATAGTAAAGCTGTTTTAAAAAAAAAAAACAGAATGATTGAACACAAAAACTACAAGTTAAATAGTTGTTGTTTTTTTTTTTATATCTATTGCAAAAATTTGTTGCCAGACTTATAATTATTCAAGAAAAATTGTTTTTGTAGATCTTATGAATGTATAAATAGGGATTAAAAGGATTGTTTGTAGCTCAAGAACAACAGCGAAATTTAATTAATATTCTCCCGAAAGGCTATACAAATTTCGACAATACGGGTTTGAACTGAAAAATCGTCCTGTCTGAAGTATTTTGTCTACCAATTTAATGGCTTTTCTTACTTCATGCCTCTTACAGATACTTGGCTACAAAAACTCAGATTAAAAAACATACTAAAAAATGTAGTCCAAGAAAAGCATCAACCTGCGATTTTATAAAGTCAAACGCCAATCTCTTTTTTTTTTTTTTTTTTTTTCTTCTACAATCACCGCAGTAATTCAAAGGTCATTTACAAACTCGCTCTTAATGTCTTATCTCACAGTTTTCTTACAACCACTTGTCCATTAGCCGTCTGTGCAATTAAACACCCACTGGCATTTGGAAAGTGACATCATTGGCTGTTCACATCCAATTTCAAAGCTCTTGGGTAAGTAATAAGTGTCAATTATGTCATTTCCCAAATTGGAATTTACAGCTTCTATGATAATTGCTTCCTAAACATAATTCATTATTTTTTGTTCTTTTCAACGAATAACCGCAGCCTATTCATGTAAGTACCAAGAACTACATCTTTCTCACCCTACACCACAACTAAACGATTCATCAATGCGATCATATTCTTATGAAATTGGTATATTCCCTATCAAGTCGCACGCAATCGCCTCAGTTGACCCTTTTATTTTTCTCAGCCGATAAACTTTGTGATGTACACAGAAACAGAACAGAGAACCCGCATTCTGCGGGAAAAAATACACAACAATTACGCATGGAACAACTTTATGAACACACGATGAACACGATCGTAGCTTTGCAAGATGAAGATCATCTCTTGCTCCCCCAACTGTCGATCCGGATCAACACTTCAATGTGCGTGTACTTTTAAAAATTCTAGGCCCGCGCCGCACCATCGTGGATGGGTATCGTAGCCACCATATGTTGTGTATACTACTCGGTGCTCCTCTTGGAGGGAATACTTCAAAAGAAATTACTTACAAGCCTAGAATCTTGTTGGCGGTGCTATGTGTTGTGTTGTAGTGGAGTTGGTGTGCTCTAGCGTAATTACCACACAGAGTAGATCATTCGGTGCGGCGCGCGATCGGTATCAGTTGAACGGTCATTTGCCCGGCAGAAGGGCTCATCTTCTCGAAATGAAACTAATTTGGTGTCTCATTCCCGGTTTTCAGTCCCATTCGCATCTGCCTTGATCCAACTGATTGGTGTATGTTGTTGTGGTCTAGTGCTCTTCTTGTGTCGATCGCCTCAGCCGTCGTCCCCGGCAGCTGTTGCAACTACTTCTACTGAATTTCAGTTTGTTTTCCGTTTTTTCGTTGGTGTTTGGTTGCTTTGATGCAAGACGCACATCGTTGGACGCAAACAGAGCGTAGCCTTATGTTTTCGGCCTTGTTCGTTCATTTAGTGCATTACATTGCAAGCCGGACAACGTGATACTTGAAGGAGAGTTGTAACCATAACCAGTACTTTGTAGGCGGCACGGCACTATTATAAATGCAGGGTTTCTTGGAAGTGGGGAGTTCTAAATTAATTACTCGAAATAGGGAACGTAATTGTTTCACACTACGGGTTTATACGATGAAAGACGACCAAGAGAAAAATTGTGCACAGCAATGTGTACTTTACTTTACCTTAACAGGCCTTAACCAATGCACTCCGTGTTGGTTAAGGTCATCTTCAACTTCCTTACATCATTTTAAGTAGGATCTGCCAACGATGAGCGTCACTGTTCAGCCAGATTTGAAAAATGTTCTACCCGGGACCACAGTCATCTATGTATGTATGTAATTAGTTATGCACGTACATTAGTCATCCAATCAGCATCATTGTGCTAGCTCTACTAAATTTATGTTCAATATCAGTTTTCAAATACCAATACAGATGCGATATGTATAAATAGAACGAATAATTTCTCTCACAAAGCGGCCAAGAATATCTTACTAGTTCCAGGCTGCAAAAACTGAAAACTGCTTGATTTGTCGAGGTACTAACTCAAGAACCACTGACAATAATTTTACGGAATTTGATTTTTTAGATAAAAGAAGTACAACTCTTGGCAGTAACTTCTTCTCAGATCTGGAGGACCAATGTACGTAATATCTAGCTTAACAAAATCCTAAGATTTATTCATTTATCTGATTACTAGCGAATATTCAAAAAAATTATGTTCCCAGGGTTTTTAAACAAATTGGGCGCAATGGACTCTATGCGGTGGAAGTGAACTGTTGACACCCCTGTTAACAAGAGCACCCATATATGTAAACAGCTAACCTAACTTAGGTCTAGTATTCAGATAGTTCAAAATCAGGCAGAATGTTAGTGGTGTATGCGAGGTAAAGTTGCGATATTTTTAAAAAATACTTATAGCCTTTACCGGTAAAATTGTTTAATATTTTTTTTGCTTAAGCTGTCAAATCGCCAATACTTTAGAGTTCATAGAGAAATCTAAACTTTACCTGACGTCACAAATCTGAACTCTGCATTGAAAAATCGAGCTAACGCAGGTTTTATACAAGCCAGGCTACAGACTTTGTTAGTTGATCTAATTTTTGCTACATACGTACACACCGTTTTTGGTTTGTAACTTAATTTGCACACACATTTGTGCAGATAGATAGCATAGAACGATGATGCTTTAGTTATCCTGCGCGGGAACGCAAAATGGACGAGATCTATGAAGACCAAGACCTGCGGAAGGAATGCGCACGGGGAGGAATATGCCATCCTTAATATACAGCCTGGAAAAATAACAAAATCAATTAAGATGCTTGGAAAAGGGACCATGGTCCCGTCGGCTGATCCCGAGAGTGATGTCGATTTTCACGTAACAGAATTGCTGGCCGTTAGTCGGAATGTAACGGTCTTAAATATCAAATATCAACCTGAAAGAGCTCCAAAACTAAGGCACAAAGATCACTGAAAATGCCAATACTTACTCTTTATTACTTTTCTTTCATATTATTTAAATTGGTCAAGTTCTGATTCACCCTTGACTGGACTATTCGCTCTTCTAATTGGTCAACAGAGCCAGATGGCATTTAAGAAGGGGAGGCCGAAAAGCCAAGGCAAGAATTGCCACCCTGACTTCTCAAACGAGATCTGATCAATTTTGAGTTTCAAATTAATTTCAGAATGGTAATGTTCTTCCGTGGCTTTGTTGAAAATTCTCCCAAATCGTTGGTGAAGTATTCGACGAGACCACCACTACGGTCTTGCTGGGCTTGACTATTCGCTGGAAAAATAGGCATTGTCCACTTTTGCTTCCACATTACGTTCCTCGAAAAGTCGGTAGTACAAGCGTTATTCTTTTTAGGTGGGTCGCCAAAAGCTTGTGGGTTGATATAATGAATATTAGAAGTTTTGATTCCTATTTTCTAAGCGCGAAAATGTTTCCTGTTTTATATTTGTTGTACAGTATCCACAGCTTCCTTCAAGAGTGTCATGATGGGTTGTTCTTGATCAGCCTCAAGAAATTTCAGATTATACTAGAATTTATAAGTTTTACGGGTTAGATTAGGACTGAGTGATCTACCATTGTTTGATTTCGAACCTACTTTGGACTCTGAAGGGAAATTACAAGAAAGGAGATGGTTTTAGTGAGTAAAGATCTCACATGCTCTTAAGTACGGGCTTTCCATGTCTATGAATGTATAAAAAAAAGCATACTCAGAGAGATGAAACTCATGACCACTTAGTCGGTTAAAAAGGAACTCATCTACAAAACGCATTTGCGTTTCATCACATACACATGCCCCAACACAATCTCCGAGGCCTTCAAAGAAAATAAGAGAAAAAAAAAAAAAAACCTAAACAAACTGCTTGGTATTGACCCTTAAGTCATACACCGCCCTAGCCCCTTATCAAAAACCAATTACAAAATGCCTCACACACGATCGAACAGCAAATAGACTTCAAGATCGAATAAGTCAACTTTTATTGTGTCCATCCAAGCGAAAGGGAAAGGGATCCTTCAGCTGTGAGGGGCAATGAAAAAACCACGAACAGCTCCTTCCACAATCGAAGCACACCACGATCATCGGTGGTGCACACTGCATGCTTACTTGGGCGCAATCAGAGGACGGGTGTGTCACCACTTTTCTAAATGGACGCGGACAGTGTGTTATTTTAAATAATGATTGCAGCCCGGGCGCACATGGGATTACCAATCCACCGAGCTGCCTGACACTTTAGTGGTGCTGCCTCTAATACGTATAGCGTTGAAGCGCACCGAGAGCCTCCTATAGAGATCATGCTGAGAGTGTTTAGCATACTTTAGTCGCGCAGTGCTCTTGGATCTGGTGAACTAGTCCTGCATCTGTACCTCGTGTAACCTCGTTACACTGGGAAAATTCCAATTTACTAGTTAATTATATCGTGCGCTCCTATTAAGCCGATTGAAATGGTGACACTTGCAAATTGCACAGAATAAAAAAAAGAAACGCGGATCGTTTTTTTTTTTTTTTTTCTTGCGATGCCCGGCGGTGGAAGTATCTCACACCGTGAGTACTCACCGAATTGAAAGCGAATTCGATTTGAATATCTCGTCGCTTGATTGCTGGAAGAGAGGTGCTAACATAGTGTCAGCTGATGCTATTCCAATCGATTCAAGCGACAATGAGACACCTCGATGGACAACAACGGACGGACGACAGCAGCAGGCAGGGTTTGTTTGCTTTCGTCGGACTGTTTGTGTTTGCATAGAATTGCTTTGCCTAAGTATCTAGTGGACTCAGTCATCGTCGTTGTCAGAAGCCATAGGCGGCATTTTGACCCTATTTCGATTCGTATCAATGTTAATTAATTATTTATTTTCTTTTGGCATACGTAACGTTGAGTGTTACATTTTAAACTTTTATTTACTTTTTCTGTCATAGGTTGGTTGGTTGGTTTCTGTGTGATTGGAAATCTAATTTTATGAATGGAAACGTGATGCGGTTTAACTATCGCAATGAAAAAAAAAAGAAACCAATTAAATGGCATTTTGGTTAATTGTCCGCCGTGTGGTAGCCGGAAAGGGGGGCTTGTGCCGATCTGTATGGTATACTAATAGTAATTACAAGTGGATACCTACCGGGGATCTAATTGGACTACATTGCACTTTGGTGCTGGTGTTTTGATTAAATTTCAATCCAAATTGATAGTGGGTAGTAGTAGATTGCCCTTATTGTTTGGTCAACAAATTGCGTAAGCTGCGGTGTGGCGTATACTTATGTCCGGTGATAGAAATCTTCAAAGTGTATTCAACAATTGACTAATGCCGATGGTGCACAGATGGTATCGGTTTGAGTTGAGCCTACTTAGTAGTCTAATTCACGCCCAACTCACAATATTTCGTCCACACTTTTGGGTAATGATAGCATCTTTGAATTGCCTTTGACGCGCAATTGAATTCGATTCAGTCAGATGGTGCTGCCGACGAAACTCATGAAACACTTAAATTTGCATTAAAATTCCAATGAAGACAGCTAAAATTTACGTATACACCAATCAGAGTGTTCGTAATTACACTAAATGACATGTAAGTAAGTGTGAAACTACTAGGGTAGTGTAAGTGTGAAACTACTAGGGTAGTGTACTAGTGTGAAACTACTAGGGTAGTGTACTTTCTAGTTAGGCGCCCTGGTTATGCCGAGACTTGTGTTATAGGTCACTGTTGCATTCTGTAATTTAAATTTGATGACGTACGACTAAGTAAAATGCAGCTGATTAGACATCTTTTAAGGAAATGCTAGCGATGACATGAGGACGAGAAAAAGACTTGAGAAAAATTCATAGAACACAATTGTCAGGCTCCTTCTAACCCCTCCTTTCTGTAGGTTAATGGATTTGTCTACCTAGGCTCTAACCAAGTCATCGGTAGTTTTACCTAAAACTAATTCAAAAAATTTTGATTTCTTGTGTATTGAGTAGGTTGAAGAAGTCGAGTTACGAATGTATTGAACAACATAACAAGACTTAATCGTTTTTCCGTTTTTAAAGTGGTGTGCATATCTTTCCGCGTCCTCTGAGAAGCCCGCGGTTGATATTAAGCTGAAATTTCTAGCATAATTTATAAGCAGAAATCTAAAGAAAGTTAACTTCTTATTTTTAAATCATAAATTGATTTATCCACCTTCATAACATTTCCTCATCTTGTGTGTTTTCCTGCACCTTTCCAGAACCCCCGAACAACTTCGAAAGCTAAAATTTCGCTGTATTATAGGCCACTTCAAGTAAAATAAGATAACCGGTTTTTATATTCAAATCACAGGGAAATTGTTCTTCTCCCATATATTAAATTTACAATGTCTATATGTTTTTTAGCAACTTTTCAGGAGGTCCTGGGTGACCTATAAATGTAAAGCTTTGCACTTTTGTTGTGTAAATAAAAAAAAATAAATAAATAGCCGAATTATTGCAATTATTTTCAGAATACAGAGTATCGCTTAGGACATTTTTCTTTTCTAGTATATTAAATGTCACAACATACGTGTGGTATGGAAAATACCACTGCAGAAGCGCTTGGATAGAACGCTGAAACTTCGAACACTTATAGAATTTGCTGCAGAAAATAACCACAAGCAATTGAATTGAAGAATTTTGGACTGTAGGGTGTAGCTTATGACATTTTTCTTCTCCGCCATATTAAATTTCCCTATGTGTGTTTTTTCGCACCTTTACATTCGGTTCTCTGGGCGTTATATTCCAGCTTTGGGCGGATGAATCCCTTATAAATTGAGCACCGCTTAAGGAATCCTATGCATTTTGCAGCATTTTTGGTAATTGAAAGTTTTCGTTTCGCTTGAGAGACAGAAGATAGCATTATGTTTTGGAACCATTAAATTCCTCTCTGTTGGTTGAACCCCATTTGATTATGCTGTCCAGGTCGGAATTTAATGTGTTTCACATACGTTGTCGTTCCTCTTCTACGGCCGAAGAGCAAGGACCATAGTTAGGAGACGAATATGAAAAACTGAGGGTCATGAGATCATTTAAACAAATAAGAAATAGAGTCGGAGACAAAATAGAGCCTTGGGGAACGCCAGCATTTATATGGTGAATTGCAGACTTGAAGCCGACCAGGACAACTTGTATTGAAGGCCCCGAAAGGTAATTTCTAATCCATTGAAGAAGAGACTCATTAACGGTATATGCCGACAAAAGAGCTATGCCAAACTCTGTTAAATACCTTTGAGATATCAAGCGCAACCACCTTAATTTCGCCGAAGTATTGGAGAGATTAGTTCCACTTCTCGGTAAGATATGCCATCAAATTACCACTGGACCTATTGCTACAAAAACCATGCTGCCGGTCATTGAAAAGTTTTCGTGAATCAAAATATTTCGTAAGCTGACGATCTATCAGCTCGAAAAGAGCCCAGACAAGTAGGATTACGCAGAGGTTTGGCCAGCGTGGAACTATCGGGGGGAGATACCACCTGGACCAGCGGATTTGTGTATGTTAATACCTTTGATTACTCTCAACTGTACGACTGCGAAAGTGGACTTGATAGAGATACTTTAAAAAAAAAAATTGTTGGGTAACATTTAGAAAGTTTTTGTAAATTTTTAAAGTTTCCGGATCGACATTAACTTTCATTTACCCTATCCAATGCATAAGAAATCAAAACTTCTTGAATTACAATATTTCCACCGAAAGCCCTTTTTTCCCGACCTGATGACTGTGCTACTCTGCAGTTAACTTTGAAAATGACACCAGTACTGAGATCAAACGAAGAACTACTCTTACCAGCCGCTGTTTCTTTGGACTGAAAAGGCAATCCTTCAGTCTTAATCAGCCGGACTTATTTACACACTTCTTTTACTGGCAAATTACTTGGTAGAATGTCCATTTTTAGTAGAAACATGGAGTCTTCTCACTTTTAATTTAGACATTGTTTTAAGCATCCTGATACCTACTAAGATTTTCAGACATAATGTTCTCGTGCAATTTCACAAAGTTCTCTATAAGCTTTCCTGACTCCTTTGTTACACATAATTAGCTTCGCTCCGTAGCTATGTCAATCTCCGTCACCTGATTAAAATGTTTGCTTATATCGTGCCTAAGCTTTGATAAATTGGTTTTGTGCAAGACCCAAATGCCTTTCAACGTATTTTCCGAACAACATCGATGGTTTCGGGCTGCGATTAGAACCACGTCCCTCGTCATCCATTCTAAGAAATATGGGTAAAGCTAATATCATTTCAACTTTTCGCACGGTCTGTGTTATCAATAATTCCAACACAATACGGTGCCGCCTTAAAAAACAAAAAAAAAACCGTTACATTGGAACTGGCTACAATGCAAGCAAAAGTTGCAATAGAAACATTTTTTTCCGTCACTCACACATGTGTCAGACATATTGTTGGCAGAAGCTTTTTGAATAGAACATACCGTTGAAGAAGCTCTTTTAGTAGAAATATTTTTCGAATTCATTTGAGAAAAATTAGTGAAATTTCACCAAAATCGGTTCAATAATTCAGAAATTACATAAGAAACCGCTCTGTAGGATTTCTTTTTTTCGCGTTTACTTACACGTAATCGGGACTAAACCAGGGATATCCGGCAGACGGAAAGCCAATTGACTTGCCACTGGACTTTCTTGCTGTCGATCACAAGATGGTCAATTTGGTTGACCATCTAATGATCTAAGTTGAGCCAAGAACTTTCGTGTGACCCTACTGGGCAATTACCAGATCACATTGGAATAGAAATATTTTTCGAATTCATTTGAGAAAAATTAGTGAAATTTCACTAAAATCGGTTCAATAATTCAGAAATTACATAAGTTTACTTACACGTAATCGGGACTAAACCAGGGATATCCGGCAGACGAAAAGCCAATTGACTTGCCACTGAACTTTCTTGCTGTCGATCACAAGATGGTCAATTTGGTTAACCATCTATTGATCCAAGTTGAGCCAAGAACTTTCGTGTAACCCTACTGGGCAATTACTAGATCACATTCCACTCTGTTTCCTGTTAGCCATTCTGTCTACGACGATCATCAATTTGCTACTGGTCCATATTTACATGCTAATTAACTGAATGCACGTGCATTAGATAGATTACACATCTATGCCGGTTTGCATCTTGATTCTACAACTTTGAAACTAAAACGAATGGAAGCAACAACTATGCCACTTGACTGCATCGTGCTCCACCACACACCGGATTTTTACAAGTTAACTAATTATTTAGAATTTTCCCTCATTGACTGCACTCTTGATGCTGAGATTGTGCCGACAAGAGGCGAAACGGAAGACGGAGATCAGATCATGGTCATTTTGATGTGCAAACTTGTCGTGTCGTCTACATGCGGTACTTGGCAGCCGCCGCGGCAGGCGACCAACCAACCAACCGCCCGACCAACTATGGTTACTCAGCGCAATGAAGTGAATATCTCTATGTAGCCGTGTCGGCTTGTTCTAATGAAACCAACCCAGGAAGCAGATGTTTGCCAAAAACAAATAACAAAACCCAGGCACACAGGAGGCAAGCAGATCTTCGCGCCGCCAGCTGCTGCGGCAAACGGACCGCTCGCTGTCAGAGGAGGCTGGATGGTGTTGGCGGTCGAACGATGGTGATTTCATCTTTTAATTTTGACTACAAGACCAACAGCAACAACAACAATGAAAACAACGACAAATTAAAATGCTGATGTTGATGAATCCATTTTGGGTGCATCGCTGAAGTTGTTTCCGTTCGTCATGGTCTTCGTCATCTTTTTTGTTGACTTTACGGTGTCGAGAGGGCACACTTTTCGCAGGCAATTCGTTTCATTGAAGTGTGAATTGTAGAGAACATTTTTTTTTTTTTCTGAATGAACGAGAACCTTTTTATTTTGTTTTGGTTTCTGAAGAACTCTCCTGAATGTTGACCAAAGAATCGAAATGAAAAAGGGCTTCGACCGACGAACAAACTCAATGAAGTATGAGAGGGGGTATGTAAATCGAAAAAAAACGTTAAATGGACAACTCAGTGTTTGGTGATTTTTATTGTGCCCTCGTTTTTCTCCCCTCGTGTCTTTCGGTTGTTGGATGTATTTTTGTATCTTTTTGGAGGTTTTTGAAGAATTCGAATGGAGCGCAGGATGCAAGAATTTCCTGTGTGCGGACATAGCCTTATCACTTCGAAATGGGATTATTGATGTGATGTCAAAAAGGCAGAAGTATTAAATGGAGTTTTTTTAAGAGGAATTAATGTAGGTATTGTTTGAAGGAAGGTAAAGTAAGTGAGTGATAAATGACTTCTGTGGAATTACGATAAGGATAAGGATTCTTTTGATTGTGGTTTGTTTTACGACACATACCTTTGTTGGATCGTAAACAAAAGCTATTTAATGTTTATTTATGGACTTCTTTTAGGTTTTGGAAGGACTAATTGGAAACAATTTCAATTGCTATTATAATGTTAATTCGAGTTCATTTGACCATCCCCTCGTGATGGGAAATTTGCTGTCTTTATCCATTTACCAGCATCCCGACGAGCGGTGACGAATTCTTCAATAGGTCACTCCTTCTATAGAGTATTCAAGCAATTGCGAGCTCTTAGTTCTGAAAACAAAAGTTTGGTTATTTGAAGAATGTGATATACTCGTACCAGTAAAGGGTAACATAATCGAGTGTGAAAAGTAAAAACGTGCTTGCGATCTTACTACGGTTGCCAACACAATAACTATCAAAGAACAACTTGATCTGAACTCGATGTCGGGCCTGTAACACCATATAAATTATTTGCGGATCATCTATAGTTAACTTATCGCTTATTATAAGACTGTTACTCTTGGCCGTTAACAGTGATTTTCAGCTTGCCATCCTTAATACAAATGGACGGATATACACCAAATGGTCCACTGTGACGATTAATACTATTTATATGGATGTATTCAGCAGTCAGCAGAATTGGAGAAATGCAAGCTGCGTTCGGTATACTGTCAAAAAATCTGGAAAAACAATGTTTCTAGCGCAAAGTCTAAGCTGCGTATGCTGCACTTCAAAAACAGATTTCTTCCTATCATTTTGAGGGTTTTTTGTTCGAATCGTGTTACGAACGATTACCTCTATGCAAGAACTTCTCTGGAACTTATAGTTAGCACAATTGGACGAAAAAAAGGCAATGAATCGGTCAAAATGTGCTATGCAGTGGAATTCATTCAACCAAATCTGTAGCAAACATGGCGCATAACAGTTATGAAGGAATCAAGAATATTGGCAATGAGTTGAAAAGAGTTGAACCGCCCAGCAAGAGTCCAAACACGATGTTGGGTAGTACGATTGACACCCTATGATAAACGAGGGGTGACGGAACAACGAATATGTAAGGTAAGTAAAGGGTTTTATATGGAAAAATATACTGTTTTGACATGCCGCCATTTTGGTATAGGTTAGTTTTGACAATTTTTATTTGGTATTCGTGAAGTGTAGATGGAACGATATTCGATAAATCAACGTGATTTAGTGGTTAAAAATCAAAATCACCCGTCGATCACGGTAGTCATACTAAATTACAGAATATTTTTTTCATCGTTCACCTTCACATTTTGAAAAAGTGACAGTGTGGTTCGCTATTTGGCCTGGAGGAGTTATTGGACCGCACTTTTTCGAATATGGATATGGACTTACTGTTACTGGAGAACGATACCCTCAAATGATTTAAAATTTATTGACGCCTGAAATGGATGCTTTACATCGCGTACAGCCAACGCAATAATGTTATTACTCTATCAACGTTTCCAGACCGAATTATCTCCAGAAATGGAGACGTCGTGTTGCCCCCACGGTCGCCAAATTTAACAGCTCAGGACTTATTTTTATAGAGAAATTTTAAGAGAAAGGTGTATCCAAATGAATCACAAAAACTGCAGCAACTCAAAAAAATTATTCATGTGTGAAATGTTATTAAAAATATCATTATAAAAGATCGCATTTGCAAGGCTAGTAGAAACGGACATCTGTCCGATTATTTCATACATAATTCCCGACCCTAAATCAAAAGTATGTCAAAAACAAAAAATGTTTTATTTTTACTCAAAAACAAAAGTAGTATACCTTGAATCATGTGACATACGAGTATCATGTGACATATCAAAATTAAATAAATCCGAATACAGTCATGTACAAAAAAAGTTTGAGCTAAAGTTTGTTAAAACAGATAAATCGATGTGCTTTCAAAAATGAATCACATAACTAGCTCTCCCCTATATTCTGAATTAATAAGGAAGTACAACTAGAAACAAGGTAAAATAATGGTACGAAGCTCTAACAGCTTAACTGCAGTTTATAATAAAATGATTTCTATTTAAATTTTAATTTTGACTCATCTCAATTTTAAAAATCATATATCGCCGCTTTTGCATAAAGATTATCGTCCCATGATCTAATAGAAATTTAGAACCCATGAGTCACCCAGATGCAGATTATATTTCGCAAGCAAATGACGCAGGCACTAATGTTGACTAATATGCACCAACACAGCAATATTTGTATAGATATACTAAATCGACTTAATTCTTATTTAAAAGCGATGTCGAATCACCTTCCAAAGCTCATGAGAATCAAGGAAATCACGAAAATCCAAGTTCCAAGAATGAATTAAGCAAATCATGACTTAATGACAATTTCGGAACGAGTCTATGTAAATAGTGTGGCAACTCATTTCAAGTTTTAGGTACTTTAACGTAGCTTTGATGGTTCGTGCTGATATAATGTCAAATGCTCGTATAATTGTGTCAAATAACTAACGGGCGTAGTATAGGCAGCGAAGAAAAGAAAACACATTAACAGCACTTGATTCAGATGTCTGTCATTTCAAACACCGATTTTTTTAATTGTAGTGAGAAATGTTGGGAGCGACCACTTTACAACTCACCTGGATTATGTGAGTAGTTTAAAAAACACAGTAGTTATATAGTAAGTTCCTTAAACTATATGCACTTTTGCATCTATAATATTATAAAGGGTTTATCAATAGGGACATAACAATTTTGTATTTTAATACAAATGGACCATAGCTGGCCACATAGCTGGTCAAACAATTGATCTATTGAAGGGGAAGTTCGGTAATCGTGTAATCTAGAGAAATGGTCCGGTCGAATGGCCAGCTCGCTCATGCGATTTAACGCATGATTTCTTTTATGGGGTTGCTTTAAGTCGTTGGTTTATGCCAACAAGCCAACGACGTTAGAGGAGCTCAGGAACAATATCGAACGCGAAATTGCCAACTTCCCGGCCGATATGTGTGGAAGAGTGGTGGAAAATTGGCTCCAAAAAATTGATCGCTACAAACGTACTCTCGGTGGTCATATCCATATCTCCATTATTCTGTGTTTTATTTAAAATCAAAATTGTTATATCCTTATTGAAAAAACCTTCAGTATTGCCACTTCTCTATATCGTAGTATTGACTTTTGATGACTGTCCTGTTTCTAAATCTGGGCTATAGGGTGGGACAAAATTTCCCTGTGAAATTTCCTTGAAACATCTCGAGATTACCTCAAAGAATAGGGTGAGGCTTAATCGTGATGGAGCAAGGCACGCTGATGGAGCTTTCCAGATCGTTTTTTCTGAACTGCAGCTTTCAGTTTTCGTCACTATTTCCTTATGCTGCAGATAGTCTACCTGAATAAGTCCTTCGGCATCACAGAACACTGTCGGCATAATTTTTTTTTTTTTTTACTGACCTTTCTGCTTTGAATTTTGTAGGTCCATAACTTCCTTTGCTCTTTTGATTGCACTCTGGAGTTGGAATCATACTCATAGATCCAAGTCTCATCCCCAGTAACGATGTAAGCAAAACAAAAAGTTTTCTGAATCCGCTTGAATCTTATTTAAAAGCAAAACGGCAGCTTCAACTTCTTAGACCACGTGTTGGCCGAGCAACACTTTAAGCACCATCGTGCTGAAAGCCCCAAACAATCAGTCAAAATTGCGTGGCCTGATCCATAAGAAATGTCTTAGCTAGTGGCTATTTATGTTATAGAAACTCAGCAATCCTCGAATAAAATTTCTTAAACTTGATAGTATTCCTAAACGTTGATCATCTTTGAGGTCCTCCATGGCTTCTTTAAAAAGCTTAATAAACGCAAAAATGTGAGTACTTATTGGTGATGATGTCGCCACTACTCCATCCGAGGTTTTCAAGAAAAGCATGCACCTATCCCGATCGGCTGCTATAAGGAGAACGATGAACGCAATCCGGTTACTTTTTTATATACCCTCGTATGACCTTCCAATTGTCCAAGGATGACAGTCAATCAGGCGGACATAAAGTCCAGGCACATTGCAACTTGGACTATTCCATTGTTAAATCAACAATCGATCAATCCAATTCAATCTGGCAACACTATACCACCAGGTATATTCAATTGAAATATACTATGCACTTACGAGTAGTGCGCTTTATGAAAACATTTAACAACGTCTGTGGACACTTATCCAGCCGGGACCTGCATTGTTCACCTTTCGAATGTTGTTTTAACCATCCCGAGAGAGTGATCATATTCAAATTAAATTGAACGAACCAACGTTAGCGCGCATGCGTATCTGTGTTGCTTGCCGTGTTTGTTATTAATAATTGAATTGTTGAATTGATTGGAATCGTATTATTGCATCGCATCATTTGAAATAGCTGGTAGGTAGGTGGTCAGCCCGGTGGATAATGATGTTGATATTATGGACAAAGTGGATGCAACTCGATGCTGTGACATTGTCAAAACATTGTGTTGGGTTAATTGCATTCAGAGAGAGAAAGATCGACACGAGGAGGAGCTGTCATTTGCATTGTGCTGCAGTCATATTGGGTGGCAGAAGAATTTGCATTTACCACGATCGGTTGTACTCTGCTCAATCAATTCCTCTGCATACACTGTGTGTATGTGTGTGTGTTTTTATTTTATTTTTGTTGTTGTTTTGTATTCGAATTGCGATGACAATTGAATTTTAATGACAGTATACCCAACGACAACTGTCGTTGATTTCTTAATTGGTTTTTGTTTTTTCTCGGGACTGGAAATACGGGCCTGATCTTTTTGTCAAGTCTCAATTCACATGTTGTTGTTTTTTTTTTTTTTTAGGTCCCTCACACACTTATGTGTTCTCCTTTACGTTTGCATTTCGGTTTTTCCTTTTTTGTTCGGTACGTTTTCCCACACGTAAGGGTTGCCTGAGCAAGTTAGATGAAGGGTATTTAAATTTTATGACCCATTAACAGTTTATAATTGGATGGTGTTAGGAATTCAGGGGGTATTGTGTTTCCATTGATACCTCACAAGAAGTTAACCAATAAATGAGAATTTCCCTACTTCAGTCGCTCGTATCTCATGGCTATGACATAAAAAAAAAAGAGAAGCAGATTCGATTAACATCTTTTTCTAACTTTGTTGTGGATTATAATTGCGATTATTGAGCATAGCCAGCTGTAAATATACAGAGGCGGCACTGATGAATGCCGAAGGTGATTCTGTCACGATTTTTGAAAGGTATGAGGTAATGCCTTACGTATTTATGAGAATTGTTTATGATTGACGAATTAGATAAAGAAAAATATTGTTTTCTTTTAGAATGCCATAAAGGTGCTAACAATAGCGGTGTGGTTCAGAGGGGAAAATATGGTGAATGCCACGTTTTAAGAAATTTTTACGATTATTGTTATGATTTATTAAAGCGATAATAGGAGGCCAATGCAAAGCTATAATCTTTCAGTAGTTAATTACGTAGTCGACATTGATATTCAAAAGAAAGGGAGAGCCAGTTTTTCAGAGGTGTAGGGCAGGTACTTAACTTATTATGAGAATCTGTTGGAAAATGAGCCCACAAAATTAAAGAATAAAATGTCAAAGGCAAAGGGCATATATTTTCTATGTAGGCTTAATACGGGGGTTTCTGAAAGAGAATTACAAATTGGTTTGCGCAGACAGTTGATATTGTTCCATTCGCTGCGTGGCGCATTGACCATCTTGCTGGAACCACAGGTTGTCTATGTCCATTTGATACATTTCGGGCCAAAAAAATCGGTTATCATCTCTCGATACATTTTGCCGTTGACAGTTACCTCCTTGGATTTGTCATTTCAGAAAACTTGTGACCCGATGACGCCACTTGACCAAATGACCAAAATTAACACTAAACAGTGAGTTTTTCTAAATACAAAGGAAGTTCCTGGAACTATTATGGATTGCCATCGTCCCAGATCCGGATATTTTGATTATTTACGAAGCGTTATGAAAAATGGATTCATTACAGCAACCCAAGGAAAAGAAAGTCATGGGGGCTGCCCGGTCATGCTTCTACGTCGTCGGCTCGGCCGAATATTCACGCTGCGAAGATTATGCTGTGTATTTGGTGGGACCAGGTCGCTGTCATTTATTAAGAACTTTTGAAACCCAACGAAACCATCACTGGGGAACGGTATCGACTACAATTGATGCGATTGAGCCGAGCACTGCGCGAAAAACGGCCACAATACGAGCAGAGGCACGAAAAAGTGATTCTACAGCATGACAACGCTCGGCTGACCTACCATATCCTAGCTACCGCCATATTCCCCAGATATTGCGCCATCTGATTATTACTTGTTCCGTTCGATGGCACATGGTCTGGCTGATCAGCAGTTCCGCTCATATGAAGACATCAAAAATGGCTTGATTCGTGGGTAGCCTCAAAAGATGAACACTTTTACCGTAACGGTATTCGAGCTCTGCCAGAAAGATGGGAAGAAATTGTAGCTAGCGATGGGCAATACTTTGAATGATTCATTTGTAACCATTTTTTGCACTTTCATAAAAGTTGCATTTTCATAAAAAAAAACAGCGATAACTTAGTTGCGCACCTAATAGCTCGTGCACCGTTATACCGCATTTTTATAATAAATTTTCACAATTTCGATGTGCTGCTGAAACGTGTAGTTTTCCATGATTAAATGGTAGCTATGACAGAACACAAGCGTCACAGAATGGACGCGTTCGGTAACTTGGTGCTAAGGCGTAGCAACAAATCAGCACAGTCAATATCTGTAGCAGCGAAGCAGCCTTGCTACCCAAAGAAAAGTCTCTGCTACATCCGTAGTAAGTCAAAAGCAATCAGCTGCTTGTATTTTATGTGTTTTCTCGTTTGCTGTGAAAACGGAAACAATTGTTTATTTCTCTTAAATTATTAAAGTTAGGTTATTAAACTAAATTCAAATAGGTAAATAAAATTGTTGAATACATTCTAATTTTATATTTGGCTGTATAATTCATTTATAGATTCGAAATTCATTGAAATACAGGCAAAATAATAACATCAGAAACTTTCAATTGTGTTCTTTACAGCAGCTGGTAGCCTCAAGTGTTTTTCGCGTAGTAAGATATAGAAAGAGGCGTTCGGAGATTTATCAGAAACATCGCAACACGGCCCCAATGACAGCGCTGTCATTTCAAACATAACCACAATCGGCTGTCAAAGTTCAGGCGTGCCTATTGAAAGACCATGTACAAAGGATGTGAATCGTAATTCCGTCCATCTGTCTCTATCTGAACCGGCTTCAAAAGAATAAACAAGTCAACAAATCTTTTATTTCAAAGAAAAATCGAAAAGCTCGTTTAAATTTTTAAGGCAAGTATTGGTTTCGTGAAAAAATTGACCCATCTTAGTATTATTATAATGGAGAATCGGGGAAAAGTGGGTCACGGAATTATGTCTATCTATCTGTTGAATATGGTATTTCTTGAATATGGTTCAGACGATTTTATTCAAAACTTAAGCTAAACTCTAAGCTAAGCTATTTATGTTTTAGACATTATATATGTATGTACAGTCAACAAAGTTTTTTTTAGTTTTACACGCATTTTGAACCTTCCTTCGCCTTTTATCGATCTGACCAAACCTTGAAATCTGAGCAACTTACCAACGGCACATACACCCCGCGCAACAAAAAAAGCCGCATACGGGTTTTCCATTTTTTGCGCTAATTACCTTTAAGGGATTCGCCGAATTATATTTTATTGCTTCCGGGTTAGGTAATGCACATTTTGGAAAGTGTCGGAATTCATTCTGGCAGTATTTAACAGTGCGTGCAGTTGTATTTCTTAAATAAAAGTGAAAAGAGTATATCGCGGTGTCTAAAAGTGTACAATTGAGTAAAGAAAATAAGGCAGTTATCGTCGCCTTATCCAAACAGAATCAGTCATTTCGTGAAATTGCTCGACAAATTGGATGCAATGAGAGTTCTGTAAGAAAATTCTGTAACAAATATCGTCGGGGTCACAATCTGGACAGAAAAATTGGCACAGGATTGAAGAGATGTACCACTGTTCGGGAGGACCGGGAACTGAAGAGGCTAAGCTTGAGAAACAGGTTTAAAAATGCATCGGAGTTAAGAGCTGACCTGCGAGAAGCTACTGGGGCTGAAGTTAGCTTCAAAACTATCCAGAATCGTCTCAACGAGATGGGTTTGCTAGCAAGGAGACCAGCGAAAAAGCCACTTCTGACCAGCAAAATGAAGAAAACGCGCCTTAGCTGGGCTAAGGAAAGGCAAAACTGGAGTGTTCAAGATTGGTCAAATGTGGTGTTCTCTGATGAGTCCAAGTTTAACCTAATCGGACCGGATGGGAAGCAGATAGTTCGTCGTAGAAAAGGGGAACGCTACAGCGACGAATGCATAGCTCACACCGTAAAACATTCTCCTTATGTTATGGTGTGTGGATGCATCACCGCAATTAGAGTTGGATCTCTAATTATGCTCGAGGGCACTGTTAACTCCATGCAGTACAAACAAATTATCTTAGATGGTGTTGTACCGAGTATGGAAATGATAACAGCAGAAACATCAAAACCAATTTTTCAAGATGATTCAGCACCTTGCCACCCATCAAAATCTGTGAGTAATTCGAGGTTTTTTTTTTCATATTTATGGGTGTTTTGAAAATCTTATGATTTTAATTTTTAAATTTCCTCCTTTGAAAGAAGAATTAGGACTAGAATCCCTAATTTGGCCGGGAAACAGTCCAGATCTCAACCCCATCGAAAATGTCTGGGCTCTTATGGGAAAGAATATCCAAGATAAAAAACCAAAAACCATGCAGCATCTAAAGAGCATCATTGAAGAAGTGTGGTTCAATGAAATTAATAATAATTACCTCGGTAATCTCTATGCCTCCATGCCAAACAGGGTTCATGACGTTGTTAGGGCGAAGGGTGGTGCTACGAAATACTAGAATCATTTTTTAGTATTATGAAAGTCTTAAATTATGTAAAAAGGTTTCTTAGTTAATAAAAATATGAAAAAAGAAATTTGCTTTTCAAATTGTTGTTCTTTTTTTAATTTATGTATATTGATAGTACTTGGGTAATATCTGATATTTTGTAGTCTGATCTTCACGATCATTACTTTTTTTTCAATTAGGCTACGAAATGTATTGTCAAATTGGGGAATGTGTTAACTTAAATGTTAAACATCAAAAATACAAAGTGACTACGCAGTGATTAGTCATCATTTATTAAATTTCTTCCATTTTGTTAAAAATGACCATGTGCGGCTTTTTTTGTTGCACTGTTAAGAGAGGGGTCTACGCTCGATTATGAGCCTTATGAAAAAATTGGGCCAAAAATGCTAGTGCTAGCTTAAAACAAATAGGATTCACTCTCCGGCTGTGAGATTTCTAGGGAACTCTGGTCAAAGTACAACAAATCCAAGACCAGCAAGCACGCGGTGCTGGTAGGTGTCCTCACTTACATAAGTTTGCTCATTAATGCTGAAATATGCCTCAAAGTTAACAGACGAAGGATGTTTGAAAACAGCGAACAGCGGGTTCCTAGCTACTTACGGGCCTTAATTTACTTAAAATGTGCTCATGATTCAACCTTTACCGACGGGGAAAAACAAAGGCAAAAGCATTATGGTGAGGAAGAGAGAAGCGTCTAAAGATGAAACTAGAAATGAGTCCACTGTGTTAAATTTCTGTGAGACTAAAAAGTAAGTCAAAAATCAAATCAAAAAGTACTGCAACATCCTGATGGCATTAAATCTGTTTGCCCCAAAAGCGCGGGTAAGAATATTATAATCTCCAAAGATAAATCTAATTTACTAAGTTCATTATTCGTACAGAATATTCTACATTCTGAATAACTACAATATTCTTTAGGACAAAAATAGTTTGCCCAAATCATTCCGCAGGTCAAGTATTTAAGTATCGCAATTTCAGTCAATCCTCTGGCCTAGATTGGATTACAGCCTGCTTTGAAGAAATGTACTTTAACATTGGCGACCTGTATCCATAGTAAAATGTCGATGCGTGCTGCCTATTAATTATAGAGCACTCTCGAACAAAGAAAAAGACGGTAGGTGAATGTGTTGGTCAGATATATGTATGTACATTTTTGAGTTATCCTAACAATTTTGTTTCTATCCATCTAATTTTGTAAACCATTGTTGATATGGGGTACAAAATGAAATGCCGTTTTCAACAATAACCCTTTCAGCACCGACACCCTAAAACTATTGAAAATTTATTTAATATTTGAACAATAAGTGACTCTTAAGCATGAAAAATAATAAATTTTATAATTTAAAAGGGATAAAACTACCAAGGGTTCTGAAAAAACCACCCATGCATGGGTAGGTATTTAGATTCCGGAAAATAGTGAAATCCTTTTGTTCACACATTTTCCTATTACAGTCGACGTTACATATGTATAACGACAACTTTTGCTTGGTTAGTTGGTTGGATTCTTAATTAAAGGTTTACCTATATGGGGCTGTCAAAATTTAACGACCGCCGGTTATAAGTAACTTTGACTGTAGTTTACGAAAAAAAAAAAACCGTACATACTTATCTAAATCTCAAGGAATAAACAATACTCGTATTAGTTACCCATTCATAATGTTCTGTTATTTTCACCAGATCTGACATGAAGTTTTCTTTCAATTAGTGCAAGATATGAACGCCATCTTTAGAAAACTTATATTTTTGATCAACTTACAGTGGCCTACAAAACATTTATTTTATTTTAAATTTACTTTAAATTAGTTTATGTTTCTATTGGAAACTAAATAATGTTTGAAAAATTTAAGACTATACGTACATATGTCTAACCCAACATTCCGGGCCATTTGAAAAAGTTGCTTTCAGACTGAAAGTAACGCCAACTTGCAGATGGGACGACGTAGTGTGCGCTTTAAAATTTTAATGTCAACAATACCGACCTTTCCGTTTTGGCTTGGTATGGCTTGTAGAACTCTGATGAACAGTTGTCGTTGTGGAGGAATGAAATGCGCTGAATGGGGAGATGTTGCAAGCAATCTGTTACCTCGAGTTCATATAAAATTTATTTCTTCAAAATTGAAATTTTAATTCACCAACATGAACATATGTAGGTACAGCTTCATGAAAAAACAGTAGTACATAGGTACATAAATTGGTGGAATTCGAGGGATTCGGCTGCATACATATGTATGTGTATACTTCGAAAGAGGAATCGGGTATAGTCGAGTGACAGATTTGTCGCTGTCAAATTGAGTGCACAGACGAGGGTTAAACTCTCAAAAGGGATAAAATATAATTTGTTTTTATTTGTATATTTGTATGAATGGATATTCTCCTCTTATTCAAATTGTACACACTGAAGATTGTCCCCCCATCGCCTCTCATATGGGTGACAATTGTGTTGCCCTTCTGCGCACACCCAATGAAACATAGACTTTCGTCAGCCAATAGTTGATATAAGAAGGAACTAAAAAGCAACACTACTTCGTGTGTGCACCGCCATAAGATGAAATGAACTTGGAGGTAGTGACACAGTTGTGTGGCAAATTCTAAGCAAAAACTAGTAAAAACAACTTAAATTTATAAAACCCTCAGAAAAGGTTGATTCATATTCGTAATTCGATTCGAAGACATAATTAAAACGCTATTAATTTGTAAACCCGAATCATATTCATTTAATTTTAAAAAATGTTTCCTATCAAAATAATAGTTAGATCAAATTCTGTCAAAATGGTGATCGTTTACGATCACACACAAAATGTGTTTCCAAATTAATGAATTTCCAAAAACCACAACAGTCAACAATAATTAATCAAAATTGCAAGTTTAACAAATTTGCAGTCAGTTAATTCGAAATCAATCAAACTCAAGTGTAAAAATCAAACAACTCAGCAGACAAACCATCGATCATTTCTTTTAAATAAAAAATTAAATACAGACACCCCAATGAAGCTATAAAAATAAGAAAAATATATGATCATCATTAAAACTAAACAAAAAAAAGAGTATTATTCCAAAACTCGTTTGCCAATCCTTAATTTTGTTTATAACCTAATCCAACCATAACTCAAAAACTAACATCGCTCCCTCACGAAACCTTGAAAATCCCCCACCGAAATCAAGAAAACGCACGAGAAACTACACCCAATCAACTCTACATCTCATTCATAAAGTGTCATAAAATACACAAAAAATTACTAAAAATAAAAAATTAGGCGGACAACATAAGAAAATATAAGAAAACAGAAATAGATTGCTGTTACGTCTGCCACACACATGTGCGTACACAGGATTCTTTGTATCGCTTTATAGCAATTTAATTAATTTTTCTCCCTCCATAATCATAAAAAACAGACATAAGTATATAAATTAAGTGCATTTTTAAAAAGAGATTAATTTTGACTTTTCCATTGATAAACTCAAAGTCGTTATTTTGTCAATAAAAATGTACTCACTTACAAGAAGCGCCAAATAAATCCAACTTTGGCGTCGACCGGCAAAGCAAAATATAATCCAAACAATTTTAGCGGGGGTTAAGAAAGCCTGCAATTTTTCTTTACTTTTGTTTTCATTCGAAAATAAAAACCACTAGAAAACTATGAGGGAAAAACATTTCGGCGATTGATATTTTTAGATTCTTTTTTTATATTTAAAATAAATATTTTTCTCGCTTTATTTTATGCGCACAATGACACTATCACTTTACTTTCTGAATCACAAGAAAAAATTGAATAAACTTTATTTTATGATTTCTCGATTTTTATTCACACTAAATTTTAAGGGGTGCATAAATACGATTGAAGTATAAAAATAACCCGCTCATTCGTTATTCAACGGAACGAATGTCATTCCCCCCACAGCACTAGGACCTTATTATAAACCACTCGCCCTTTTTTGTGACCATTAACGTCACGGCTCGTTACTGGTTTTGAATGTGCGGCCGGAAAACAAATAAAAAAGAAGAAAACCCAGACGGATACAAAACATACGTTTACAATACTAAAAGCATGTGTGTTTGCTGGCAAATTTAAATTACAAGGGAAATTATATATTTAAAAAAAAAAAACGTATTGTAGAACTGTCAACCAGATGTGTGTACGAGTAGTTAGAGTTACGTTCCAATTGAGCGAGTATTACAATTTTCTAACTCGCACTCTCACTCGTTAGTCTCGTAAACGTAATTGAATTTAAATGGGGGACGGGACGGCAAATTATTACTCGTGCTCTATTATTCAGAGTTTAACCGTGTCGCCCAGACATAAAATCGAATTACCATTCAATGTAGGTGAAGCCCATTAGCCCCGACGAACGTCAGTAGAGAACGAAAATAAATAAATAAATAACTTCAGCCAAAACGTAATGTAGACGACAGATTAAATGCAACAGAGAAGTTCTACACGCGCTCACGTATCAATATTTTTGTATCAAAACATGACAATTGACAGAACGGCACGGCACAGACGAGACGACAATCAACCACGTTAAGATAACAAACGGGGGGCGCTAATGATTGGTTTTGTCGTAGATAGGGAATATATAGGTTATCAGTCAAAAGATTCTTCTGTCAACCATAACGACAATATTGTCAACTTAGGAAAAAAAGGGCTGCGACGACGGGTATCGATAATGCTCGTTAATAATCTCGTAATTAGTTCGTTTTATTTAACTTCGACAATGTGGTTGTGTATCCACCTATATTTGACGTATGTGCTTATCTCTCATAAGAAAAGACAACAAACAAATTGTTTTCTTATAGTAAATATCGTAGCGCGACGCGGCGAAATAATACAATCGACACACTTCCATCCAACACACGCAACGCAGTCAATGGCATTCGTTAGCCAACTGATCTTGCTCCAGAGAGAAGGAGCCAAACATAGCACATTCACTCGATCAAAAACGTTATGAAATGACTCAGACGAAAAGTGATCAGAGTGGAAATGGAGACAACTCAAACATGTTTGAGTGGGAGTTTGCTGAATGAATTGGTAATGGTTTGGTTTGGAAATTTTTGATAACAGAAAATTAATTCAGCCAAGGAATGATGTCAAAGAACATGTTGTGTTGGTGGATGGTTGGATGGTTGAACGTTGGAAACGATATATGAATGAAAATATGTGGGGTTTCAAAAGCAGAGAAGGTGAACCTTTTTTTGTGGGATTAGAAGCGGATTTAGATCTTTTAATGATTCATATGGCAATTGAATGGGATGAAACGAATATGTTTCAATTATATAATTTTATTTTTTAATTTGATTTTTGAATAACTACCATTTGCTGGATTCTTTTTAAATTGCGTTATTTTGACACTGACAGCCCTGCCTCTCACAAAATTTACAGAGACACAGTATCTTATCTCCGCAGTACGAAATGAATGAACAACGTTGGAAAATATTGAGAACTTATTTCCAAAGTGAGTGCTGTGTCGCTGAAGCAGTGCGAAATAATCGGTGGAAATAATACACCAACCATACCTGCTGTACGCAAGTTTCTGAGAATATTGCTGCAGTTGTCGAGAGTGTGGGTCTAAACTGATCGCCTAAAGTCGATCATTTCGCACTAAGTTCAATAATCGTGATATCAGCCGTTTTGGTGATGTTGCTTGACCACCGCGGAGTTGCGATTTGACGCCGTTGGACTTTTTCTTTTGGGTGCCGTTAAAAATCAATGAAGCGATTCAGGCGCTTGCAAAATTTGATTGACAAGATGGGCTACTTCCAAGCCAGCCGCGGCTGGCATTTAAATATAAGTATTTTCCATAGATAATCGGAAAGTGTACTCTCTTCAATGAAGCGAACAATTTTGAAAAATATTGAACGGATTTTTTTATAGTAATTTTAAAAAGAACCACCCTTTATAATCCTTGAACATGAAAGCACTTCTTAGATCTATACGGTAATTTTTCTAAGCCTTCATAAAAATAATTATCCGGTTTATCTTCAAAATGCAAATTACGGCTACCTGTCATTCATCATCATCAAAATGCTTTCCACGTAAGTTCTTCTTCAAATTTGGGATCAGATAATAATCACTAAGTGCCAGATCAGGACTGTAAGGTGGATAAGCTAAGGTGGAAGACACGTGACTTCATAGCATCCATGGCAATTTGAGCCTTGTGAACCGTTGCGTTGACATGAAGTAAGAGCACGCCTTTTGTTATTTTCCCCCTCTTTTTCACTTTAGTAAATTCTCTTAAGCCTCTTAGAACATTAAATTATTCTCCTGTAATGCTGGTGTCTTTTGGTTTATAATCTATTAATAGCGATCGTTCTGAGTTCGAAAACACTGTTGCCGCGGTATTTCCAGCCGATGGTATGACCTTAAACTTCTTAGATCACCCTTTTTACGTCACTGCATTGACTCTTCTTTTGACTCGGGGTCACAATAATGAACCAAAGTTTCATCCCCAGTAACAATCTGCTTGAGAGCTTCTGTTGGGTTGTAGCCACACAGCTCCGAAAGCTGCTTACAACATTCCACACAGTATTTTGTTTGATGCGGCGCAAGCATTATGGGCACCCACCTAGAGCTGATTTTTGATATCCCAAGATGAAGGTGCAGAATTTTGAACCTCGTTGTTTGATATTTTGAACCTTTCTGTAATTTCTTTTAATTTAAGTCGACTACATTCCATGAGGGCGTATTCGACTTTTAGAACCATTTCAAGTATTGTGACGTAATTTGGACTTCCAGAGCGGTCATCATCTACAAGTGGTAGGGCTTATTTAAGCGCGATTATTTGTAAACCACGGTTTTACCAGGGCAAGTAGTTCCACACTTTTACCTGTTTCGTGAGGAATTCAATTACTGAGCTGAACTCTATATTTGACATTTTTAAAATTACCACAGTCATGTACCACATTTAACTTATTCTTTTGACTACTGCAGGCGAACTAATTGGTAAATCAACATGAAACTTCACATTTATACCTGAAAAGGATTATTTGACAATAAAAAAATATTTCTAACCCCACGCCTTTCTACCTTCACCTATATTCCGTGAAGTTAAAAAATCCCCTGCGTTTCCAATTGCATAAATTAAATAAATAAAAAATAAATTGCTGAAAGTTGAGGGTAAGAAGTGGCAAAGTGAGGTTAGGTGTAGGTCAGGTCAGGGCTCAGACAGAAGAAAAGTTAGCTAAATTACTGATGAAATTTATGACGCAATTGAACATTTTTCGATATACTTAATTGACTTCGCAAAAGTCCGAAGCACGATGCTGCGAAGTACGATGCTGCCCAATTTGACTCTTTTCTTCTACATCTGGGAGGAAAGAGAAGTTTTATGGTATATGGATTTGGGTGTCAATAACATTTTAGAAAAATTAAATTCAAGAAAAATTTATTTGTAGACTTCAGAATAAACGGGAAAATTCGTTTAGTTTTTTGTGGTTCGGAAAATAATACCAATAGTCTATACTCGTACATACGTATTTTATATTTATTTGCAAACTTAAATATTTAAATAATATAAACTTACAAAAATGTAGATACTCCTCTATGTTTACACTACTGGATGTCTTCTTGAAGTCAATAAAAAAAAGTACAACAATTTATACGCTTTGTTGGATGATGATTAGGTGGTAGTGTAAACAATGCAATTAACTCCTAACGGTAACCTGCTTGCTCATTCTCCATGTTGCTTTTCAGATCTTAATGCGTTCGAAGACTGTTTGAACTATATTTCGAAATTGCGTGTAGCACGTAAATACTTCTGCAGTTCTCGCACTTTGTCACTTTTGTCACTTTTGTCACTTTGACTTTCTTTCGGAGCTTAACAGTTATTGCCTTCTCTCAGTTATTCTCGGTATCCCAGAACGATTTTATGAGTAGGTGGAGAAGACCTTCCGATGTTGATGGCCAAGTTTTTTGGTACCTTACGGCAAATCCGCCAAGCTCGGCCCTGTCGCACAGTAATGATCTCGCCTTTTCTGTGATGTGCGATGCCAACCTGGAATTTTGAGCATTGTATAGCCCATCCTGATTTTGGGATATACCTTCTTACACAATGTGACTTAAATTTGTTAGGAGAATCTCAAAATTAGTGTTTGAAAAAGGTGTCCTCAAAATTATACATAACTCTCTTTTTCATACGAATAGAGAAAATATGTCTGAGTAAGAAAAGTAACAGTTTCTTGTATATTAGGTGAATACTTTGAAAAAAAAGTTACTCAATATGACACTTGTCGTTGTACGATAAACAAAGTCCGATAAACAAAGTCCTCCAAATATTGGAATAGGTGCTGCTTCGTGTTGAGTATGCCTTGTTGACCGACCTTATCCGTTAAAGAAGTTTAAGAAGTGTTACTCCTAAATAAGCTGTATGTCATGTGAGTTTGTAAGTAAGTATGATGCCCTTTTCTGAGCGTGAGTTTATCTTCCCAGCACTTTCTTGCACATCACCTTTCAACAGCTAATATCCCAACACTTCAATTGCTGCTGTTTTGATTGCTTTTCGCCGTGACTATATGTAATCTAGGTCGCAACTGCGGATGATGTAGTTGATATCAGTTCTTTGAAAAGACCTTCGTTATAAGCGTAACGTGCGTTATTGCACCCAGTGCTTCCAAATTTATTTTGTAGTAGAATAGTCTAGCACGTTACCAAAAGTTATACACAAAATTGAATTTGTATATTTTACCCACAAAAAGTATACAAAATTCAAAAATACAGGCATAGTCTTGTTGGTCCTGAAAAACACATGAATTCTGAGAATATTGTAGCACAAGAGCAATTAATTTTTTTTTTGCTCCAAAAGTGTAGCCAAGTAGTGGCGCCGATTATTGCTACTTAGACGTTTAACTTTGCGGACAATTGACACTCGAGCTCTTGACTTGTCTGCAGAAAGTTTCTTATTCGAATAAGACGTTTTTTTTATCTGATCAAGTGAGCCCCAAGTTTCCTATTGGTTTCTTAATAATTATGAGAATCTTGTATGGCGCACTGATATATCACAACGAAGTCGATCACTAGGCAAGTATTTGTTGTCTTTCCTCTATGGCCTGGGCCTGCATGCAAAGCTATAAGCGCTGGCGTTACCTCTATAAGAAGTGGTGCTTCAAATACGTCGAAGTAATTCTAATAAAACTGGCTACTCCACAAAGACGTGCACTTCGGGTAGTTGTGCTATAGCAAAGCTCCCGGTATCATTGTTCGTCATATCTTCTCTTTGGCAAATGGTTCCTACACAATCCGAACGGGACACCTTGTGTGTTCCCGACTTATCTTAAATATGTTGAAAGATAAAGTTATCCCACTACAAGTAAGATCAAGTAAGAGTAAAGTAAGATTACTCTCGACCAGCTGAGGTGATGTTGATAACATTCAACACCGTCATAGTCACCACCTATTCAAATATACCCTGCGTCTATTATTATACGCTTCACGCTTTTCCTCCCTTTACGGACATAAAATCCCAAGCGGAAACACCTTGCATTCTAACACATTTGTGTTCTAATTTTCCTTCTACGCACATAGGCAAACAGTTGCTGCTGCTGCTGCTGCTGTTAAAATACCTCAATCATTTGCACCCAATAACGATCCTCGACATATTGTGTTGTTGATACTAGCAATTAATACATAGCATAAAAGACCGCGTGAGACGCATTCTTTGATCGGGCATTGTTTGTTTATTTACACAAACTGGCGCTTGGATGCCACAATAAGCCCCCGCCCGCGTTCCGTCCTCTAAGCCTCTTTAGAACACAAAAACGTGCGTCTCGAATGTGGGTGTCATGGCTAAGAATGCCCAATTTGATCACTTGACAGCTGCAGGCAAGCAGCATGCGGTGGTGGCGGTGACGATGTTCGAAATTCTTTTATATTCCGGACGAGCGCACCGCAATGACTCAATCTATAGGTACACTGCAGCATCCAAGTGCTATAGACAATATTTGAGGACTAATCAAGCCAACTGATAAATGCCTTTTTGTCATTGCAGCATGTCGTGAAGACGTGGTGGATGCGTTAATGAGGTTGCTCTATATTCCAACGGATGCGGAATGAAAAGTGAAAATCCCATAATTAATGTTATGGATTGGATACAGAATTAGTTCGGCAACCAAAGACCAGTACCAACAGCACCGGCTAAATGGGACTGCGTTTGGATTAATTTGTGGTCGATTTGATGTTTTAATTAGTCACCAGAGCAATAAAGTAGAATTGCGGCAGCTCTTATTGACGTAATCAGTTAGTTATGGCCCATTTGGTGGGGAATCTCCAGAGACGGTAATTTGTTTTCGGTCAGCTTATGTAAGAGATTCTTTTTTATTGATTAATGAGTCAGGGAGCCGTGTTTTTTTTTTTTTTTGAAAATAAACTCTTAGCGGTTCTTAACAGCGGATGGTTTAATGTCCTTTTTCAAAGAGCGGTTTAGACGGCCTACCCCCGTGGAATATCAAATGAGGCCAAGCAAGTACACAAACATTTTCTTCGGTTTAGTGCGCACACATGTCCGAGTCATTTGACTTTTACTTCTGCTTCTGATTCTTAGAAGTCATGCGCTAATGTTTAATTCATTTCGTGTGGAAGTTGGTAGGTGCGCACGCGAGTTTTACTTGGCCACCATTGAATTGGAACATTGACTGTGTTCAGCAATCAGGCATCGTCTGTAGAATTGTTATTCTTGCATTTACTCTTCTGATGGCATTTGATGGGAAAAGTGAAATACATTAAAAGTATTACTTTTGCATAAAGTTGGGTAATTAAGTACTAAGTTTTATGCGGCAAGCTGTTAGCTCGGATTGGACTTCGGTGATCCTTGGCTATAGCTACCCTTCGTTTGAACCTATAAAGAGAAGAGAAAAAAGAAAATAGAGGAGGTTTAAATTTGTTATTTTGTGGGGAAATAACGTTTCCCATCCTGACTTGGCTCTGAATTTTAAAATCGAGCTTTCAATGGTGTAGCATGTAGTTCTCCAAAGGAAGGATTGCCGAGGAGATCTCAACTACTGTAACCTATGTAGAGATCTATTGTACCAATAATTAATTTTTATTTTAGGATTGTCTCCAGCTTCCTGTTGAAACTGTGGACAACTCACATTTGAAAGCACTTTTCCCAAAAAGTTACCACCTTGCTTTGCACAGAACTCACCCTCATATAGTATATGTTCTTCGGTTTCATTCTCCTCATCCTCTTAAGCATTCAGTTTCCTGAATAATACTCATCTTATTCATAATATTCATCTTATTCAGATGATACCTGAGGCAGCAAAGGCCGGAAGGAAAGCCCACCAGCCTCCCTGCTGTACCTATATACATACATATGTATATTTCAGTACGTATTTAATTTTCCCACTGTAGGGTCGGATGACTTTCTTAACGTGTCTGAGCCCTTGGGTATTATCCCAGTGGAATGGATAATTGGTGCTTTTCCATCTGTTAACAATTGCTCCAAAAACGGATTTTGGAATACCGCAAAAAGGTTCTGGTGCTATAAACTTTGTCATCGATCCCTTTATTGCCAATTTGTCGGCAATATCATTTACTTCTATGCCTTTCTGCCTACAACTTGATTTTGTTATATATATATATATATATATATATAAACAGTGCTTGTACGGCATTATAACAGCACTTGACCATTTGTAAGTTCCTCAAGTAACCTAGCGGCTTAAGCCCTGCTTGACCATCAGGGAAAATATAAATAGAATGTGAGCGCAGATCTCGCCAACATAGAGTTCGGCCTAAAAGTCGCTTGGATACATTCCTATCATTTTTGAGATTTTGAGGTTGGGTCCAAAGACACCAGCACCTACTCCAGAGTTTATTTTGCAACCATGAGTATACCAATCAATTGTAGATAGATCACAACGACCACATGCGGCTTCGATTTGCAAAGACTAAATGATGTTATAAATAATTTGCAACAACAAACAAATATTATTTTAACAGGCGATTTTAACGCAAGGACTGGAACTCAGCATGAATAATGAGAAGGATTCACCATCACAACTTCGCAGCTCTGAAGATCTGCTTTTACAGAAAAGGTTGTCAACTACTGGACTTCTGCAGTGAGTATGGACTGAGAATTCAAAATGGAGGTTCCAAAGGAGATTCGCAAAACGAATGCCCAATTATGGGTGCCCAACGAAGCTCAGTAATTGATATAAGTCTAAGTGGAGGAAAATGAAACCATTTCATTCGAAATTTTGAAGTACGATCAGAAAACTTCTCAGAGCATTTAGCAATTTTAACAACTATTAAATTTAATACTCATGAAATGAGAAGTGATGAAGAAGTAAATTTGTTACCAAGATTTAAATGGATTCACAATCAGGAGGAAAACTACCGATCGAACCGGAGTAGGCAGATCGAAGCAATGATCACAGATGGGAATACAGACTATAAAAAAACGACAAAAACGCCATGGCTCTTATACCACAAAAACAAAACAAACAAGATTAGCGATGAAGGAAATCCCTACAAACTACAAACAAATGTATCTACGAGTACCTTAGCAGCTGAAATATCCCAATACATTGACTCTGCAATTCTATGAAAACTGCTCAATAAGAAAAATGGGAATAATATTAAAATTGGACTAAACATCAAAGTAGAACAACATTTTATAAATATCCCGAATCCGACTAACTCCATATTCCAGCCTAGTTTTCAATATGCAGTTCAGGATACAAAGAGTGATATCTTGAAAAAACACATAACATATGAAGAAGTAAGTAAGACTCTGGTTAGTTAAGAGCAAGAACCGCAAGGCGTCGAGGACTGACGGAATACCAGTTGAATGCAACCGAATTTTTGAAACAGGAAACATCCCAATCAACTTCCAACAGAGTGTTATTTTCCCAATCCATAAAAAAGGGGACCCGAACCATGCAGAAAACTACAGAGGCTGCATGTAGTGATGAGGGAATTTAGGGTTGATTTTACCAACATTCGTGGGCTTCGAACGAATTTCTTCGATGTGTACGCCCACGCCCATTCCCATAAAGTAGCTGTTTTGGCACTAAGCGAAACACAGGTAGTTGAAGAATCTTCCTAATTGAAACTGCCTGGATATAACTTAGTGCCATTATTCTTTCCCCACCGTGGCCTCGCCATTTACCACCACAGTATGGCCACTGTTCCCACCCGGAATTTAATTTCAAATAGCTAAAATTCACCGTCCGTAAGCAAATAATTCACTACTGCTTTATTTACAGAAGCCCTAGTGCGGACAGCAACTCAACTTTTGACGAATTTGATGCGCTGTCCGATTCCATCACTCGAATTGTCTCCTTGTACCCTCATACTGAAATTGTAATTGCGGGCGAATTCAATATACACAATTCGGATTGGCTTCAACATTCTAGCCAGACAACACCCGAAAGAAGGTATGTTGAACTTTTCGCTGAGGTAAACAATTTGACTCAGCTTGTAAATGAGCCTACACGTATACCGGACATTGAAAGTCATTCCGCTTTTTACTTGTTTCTTACTTCGCACCCTGATAATTACACTATTGATGTTTTAGCGCCTCTAGGAAGGTCTGACCATAATATTGTAGCATAATAATAACTACGCTCCTATGTCTATGCAGCAAATTCCGAAGTGACTTTCCATTCTGGCAGAATTTTGGTTCAAACTGTCCTTTCATTCGAGGTTCGTGTCTGGGACGAAGTCTCCACAGCTCATGTCAACGAAAGAGACAAATAATATTAGGGATAATATTAGGGATAATATTAGGGAATTATAACTGCAAGAATTATTTCTCTTGTTCCAGTGGTCGAAGAATTTGCTAGAAGTTTCTGGCTATCAGAAACTTCTGCTATATAAGGACAGATGGCGATCAAAAAAAAAGACACAGTTGGTTTAGAACCGTGGCGAAGAGATTGGAAAAGTGATAATGGGCGAAGTTGTAATTTGGTGATAAATTGAAAGTTGAGAGTAAACAAGAAAAAGTAATTAGTTTGGATTTGTGAATTAAGTAATTGAAAGGAGATAAAGTGATTTGAGAGGAAAGAGACCTTGTAAGAAAAGAATTTGCAAAGAATAGTATAGTGTAAACTTGAATTGTTCTATAGACTAGAAAATAAAGAAATAAATTTCACAGAATATCGTTTTATCTACTCGAGCCGTAGCCTGCATATTACATTGGTGTCAGAAGCGGGATAAAACTTATTCTGTGAATAACTATTTCCGTGGTGTGAAATTGCACAAAAAAAAAAAAAAAAAACGATTTCTGTGTTGAGTTAATTAGTTGCGCAAAATGGGTCGCAAATTGGGAAAACTAACTATAACTCAACTAAAGGCAGAACTCAGTAAGCGGAACCTCGACACAACTGGGGGAAAAGATGCCCTGCTGATTCGTCTGGAAGAAGCAGTAACGCAGGAAGGTGAAAATCCGCACGACGTAGAGTTTGACGTGGAAGAGGAACCAGCAAGTACAGCAGCCGACCCGGGTATAACAAGTCTGCTCCTGCAACTTAAGTTAGTCATGGACGAACAAAAGAAAGCAATAGAAGACCAAAGGAATTCTATAGAACTTAAGCTGGACGAACAAAAGAAAGCAATGGACGACCAAAAGAAAGCAATGGACGACCAAAAGAACTCTCTAGAACTTAAGATGGACGAACAAAAGAAAGCAATGGACGACCAGAGGAATTCTCTAGAACTTAAGCTGGACGAACAAAAGAAAGCTATAGACGAACAAAAGAATTCTCTAGATGCTCTGGAAAGTAAACTTGATGAGCAAAACAAGAACTTGGAATCCAAATTCGAAGTGATCGAAGAGAAAATCGAGAAGGTCGAGACGCAACTCGAAAAAGTCGAAACTAGATTCGATGAAAATTTTGAGAAACATGAAACTCAGTTCGGGAAGATAGAGACTCAGTTTGAAAAAGTAGAAAAGCAAGTCGAAAATCTTGCTAAGGAGCTCAGCAACGTGAAGAGACAGAAAGCACGGGAATATTCCACTGACGGTCTGAGAAGAAAGGAGATGCAGCCTCCTATCTTCGATGGTCAAACATCATGGCCAATTTATAAGAGGCAATTCGAAGCGGCCGCAATGACCAATAGCTGGGACGATGAAGAGAAGTCTATTGCACTCACGCTTGCACTGAGGGGTCCAGCTGCGGAGCTCTTGCAGACCATCCCGGAAGATAAACAGCAGAACTACGACTCTCTGGTTCAGGCTATCGAGATGCGGTTTGGGGATGAACACATGCAGCAGGTGTACAGGGTTCAGCTGCGTAGTCGAGTCCAGAAAAGGGGGGAAACGCTCCAACAGTTGCAAGCGGATATAGAGCGACTAGCCCATCTTTCATACCCTAAAGCCGGTGAGGAGCTTATCAACGAAATGGCGGTGGAAGCTTTTATTCAGGCCATAGAGGACAGACAACTGCAAATGGCTGTAAGGATGGCTGAAAAGCGAACACTCCCCGAGGCATTGGCATTCGCTTTGTCAATGAAGGCTGCGGACCAAGCATACCAGGGAATACACCGTGTCAGGGAAATGTCCGTCGTGGAATGCTCATGCCAGAGAACAGCCGTCATGGATGAAGACAGAGCTCGCGGAAGTCAAATCCGTTGCTGGAATTGCAACCAAACCGGACACCTACAACGGCAGTGCAGGAGTGCACCTAGACGAGGAAATTGTTCACATTGCGGAAGTAGGAGAAGCAGAGAGGAAGCATCTGGCGGTGATAACATCCATCCTGTCAGTCAGACTTCCCAAAACCAGCAGTCGGGAAATGCGTAAGGACCAACTTCGCGGGGCAGAAGTTGGTTACTGGAATCGAGGCCCCCAGGACCACCATTCAAGTTTCGCAAACCAAACGGGGTAACGAGAGCCTGACAGTGGAGGCACTAATCAACGAGAAGAAGTGCGTAGCCACCATCGACACAGGTGCCACTGCCTCCATTGTAAGAAGAGATATCGTCAAAAGCTCCTGGCTGCACAACACCAACAGCTACTGCCTGAAGACTGCAACAGGGGAAATGGCGAAGGTATTTGGAGAAGTTCGTCTTACGATTACTCTGGCAGGACTGACGTTCTCCCATGCGTTTCTGGTGGCAGATATATGCGACGAGTGCATCATCGGAGTAGACTTCATGAAAGCAAATGAAGTAATCTTGGACATCGGGATGCAAGTACTGAGGTATCGAAATGTGGAGATTCCGATGGTGTACGGAAATGAGAATGCCGTAACTCTCAGGACAGTCATCAGCAAAGACGAAGTTTTGCCGCCGTCTTCAGAGACAATCATTTGGACGAAGCTGGAAGGTGATCTTGGGAGCCACCGATTCTACATAGTAGAACCAGACCCAGAGAAGAATGCTCAAGACTACATCGTGGGAAAGACGTTAGTCGAACCAAAGAACACCATGGTTCCAGTGAGGGTTTTGAACGCAAGACCACACACTGTCAAACTAAGGCGAGGGGAGGTGACTGGAAAATGCACGCCGATTACCGCCGTCGCAACAATATCTGAACGTGATGCTCCAAAACTTCTCCCGTCACCTTGGACAGCGGAAGCGAGAGAGACGATTCTCCAGTCCAGTGAGCTGAATCAGGAGCAGCGAACTATGGCAGAGAATCTTATCAATGAGTACGCTGATGTATTTGCCTCACAGGACGGAGAATACGGCCGAACACACCTGGTACAACATCGAATAGACACTGGTGATACTAGACCAATTCGTCAGCCTGCTAGGCGCCTTCCATTGGCAAAGCAGACAGAAGTTGCAGAGATGGTGTCGGCAATGGAGAAAGAAGGTCTGATTGAAAGTTCCAAAAGTCCGTGGGCATCACCGGTTGTACTGGTTAAGAAGAAAGATGGCAGCACGCGGTTCTGCGTGGACTATCGGCAGCTCAATTACGTCACCAAGAAAGACAGCTACCCTCTGCCACGGATTGACGACACGCTAGACACACTATCAGGAGCCCGATGGTTTTCCACTCTCGACTTGAAGAGTGGCTACTGGCAGGTACAGATCCATCCAGAAGACCGGGAGAAAACCGCCTTCACCGCAGGAAATGGGCTATGGCAATTCACGGTAATGCCATTCGGGCTGTGCAATGCTCCGGCGACTTTCGAGCGATTGATGGAATGTGTCCTGCAAGGGTTAACATGGAAAACCTGTTTGGTATACTTGGATGATGTCATCGTCGTAGGAAAAACGTTTGCGCAACACCGAGACAATCTAAGGGATGTGTTTCAAAGGCTTCGAAGTGCCCACCTGAAGCTCAACCCCAAGAAGTGCGCCCTGTTTAGAGCGGAAGTCAAGTACCTGGGACACATAATTTCAGCGAAAGGAGTGAGAACCGATCCGGAGAAGGTCGAAGCGGTGAAAAACTGGCCAGTCCCCAAAGACAAACACCAACTAAGGAGCTTCCTGGGCCTAGCCACCTACTACAGACGGTTCGTGAAGGATTTTGCCGGGATCGCAAAGAACCTGCACCAGTTGACGGAAAAGGGAAAACAATTCAAATGGTCAATTGAGTGCGAGAAGAGCTTCAAGGCACTTAAACAACGGCTATGCGATGCCCCGATACTGGCTTACCCCACTCCCGGGGAAACGTTCGTTGTGGATGCAGATGCTAGTAATGTCGGGGTAGGAGCCGTACTCTCCCAGGTGCATGACGGCCAAGAGAAGGTGGTTGCGTACTTCAGCAAGGTGCTCTCTAAGCCAGAAAGGAACTACTGCGTGACAAGGCGGGAACTTCTAGCTTTGATCTTGGCTACGAAGCATTTTCACAAATACCTCTACGGGAGGAAGTTCGTTCTTCGCACAGACCATGCAGCCTTAAAATGGCTATTACAGTTCAAGAGTCCTGAGGGTCAGGTCGCAAGATGGATCGAAAGGCTGCAAATCTACGACTACGAAATACAGCATCGTAAAGGAAAACTCCACTCTAATGCGGATGCACTGTCCCGGAGACCATGCAGAACGGATTGTAAACATTGTGCGCGTCAGGAAGAACGGGAGCTGGTTTCCATCCAAAGAATGAGAGCCGAACCTATCGCCGGCTGGAGCGTAGATGAGATCCGGAACGCTCAGAAGGAAGACCCGGATATCGAGCCGATTCTGGCCTGGAAGGAGAACATGGAGAAACCGGATCATCAGGACATCTCTCACAGAAGCCCGACCTTAAAGGCATATTTTGCGCAGTGGGACTCCCTCCATGTCCAAGAAGGTGTTCTGAGAAGAAAATGGGAATCCTCCGACGGAAAGTCGTTTGTAATGCAGCTTGTCGTACCGCGGACGAGGGTCAAGGAGGTGTTACAGGAAATGCATGGCGGGGCGACCGGAGGCCACTTGGGAGTGAATAAGACGCTAGAAAAGGTACGAGAACGTTTTTATTGGTTAAAAGCGAAGGAAGATATCGAAGACTGGTGCAGAAAATGCGACGTGTGTGCAGCTAGCAAGGGTCCGAGAATCAAAACTCGAGGTAGGATGCACCAATACAACGTGGGAGCACCTTTCGAACGAATCGCCATCGACATCGCAGGGCCCTTTCCGGAAACCGACAATGGTAATCGGTATATACTCGTAGTGATGGACTACTTCAGTAAGTGGCCGGAAGCGTTTCCGATCCCTAACCAGGAAGCCAGAACCGTGGCGGAGCAGATCGTCTACAATTGGGTTAGCAGATTCGGTGTGCCCTTGGAATTGCATTCTGACCAAGGGCGGAACTTCGAGTCAAGAATCTTCCAAGAGATATGTCAACTACTCGGAATCAAAAAGACAAGGACAACCCCGCTTCATCCACAGTCGGACGGTATGGTGGAGCGTTTCAATAGGACTTTGGACGAACATCTCTCGAAGGTCGTAGGTGACTACCAACGGGATTGGGACCGGCAGATTCCCTTGTTTTTGATGGCCTATAGAAGTGCCGTGCATAGCACTACTCGACATACGCCGTTCGAAATCTTATTTGGTGGAATAGCTCGTTTACCCAGTGAGGTGAAATTTGGATCTCCTACCAATGAGCCCAGAAATGAAGAAGAGTACGTGGCGGACCTTAGGGAAAGGCTTAGGGACATACACCAAAGGACCAGAAGCCAGATTAAGATGACGAGCGACCGCATGAAGACCAGGTATGATGCCAAGGCAACAACGTCAGGATTCCAGGAAGGAGATCTGGTGTGGCTGTATAATCCCCATCGCCAAAAGGGGAAATCACCTAAATTACAGCGGAACTGGGAAGGTCCCTACAGAATAGTAACCCGCATCAACGATGTTGTCTACCGCATCCAGCGAGGACCAAGGGCCAAAATGAAAGTGGTTCATGTGGACCGACTGAGTCGATACAATGGCCGAAATGAGGATGCACTTGTTCGGGACGAACACGTCTAAGGGGGGGGCAGTGTAGCATAATAATAACTACGCTCCTATGTCTATGCAGCAAATTCCGAAGTGACTTTCCATTCTGGCAGAATTTTGGTTCAAACTGTCCTTTCATTCGAGGTTCGTGTCTGGGACGAAGTCTCCACAGCTCATGTCAACGAAAGAGACAAATAATATTAGGGATAATATTAGGGATAATATTAGGGAATTATAACTGCAAGAATTATTTCTCTTGTTCCAGTGGTCGAAGAATTTGCTAGAAGTTTCTGGCTATCAGAAACTTCTGCTATATAAGGACAGATGGCGATCAAAAAAAGACACAGTTGGTTTAGAACCGTGGCGAAGAGATTGGAAAAGTGATAATGGGCGAAGTTGTAATTTGGTGATAAATTGAAAGTTGAGAGTAAACAAGAAAAAGTAATTAGTTTGGATTTGTGAATTAAGTAATTGAAAGGAGATAAAGTGATTTGAGAGGAAAGAGACCTTGTAAGAAAAGAATTTGCAAAGAATAGTATAGTGTAAACTTGAATTGTTCTATAGACTAGAAAATAAAGAAATAAATTTCACAGAATATCGTTTTATCTACTCGAGCCGTAGCCTGCATATTACAATATCTATCAGCTAAATTCTCGTACTCCGACCACTTAGTTAAAAAAAAGAACTCTTAAAAGAAAAGTATGGCAATACGAGAACACCAACTGGAGCCGCCTTAATAGCTTCTTTAGGAGTTTTAACTGGTCGCTATGCTTCCTCGATAGCGGCATGGATGCAGCAGCTGATATGATCACCGACACTATCCTCTTAGGTATGAATGACTTTATTCCTTACAGAAAAAAGAGCATTAAACCTAAGGCAAACTCGTGGTTTGACAAGAGCTGTAAAGAGGCATGTTGAAAAAAGTAAGCCTTCGGCCTTATAAAGCCAACAAATCTGAGGAAAACCGAAAGAAGTTAAAAAAAGCCAGAGAAGACTACAATGCCCATATTCGACGTGTAAAATTCTTACATGACCAAAAGTTGAGGCAAAAAATCCTGCAATGTCCCAAACGTAGTAAAAATTGTTGGTCATTCGTCAAAAATATAAAAACTCTGCCTTGTCTGCCATCCCCACGCTCATTTACAATGACATTCCAGCTGTCGGCTCCTTAGACAAAGCTAATCTGCTTGCTGCTCACTTTGCAGTGAACTCCACGCTGCCAGATAATGCTTTGTTTCCACCTGTATTTGAGAGCGTCAAATTGTTAATGGGACAAGTCCACTTTCGCACTCGTACAGTTGCAGGAGTACTCAAAGGTCTTAACATACAGAAATCCGCTGGTCCAGATGGTATTCCCCCCATAGTTTTGAAGAGGTGTTCTTCTACGCTGGCAAAACCTATGCGTAAGCTTTCTGTCTATCCTACTTTTCAGGGCTCTTTCCGAGTAGATGGAAAACAGCATTTGTCCAGCCCGTCACTAAAAAAGGCGAATCTTCCTCCCTGTCCAATTAGCGACCCATTGTACTTAAGTCCCTTCTTTCCAAGGTCATAGAAACGGTGATAAATCGTCAGATTATGAAATATCTCTATTCACGAAAACTCCTCAATGACCGGCAGTATGGTTTTCGTAGCAACAGGTCCACTGGTGATTTGATGGCATATCTCACCGAGAAGTGGAACCAATTCTCCATCACTTCGACGAAACCAAGATGGTTGCGCTTGATATTTCAAAGGCATTTGACAGAGTTTGGCATCATCATTGAAATAAATGCTGGTGTCCCCCAAGGCTCTGTTTTGTCTCCAACTCTTATTGTCTTTCTTATTTTTATAAACGATCTTTTGTCTGCAACTTTTAATCCACTCCATTCCTTCGCTGATGACAGTACCTTCAGTTTTTCATAACCGTTCCCTAACTCACGTCCTTGCTCTTTGGCCGTAGAAGGGGAACGGCAACGTATGTTAAATACATTAAATTCCGACCTGGACAGCATAATTAAATGGGGTTCAACCAACAGAGTGGAATTTAATGCTTCCAAATCACAATGCTGTCTTCTGTCTCTCAAGCGAAACCAAAACCCTCAACCATTATCCATGGATGGTACTTGCATCATTGAAACCGAAAGACTTGCCATTCTCGGTATGCGTATTAATAACCATCTTCGATGGAACGATTACATTTCCCCATCACTATCTCTGTAGTGATATGAATATGGTGCATATGAACATACTCGTATATCCATGAATCAATAATGTTGTATGGAGCTAAAGTCTGGGGCTATAAGCCTTACGATGCACTACAAAAAACTACTTCGGTTTTTCTTAAAGTAGGTGTTCAAACTACCACAATGTATTCTAAACAGGAATGACAGTCACTACACTGAATAGACTAAAATAAACTGCACAACTCAAAAAGCATCAAAAATTGAAAAATCTATTTAAATACTTTTGTAAACTTCTTAAAACTGGGTTAGACGGCTTTAAGTCTTGAAATGAATGTACTAAACTTAATACTATAATATATATAATAAAATAAGTACATATCTATCTATCTATCTATCTATCTATCAAACCTTCTGCCAAAGCAGAGATACTTGGACGTAAGGCCGAGCAGAGCATATCTATCTCCGGGAGTTCTTTAATACTGACCATATAATATTCTGAATTTTTTGTTCTAAAACTTTCCATTCGCTGCAGATTAACTGCGCTACACATTGCTGCTTTTTTGATAAAAAGATGAAGGGAGTAAGCCTTAAGATCCCTTCCGTGGTGGGGCAAGAACGCATTGATCCTGTTATACCCAGCCATGCCAGCCCTTTGTGGTCATCATAGCTTGAAAACGTGGTCATTTCCTTGACCTTTATTCACCATGTAACAAGTACATATATTATGATCGGTCTGATCACAGTGGTGAATAACCAATATATCCTCTATGTGGATTAGCTCCACTTTCCTCCATATATATGCCGGCATGCCCACATGTCTTTTGTCGCTTTAGTGATTGTGTTTTAATGTGGGTATTCCAGTTTAATCTTTTATCTAGGGTCACGCCTAGATATTTGACTTCATTAGAGAACTCGATTCCCAAGATTCAGTTTCCTTCTTTTTTGTGAAAGGTACTGGCACTGTTTTGCTAAGTTTGATAGATAGTCCTTCATTGTCGTACCAATCCGATACAACTCGAAGAGCACGTTGCATAGTTTGACAAATTTTTGTGTCATACTTGCTCTTGATTATAATAACTAGGTCGTCCGGGTATCCAATGACATCTTAACCTAGATCTCTCTGTTTTATTAGTATGACGATTGAGTGCAGAAGAAGTGGGAGAACTCTCCCTTGCGGGCAGTCTTTTACCGCAATAACCGCCACAGATACATCACCAAAACTGGATGTAATTATCAGGCTTGTTAGCATTGCTATAACCCATTGGTTAGTTGCTTCGCCAATACCTCAACGTGTCGAATCTCTAGTTGTGTAATTGTATCTGGTATTATCAAAGGCACCCCCAATATCCAGAAAAGCGCACAGTGCTATTTGTTTGGACCGATAAGCTCCTTCTATCTGTGTTACCAGATGGTAAAGAGCTCCCTAAAAGGGTCTACCTATCCTGAATCCCTATTGACTAGTTTGCAGAGGTATTATATTTTCTAAAATACCTCTAATATGTAAGTCCAATAATCTTTCCATCGTTTTGAGGAAGAAGGATCTGAAACTAATTGGACGGTAAGATTTGGTAAGCTCGCTAGGGGTAAACCTCACTTAGGGATAAATACGACTTTAGCTTTCCTATAGCTCCATGGTATGTATCCCAAGTTGAAGCTAGCTCTAAATAAAGCAGTCATGGCCAGTAGTACGAGTATACAATCGATACCATTTTGAATTTGGGCTGGGAAAATACCATCGCCCCCTGGTGCCTTTAAAAAGTTTAAAGATCCAACTGCCTATTGAATCTTGTCCTGACTGAACACTTTTCCAGAAAGGCTTTTTACCCTACTATTACTACAGTGAGTGGTAAACTCAATTGCAACACATGTTACCATTTCAAATAGTCGAACCATGGAAGTGCCTTTTGAGCACTTGATTCACTAGCGTTCGCCTTCGACTAAATGTAAAAGTGCCGTCAGATTTTAGAATGTTCCTTCGGGAGAGCCTTTTGGAATAGGGCTGCAACTGGCAGATCTTCTATACTTTCGCAGTTTTTCCTCAATGATTCTTTTAGATTTCCTCAGTTCTATAATGTATTCGATCAAGACCGATCTATGTTCATTCCAGACCTTGGTGCGCTTGGCCCTGTTTGAAAAGTTTCTCACCCTTTTTCGAAGTTGTTCAAGCCTTTTGTTCCACCACGGTACACACCATTTAGACGCATGGTGTTTAACTGTGCTACTATTACTATAATATGATTAAGTTGATATGCTGCTACATCTATGTGCGTCACTTATTGACAACAAAGATATTGGAAGCATGTCTTCTCTAACTTCCAGATTTTCTCGAAAAAAGCTCAGTTTTTTGAATTTAAGGGCATATTGAACTGGTTCGTGATTAGTTCTACCTGAAATTTTGAATCTGATGTGTTGGTGGTCAGATAGATACTTATAACACTTATAAACTACCAAATAGTATGGTTCTCATTATCTAAATAAATAAGGTACTTAGCTAAACACATTGGCTAGCTATCTCGTTGAGAGATACGCCTCAGTTTTTCACTGCCTTAGATCTTATGCCTGACTGTCGATATAAATAACGATACCAATCTGCGGTATTAACCCCCCACGGACAGCGATGACTTTTACTTGTAAAACGATACAATGGCTCAGAAGGTTAAAAGAGAGATGAATGTCCAGGTCCTCCGGGAAGACTGCGTCCTTGTTTTTGGACCCATCCATACAAATAGGTAACAATTCGGTGTGAAGGACAGCGTGATGCCCAAGTTAAAATCTAATTCGACGGTCGGTGACTCTGGGGGGAGATGGTAGTACATCAATAGGATACGTCAGTGTGTTGTTCTCTCCATTGCTGGAAGTCCCTCATTCTTAATGCTGAACTGGCAACCAATTGTTTGCCGACTATGTCGATTGGGATTAGGTGCAGCCTGGCTTAGAGCGCCGCTGTTGGATAGGTTCTCAGTGTACCGGTGGCGCCGAAACATGATACTCGTTGATTATTTTCCAATAACTTCATTTTGCAGTTTCTCTTCAGGGCGGACCACCACACTAGTATACCATATGTGAGAATCAGCCTAGCTACCGAAGTGTACAACCGGCGCATTATATTTGGGTATGAGCCGCATGTGGAACTTACCGCATTTTAATATGAGTGCAGGGCAACCATCGACTTTATGGCACGTTCAGCGGTATTTTCTCCCTAGTTGAGCTTCCGGTCAAACTAGTGTCCCAAATAATTAGCGATTTTCTAGTGAACATGACTTGCTCGATCTTGGTTGAGCTAACATTGAGACCACAGCTGTTTGTCCAATTGACCGTTTTGTTTAAAACAAAATTGCAGGATATCGGCAGTGTCTGCGGGTGCTTGCCTGATACTGAGATAGTCACATCGTCTACATACGCCACAACCTTGCACCCAGTGTCCCCTACTTCTAGGAGAAGTTCGTTGAAAACCAGGTTCCGGAGTAGAGGTGAAAGCTCTCCTTGAGCTGATGGTGGAGGAGAACACATCGACCCCAATTTAGACTTAAGCGAAGAACATAAGCACAACCTCTAAAACCAACTACAACATTGATAGGTAGGTAGGAAGGTGTGGTTGTGACAGCATGCTATGCTGAAACATAATTAGCGTAGAGGCGCCGTTTTAATACCACAACTCAAGTGACCTAAATTGTTGTAGAAACTGACGTTGGACTTGTGGGAAAGGAGAGAAAAGATTATTTAAAACCACCCCGTGACATTGAGGAAACTGATGATGTCCCCGATGTTTATCTCCGCTAGCTCACTAATATTATCAAAAAGGTGTCTGCCAAGTATACGGTGTCTGACCCTACTAAGGGCCGGACACTTACAAAGGAAGTGAAGGATTGTTTCAGGCTCGTTGGCCATATTGCAGCTACGACAATGTGCATTAAAAGTAATGCCCAGTCTGGCTGCGTGGACCCCTATGGGCCAATGGCCAGTGCTAATTGCCAGAACTCTGGCAATATCTGCCCGGTTTCTGTTTAATAGCTCTTGTGTTCTGCGCCAGTTATACTTGGGCCACATCTGCCTGGATATGACACAGTTCTGCAACCCTTGCCATCTATTACCAGCATCTGCAAGGAAATGAGCAAAGATTCTACACTTAAGGGCCCCTAACGGAATGTTGACATCCTCCGCACGGGAGCAGTCAAGAGCAGATCCCTGCCTCGCCAATTCATCAGTCCTTTCGTTTCCGTCAATGTTACTATGACCAGGCACCCAGATGAGGCTGATCCTAGACCGATGACCGAGTGCAGCAAGCTTCTCCTTGCATTGTTCAACAAGTTTGGAGGAGGAAGCCGCAGATACGATAGCTTTGGTAGCTGCCTGGGTATGAATGAAAATGGCTATGGTGTTAAGTTGTATCGATATATGTTTGAGAAGACGGCACGCCTCTCGTACAGCAAGAACTTCCGCCTGGAATACGCTGCAAGAATTGGGAAGACGGAATGAACTAGACATATTGAGGGATTCAGAAAAGATTCCCGCCCCTACCCCGCAGTCCATTTTCGACCCGTCAGTGAAAATGGTTGTTTTGAACTCGTTAGTCACCGTGCCACATTTCCATTCCGCCCTGGAAGGGAATCTCACAGTGACATCATTGCGAAAGTTCACCCTGGGAATTATGTAGTCGGTCGGATTTGCCGCCAACTCCCGAGGTAGCAGATTAGGGATGCTGTTGTGGCTGTAGAGACTATCGCACCAGCTACCTGTTTCTCTTAATCTAACCGCACTACATGCTGATATGTACTTTATATGAAGGTCGAGTGGTATAAGGTGAAGGATTACGTTCAAGGCTTCAGTTGGGCATGTTCTCATCGCCCCTGTAGAACCTAGAGCCGCAGTCCTTTGTACTTTGTTGATGAGTTTGGTAATGTATGCTTTATTAACCGCCGGCCACCAAACTAGCCATCCATAGGAAAGTATAGGGCGCACCACCGCAGTATACATCCAAATGACTATCTTCGGACGGAGTTTCTTTACTCGCTGTTCAATGTTAAGCTTCCAGCTTAATTTAGGGTCGAGTACCACACCTAGGTACTTAGCACTAGATGATAACGAGAGTAATTGGTTATTAAGCCGTGGAGGCGTGAAAGCCGGTATTTTGGTTTTTGTGGTAAAGAGCATCAGTTCAGTTTTGCTCGGATTGACACTAAGTTTACATCCAGTGGCCCATGTGCTAATCTTATCCAAGGCACCTTCCATAATCTCATTGATCACAGAAGGGAACATCCCCGATACCAACACTACCACATCATCCGCATACGCGACAACCTTGACTCCGTCTCGGTTAAGCCTACACAGAATTTTGTTGATTATCATAAGCCAAAGAAGAGGAGAGATAACCCCACCCTCAGGAGTTCCCCTTACAACGGATATGGTGGAAACACTATTACCGAGTGTCGATTGAATGAGTCTGGTTTTTAGCATAGTCACTATCCACTTGCTAATAAACTCCCCTACACCCAGTTGGGACAGAGCTTCCTGAATCGATTCAGTACTAACGTTATTGAAAGCACCTTCAACATCTAAAAAGGTGGCAAGAGTAAATTGTTTGTAGTGTATTGTCTTTTCTATCGTACGCACAACTTCATGGAGCGCCGTCTCAGTCGATCGCCCCTTAGTGTACGCATGCTGAGATTTTGATAGAAGGGATGTATCTATTGTATTACGGATGTGCGTATCTAATATACGTTTCAACGTCTTAAGGAGGAAAGATGACAAGCTGATGGGTCTGAAATCCTTTGCAGATTCATGCCCCCGCTTCCCCACTTTCGGGATAAACACAACACGAACACGTTTCCAACTCAGGGGGACGTGGTTTAGAAGAATACTGCTTCTATAGATCGGAACTAGCCAAGGAACAACCTGATCCAGTGTTTTTTGCAGCATTACTGGGAGTATGCCGTCAAGTCCAGCCGATTTATAGGGAGAGAAGCTGGAAATGGCCCAAGAGGTATTAATCTCTGTAATTTTGTCTTAATGTCATTCCAAGATGAGGATTGCACATCTTGAGGACAATTTGAGTGAGTAATCTCATTTTTGCACCCCGGAAAGTGAGTTTGCATTAAAAGCTCCAGAGACTCGCTACAGGAATCCGTCCAAGTCTCGTCCGGCCATTTGATAAAAGACGGACTGGAGTGTTCCTTGGAAAGGATCTTACTCAGTCTGGCAGAGTCCTTAATGGTTTCAATGGACTGACAATAGTCCATCCAAGCCAGAGACTTGGCCCTTTTAATGGATTTCTTATATTCTTTTAGGCAATCATTATATGGCTGCCAAAGCTTGTGTCGATAGCAGACATTGAAGATTTCTCTGGTAATCTTCCTAAGATTAGAAAGATCTTCGTTCCACCATGAGGGAAATTTTTTCTTACTGAATTTAATAGGGCACGAAACCTTAAAAGCCGTACCCATGGCTTTTTCTAGGGTTACGATCTTATCGTCAAGTTCCTTGACTATTCGATTTTCGCGCCGGGTGTTCTGTGAAGTTTAGATTTGATAATCTGACCAGTCAATTCTCTTAATGTTTCCAAATCTCTTAGGTGCCTCGACCTCTAGGCTAACATTAAAGATTATCCATTTGTGATCAGACAAAGATGGACGATCGGATACCCGCCAATTAGTTACTCTAAGGTTGTCAATATTCGTCTTGAGTGTAATGTCCAAGACTTCCTCCCAACCTCTGAAATTATCCGAAATCGGAAAGACAAAAGTTGGTTTGTTACCCACATTACAGACAGAAATGTTGGACATCACAAGGAAATCGAATAAAGACTCACCGCGTTTGTTGATTTCCGAGCTGCCCCATAGCGTATGTCTGGCATTCGCATCGCAGCCTAAAATCAATTTGCCATTTTTCTCCGCGATCGCTGATGTCAGCTGTCGTTCCTCCTCAGGCGGATGGACTATCTCGATCCATGATAATCGAATTGGTTTCAATGTTACTGAAAGCTGCCTTATGTCAAGAAAAGCGAGGTCGATTCATTAATTGAGAGAGATTTTTCTATGCTGTATGCATGTCTCAACGAATTTACCTGCTATCCTCAGAGTCCTTAATGTACAGATTTAAAATTCTCGCGAGAACTTTTAGTACGCAGGACGGAGAGCTAATTGGTCTGAGATTCTTGGGGAGTATGTGTAAGGTTTTGTCTGGATTAGGTATAAAACCCACCCTCACCTCGCCTTTGAAGCCCTTATTGGTCAAAAATAAACTAGGCAAAGTTTGGCCGCACCATTAAATCAAAACTACACAAAATATCCAGTTTGAAAATAGAATTTTGAATAACTTGATATAGACATCAAGACTTTCGAAAAGGCTTTTGATGTTGCCCACAAAATCACGTTTCCAATTAAATACAACGAAAAAAAACGTTTCCCTCGTGATGGAGCGAAGAACTCAAAAAGATGACTAGGATGATCTTCAATATCCGCTGCAGGCACAACATCTGACAACCTTACGAGGACTGTCTAAAAATATATGTACAAAGAAACCATTAGGACAACCAAGAAGCAATCTTGGAAGGACTACTGCCAGTCCATTAAAACCCTCAAAGACTCTCCTAGACTTAGGCAACCCGTCGCTTCTAAAGAAAACTGGATGACGGATGAACAGAGCCAACCGAAGAGTCTTTGGAGCTTTTAATTAACACACACACACTTCCCTGGATCCATCATCATGCTTACAGCCCACCCCTTGGTGCAGTATTACAACCATAGCTCCTTTTATATCTCCTGGCCTAGATGGCATATTAGCCATCGAGCAAAACTGAGTTGATGCGGAGCTGGCATCGACAAGCAACTAATTGTTGACTTTTCCCACAGCTCATCGATCAGAAGACCCTATCTTTGAGAGAATTGAATCTGTTATAACATCTTAAATGGTCGAGCACATATTAGCTGGATTATTGCATAATTATCGCAACGTTTTATATCGCACCTACAGATAAAGAACGACGGCTAGCTGTGCAAAGATTGTGCAGTCTGCAAAAGGCTTTGCACAAGCAACTTACAGGCGCTGTGTGAATATCTGTTCTATGGTGAACTTTCCTGGCCTAATACCACACCGATAAGGACTAATCAGATTGTTGACAAATGAATTAAGGTGTTCACATAATATGGCAGATAGAATATTGTATGTACGTGATGTTAAGGAGACTAATACCACTGTAGTTGACGCTGTTTAGAGGGCCTCCTTCCTTAGGTTCCATTCATCGGGCATACTTTCATCCGACCATATATTACAGAAAAGTTGATGTAAGCTTCTTACCAAATCATCCCCAGCTGATTTAAAAAGCTCGACAGTTAGACCGTCAACTCCAGCAACATTGTTAGATTTAAGCTTGCTATCTTCACTTCAGTTTGGTCGGGTGGACGGAATTGTTGGTCGTCATCATACGCCAGCACCAACTGTGATATATGTATAATACATATGTATATACCTTACGTCCCCTATATCTTTTCATAGATAGCGAAGTCTATTCTAGCACATTGCTAGAACGAAAAATATTTTTCAGTGAGGGCAGCTCAACCCTGTGAGGTGCAGTAATTGGTATTATGTGTCCGAAATTAGTCCCCTTACTCAGTCTTATACGTCTCATTCTTATAGCTCGGAATGGAGCAACAGCGCTACCAGCTAGATTTGTTTTTTTTTTATCAGAAATTGCATACTGTTTTTTTATATATACATATATGGGTATCTAAGAGACTAGCCATCTGGAGCCAGAATATACCTATATTCAGAATGAGATGGAATAGTCTATTCTACTAGGTAGCTTCAAAGCAGTCTTATTACATCGCTTTTTGCTCATTTAGCTTCTGATTATCTCCAGAATTGTGTACTGGGTCATTGTAAGAGCTGAATGAAACTGAGTGCCTATACAGGCACTACCGGAAACGTAAAAGCAGTTATGACACTGTGACTACTTATCATATTGACATACGAAAGTGGTAGGCGAAGTCAGAACTAGATTCCTGTCAAACTTTAGACTTGAGAATCATTCTGGGATTGTTCTCATCCGAAGTACAATGAACCAATAAATCGACATGCTTACCATTCTAGGACGATGGCTGGAAGACCAGCCTGGTAACTATGGTATCTTAGCCTCTGTGATAGTTTGCAGCTCGTCAGATTAGCATTGTAAAGATTAAGTGAGTACTTACGTAGAGCTCACTGAAAAATTTCACTCCTACTGATTTTGCTATAAAACAACAACTACGGATATGACTGCATCTGTGAGTGGCAATAAAAGACGTAGTTATTTGAACAGGGTGATTTCACTTTAGACGATCAAACTTCGAGATGTGACAAAAGTTTGTTTGGACTCAAATCACTTATACTGCGCTAACTCTTTACCGGTTTAACCCAAATTAATTAACTCAAATCACTTATACTGCGTTAACTCTTTACCGGTTTAACCCAAATTTTACATTTCTATGCGCCAGAGGACTTCAAAATCAACTTCGCCTTCGATTTCAGGACTTCGTTTTTCGACACTTTAAGTTGATACGTTAAAACAAGTAATCAGTTATTAATCTCTAAACTTGAGCTTATCTTTTTCTGAATTGATTCTTTTAGAGCCTTTCTTTTGGACAACCTTGATGGCAAGGAAGTACAAGAAGTTAGGACCAGAAAATGGCAATCTATCTGAAACTAATGATCCAATTTTCTCTATCTCTATGACGGTGCAATCTGCCTTTTTGCCAAAAAACATTCTCTACTAATACCAGAATTCAATGTCAGTGCTAATTTGACTTCTACCACATAAATATAGGACCACGTGATTTACCACTATTACCAGAGTCATAAAGAACCCCACCACTTCCAGGGTCACACCACTTCACAGCAAGTGGACAAAATAACACCTATTCACAAACAGATCTGGTATATCCCCTTCATCTTAGCAAATGGCTCAATGTCGCTTCGCTTATATCCAAACAATGCAATAGCACGTACCGCTGGTATTTTTCATCCAGCATATCTACAACACGATTCCCCCAAGGAAGATCCCACTTTAAGTGGGATCATAGTCGACCCATCGTTGCCAGTAAGTAAACATACACACATTCGTTCAATTGCTCATTTTTTTTTTGTACCCTCACATGGACTCACATATGGACCCAACAATAGTCAACGATAGTAGAATTCATAATGACGAGATCGTTGAAACATCACAAATACACGCAGATCCTCAGCGTATAGATACCAATTGTGAAGGAATAATGGTCAAACAGAAGACGCATTATGAGTATATGCGGCAAAAACACAAAATAACTCATATCCGCTCCTGATCCTCTGCTGCCAACAACACAGTGTATGTGTACAGATGGGTGCTGCATGCAACAATCGCAAAGCGTTAGCAAACATGCCTCATAGGAAACTACTTAGAACGACAGATCCGTACGTGCTTCTCACTCATGGTCATTCAATTCACGGAATCTATGTGTTTACACTGTTAAGTTGGTGGTTGGTCCCTTCAGCTATGAAATCAAGATCAAGATTACGACCTTAGTTATATTTACCATCGGTTGATGGATAATCTGTGGTGTTCCTTCTTTGAAAATAGTAGATTTTCTAAGGGTTCAGGGGTGGTCTCTTGTTATGAGGTGATTTTGAGAGATCAGGGCGTTATAATATTATTTATAGAGCCTTCATTGGTTTTCATCCCCCAAGATGGTAAAAGATCGCACACTTATTATTCTTATCGAAATTCACCTTCGCTGGAAATGAATTTGCTTTCAGATTCCCAACATGCGTACTGCAAGGAGTCGATAGAAACTGTCTTACATTCAATAACAAACACTAGAGAGACATCGCTGGAAAATAAGGAGTTCTCACAGTAGGCTTTCCATAGAGAAAGATTTTAACATAACTACTGTAGTAATAGTAACTGAACTGCAAAACCTAAATATTGAAAATCTGTTAACAGAGGACTTCAATGCATAGAGCTATAAACACTTCTGTGGTTTTTGGTATTAAACCATAAGAATAACGATTTCAGAGTGATGACGAATTCAGTGTGGGAGACATCGATTCATACATATCCAATACAAACAAATAGTTTTTAGAAAATCTTATCAGCTTGCTGTGCTCGATTTTTATTCGAACAAGAGCATCTCATTTTCTTCAGTTGTGCGCTGACTACCCAGCTGATCCTTGTTTTTAACGACTCAGCCTTGGCTGGATTTGGCTCAGACTTCGGTAACAATAACTGCGAGAGTCTATGTTCTTAAAAGTGTCGATTTCGGACAGATAGTCATTGCCAGTAAATAGTATTGGGCGCAGAAGTTCCAGTGCGCCCAATACTATTTACTGGAAAGTCTCTTTCTTCCACATCTTCGGCGCGTCATCGTCGTCTATATTGCACAGCAGTGGCGTGGCGTCCATACAAGCCGATTCCTTCCGGCTTCCCTTTTCAAATATCAAAAATTTTTATTTTACCACTTGCCAACCATCACATTCAATTATTTGTTCATCAAACCATTTTCCATAACTTTATACACGATCGAAGATGAAATGCTGCGACCACTTCGGTTGTTTATTCATTTTTACTCATACACAAACTCGCACACATAGGCGAGACAAGTATGAACTCCTCTAACGAGAGAGCGTGCAATGAATTTTTTTGAGAAGCCGTTAATTTTCCGGCTTATGCATTCATTTCTTCACAGTACGAACTTTCAACTCTATTCCTTTCTGGCATATAGTAGAAGTTTATTTGCGATTTCTTTGTCTAACATACATTCGCTTATGAGGAAAATAACCCGCGATTTCTCGGCTTTTGTGGATGAACATTGGTGGAGGAGAAAGGTTTTAGTTCGAGGAGTTTTTTTTTTTTATTGTAGGCAACAAAATAAGCCGACGAAAATCGAGTTATTGGTTCGAACGGCGTTTGAGGTTTGAGGTTATTGAAAATTTGGATGCAAAATTTTATGATTTTTGCGACTGGTAATTATTAGCAAATTTTAAAAACTTAGCAATTACATATTGGTAGTTAAGTTAGTGTTTTAAATTATTAAATTATTATTAAATTGTGAGTGAGCTAAGTGAATAGTTATTAGCTATATACCAAGTAATTATAAATCTACTCAAGAGGTGCCCCATTGAACATTCTTATTATTCTTAGACAAGATGTATCTAGTTAATTTTGAGTGTTGTTTAACTGATTTTCTTTTAAAAGAAACCCACGAGTTCAGTAAGCTTCCTTTTATGCAAAAAAAAAAAGTTGTAGAACTAGGTCGCTCGACATCATCAATGAAAATTGATTATACGCGAAAGGATGGGTATCAGAAACATTTTCGTGAGTCTTTTTACAAAAAGAATCCATGGTTGACTGGCAGTTGCAAATTAAATAGAATGTTTTGTTTTCCTTGTCTTCTTTTTTCTAATTCTCCAAGTGTTTGGAGTCACACAGGTTTCTTTGATACAAACAATTTTATTAATTCTTCCAAAAAACATATTCAAACATATACCCAGCTGCTTGCATTTGCATGAATTTGGTGAATATCGCATAGAGACTTCTTTAGTTAATTCTTACGAGGCTCATAATAGAAAAGTTGATCGCAATCGCTATTTAATGAAGCGTTTCATAGACACTGTAGTTCTTCAAGGAAAACAAGAGCTGACATTCCGGGGTATCAGAGACTCGATGGCAATATCATTCGCATATAGTGAACGTCTTATTCAATTGCAGAGAAGACATAGAGCTTGCGAAGCAAGAGATAGAGGGTTTTGAGTCATGGATTCATTCTGAATTTTTAAACTCATTTGACTCAATCTATGAGAGCGTAAGTAACTGCTCAGAACCTCCACGCAAACGCCGACTACTTAATAAAAATTCAAATACAAATTATAGCCGAATTTTTGTAGCAATTATAGATAATGTTACAAGTCAGATTAAGAATAGGCATAGTTCATTTAGTTCATATATTTTCTTTGATTTATTAAACAAATCAAAATATGAATATTTTTCCGGATTACAAAATATCTTCTTTAATTACCCTATTTCATGGAATTTTTAATTTTACTAATTCAAAAAAAGGAACTCAAAGTTTTATACACTACCCCTTCACTTAAAAAACTTAAGGTTTTTCAACTTTATAAGCATTTTAATACGGAAATGCTTAGAGATACTTTTTCTCAAGCTCTAACATTGTGTGAAATCTTTTTAACCCTGCCTTTGACTGTGGCCTCTGTCGAAAGATCTTTTTCGACTTTAAAAATAGTACACACTTAAGAAATTCCCACAAAGAAGAAAGACTCTCAGACCTGGCACTTTTATTTATCGAAAAGCACCTTTTTTTAGAAATTAAAAATAACTCAAATTTTTATGAAAGAGTTTTAACAGAATTCGTAAAAAAGAATCGTAGGATAGCTTTAGAGTACAAATAGGTAGTACATAATTGTAATTGCTAAATTTTTTATATTTAACAACGCTCCGAGTTATCAATAACTTATATAGATTACTTTGCTCAGAACGGCTTCTTTCGAAGCCACTTTTTTTATGCGATGAGCTCATTGTCTACATAAATTCCAATGACTTAAATTATAACAAAGGTGGCTTGGATTGCATATCTTAAGTCTGTGTTTCTAATAAGCACCAAAATGGTAAGTCTTGAATAAAACATTTTACTTCAACTTTTTTCGGCTTCCCTCTCTTGAAATTTCACCCCACGCCACTGTTGCACAGCAACACTGCCATTCTCGCTACAGAACTAGTTTTTGTTAAACTCATTGTTAAACCAATTGAGGGTCCTACGAAAAATTATATTTAATCTTATGAATAGTTACCATCTTGAAAGCTGAATGAGTGAACGAGTAACCCTCCTATTGCTACCTGAAATTGTTCTCAGATCAGAGCACCTCATCCAGCCTCTGTTCTTTTAGAAACTGAAGTATCTGTAATCGGTGTAGAGAGGATAAATCTCATCTGTTTGCCTTATTCTTTTGTGAATCAATATCCTTAATTGCAGAATCTACAAGTACCGTAACTTTTTCGGATTTGCTCCCTAGGGTATTTTAAGAATCCTATAAAAAAGACCAATAACATTTAGATAGCACACTTTTGCTTCAAATGATGGAGTCCTTTGATATTTCCCAGTTCCAGTGGAGTACTTCAAAGAGTCAAACTCATTCGATCACCTTCTACGTTCGTACGTCCGTAGTTATCTCTTTAGTCAGCTTGTCGGCTTTCCAGTTATCTTTCACTCCAACATGGCGAAAATCAATATAGAGTGACATTGTTGATCTTTTCTAAGCTTTAGAGTTTCGTCCAGTTTTGAGCTTTTTACATTAAAGCTTTTTGCCTACACGCGATCCTTACTTGCGATAAATTCATAGCTTGTGATAAAGCATGCTATCGTTATAGTAAGTGTATACCATTATAGAAGCTATATTTCTATAGTTTGCGATAAAAAGCATGCTTTTATCGCATACTAGGACAAGACTGTAAGGCCATTTGCCCTTGCTAAACAAGGATAAAGAGCCCTGTTTAATATGAAATACTTTAAAACTTATTCACCCGAGCCGCCCCTGTCTTAGCAAGTACTCTTCTATTAGCGCACTCAATGCGGGATACTTATCTGTAATTCCAGCGACATAGCACACATAACGTGGTCTGGTCCCCTTGCGAACACTTGTGGTATTTTCATTGTGTACTATTTGTACCAACCGTTGAAGCCGATGATGATCTAAGGCACGCACTTCATTCAATCTTCATTTTCAGTTCTTTCTTGGCATCCTTTTGGTGTTTTCTCCTACCATTCAGCCTCTCGTCCATCTATGTATGTACTTCTCTTTTATTATTATTTCTTACTTTGTTATGAATACCTCTCGGTCTTGTTGGTGTCCTTTAGAAAACCAGAGGGCCCGCGGAGTTTGAGACTGCGTGGTTGTCTGAGAACAATGGAGCTAACTAACATTGGTATGAGGAGAATGCCAAATGCATATAAATACATACATATGTGTCTAATGCGCAATCCGTAAGTGAAAATTATGCAGTTTCATGTGAGATTGCAGTTTGATGGATGTGCGTGCGAGGCGCGTACGCGTACGCGTGCGCAGTCAACCATCTCTTTCCTCTTGAGATCTCGATTTTGATTATCATCATCATGATGGGAGGGCTGACCAATTGTTGTTGTGCCAGCTACGTTGTGTTAGATCAATTACCAACGGCGCGACCTGATGGATGTCTGGTATTTCCTCATTTACCGCTGACATTCTAGAATATAATTGATTAGACGCCTTGCATGTTGGCATTTCGAGAGATTTTTCGGTGTCGATTTGAAAGGGGCCTATTAAACGGCAGCTACTCGAGGTGCAGTCAAAGTCAGATAATTCATCAAGCAATCAATCCATTTGGCCGGCGGACGCAGCGATTTAATTGATTCCAGCACTTTTTCCTGCTTTAACTGGTGCGCGGTGGACATTTGTGCGCACTCTCGTAATAATTATTAGATAATTGCAGTGGAGTTTCAATTTATTCTCTCCTCAGATTAAGGAAATTCAAACTTTGAACTCGAAATCCTATTTTCCCTTGTTTTGGTATGGTTTGCCACACCTATTATGTTGGTGATGGCATCCTCTTCGGGGTGCAATGGAGGGCCATTGAGGAAAAGACCATAACAATGCCCGACCACCTATTGTGAGGGTGAGGTCAGAAAAGGATAACCGTGAACCAATTATCGGGAACAAAGAGCGGAACGTACGTGATGGACTGATCTGAATCTATTTGGAAACCTTTTAGAGAGTCCTAAAGTTATTTTTTCAATCAATCATGCGTGGCTCATCTTTTGTTGTCACTTCGAGAAGGGGTCAAAACGCATTTATCAGGGATTTTACCTATTGTTTGGGTAAATTGAATTTTTGGTTAAGGTTGTTATACCAATGCTGTAGTTCTGTTTTCTGTTTTTTTTTTTTTTTTGTCAAATTTATCTTGATTGACTGGGCCTATCCATCGTCGCAGGAAGGGGAATAACTAAGATGCAGCCATTTATCAAAAATATTTCAAAAGTAAAACTGGTTGTTGCTTCATTTGAACAGCAAAACAGACACGGAATAAGGAATTTTAAGGCTCAATAGACTATGCATACGTACGCAAGTACATACATACATACAAATAACGGTGGCCATATTTTTAGGTACAATGGGTGATTTTTAGTAACATAGCATTTTAAAATAATAGTTTATTCCGAAAGTATTTGAGCATATGCTTTCCTATTTATTCAGGAGGCAAATAAATGTCTAAGAGTTTACTATTTTTCAAATACATTATAATTATATAATTACTGAGACCTTTTTATGACAGTAAAAGGAGCATGGATGGGATTTAATTCATCCAAAGCGTTTGAGGTTAAGTTCACACCGAGCGCCTATTTTCACCCGTTGTTGTCACTCTGGTACTGTCTCGATTAGTCCTGCAATTTCCAGTTGCCTGGCAATGTCTGACGGTCTTGTACGTTGCAGTCGTCTCACGCCATATACGTTAAGAAGACTTGTTGCTTCCTCATTAACATACTCCTAGAGTCTTTTCTCGTGTGCTTTGGCCCTAGAGTTTATCTCTTCAAGAATAGTAGGAATCCTTAGGTCTCGACGGAGGAGAAGGCTGTTTCTGATGTATGTATCATGGAACATTCACAATATTTCTAAGGATTTTATTCTGGAAGCGTTGGATGACTACAATGCTGGTATGACTTACACATCCCCAGAGTTGAGCGCCATAGTTCCACATTGGTTTTAGGACCTGGTTATATAAAAGAATTTTGTTATTAATTCATAGCCCTGACTTCCTGCCTAAAAGCCATTCCACTTTTCGCCATTTAATGTCCAATACTATTCTTTTGATTTTAATATGCTCTTCCAAACGAAGCTAGGGTCATACCTAAATACTTCCCTATTAGCATATGGTATAGCCGTGCCTGATATTGCTATAGGGGAGTACGAGACTGACTTATTTGTGAAGTCAATATGTGTGGATTTGCTTGAATTAAGTTTTATTCGCCATCTTTGAGTCCACCTGACTGTTTGATCTGTAGAAGCTTTTAGTTTTTGCGTCGAAGCTAGTGTTGTGTCTCCCACAATATTAATATTGTCGTGTCGTCGGCAAAGGTTGCAGTCTTGGTGTGGGGTCTTTTTGGTAAATCTTTGGTATAGAGGAGGTATAACAAAGGCCCGAGGAAACTTCCTGCACCAGGAAACTTTCTGCACGAGGAAACTTCCTGCACTAGCTTAGAGTAACAGTTTTCTTGTTTTATACGAAAGTAACGCGATGCTAGATAAGACTCCATTAGGTGAAAGTACTGTTCAGGCAAGTACACTTCCAATTTATTGAGTAGACCTACCTGTCATACTCTGTCGAAAGTCTATGCTACGTCTAAAAAGATTGCAGATTTTTCTTCAATGCTCTTTCGATTTCAGTCGTTATTCTGCGTACTTGTTCTACTGTGTTGTGCTTGCTTCGAAATCCAAACTGCTGACTTGGGATTCGATTTCTTGATTCTAGTCATATAAGCAAAAATCTGTAAACTCTAGGAGGCCATATCATACTTTTCAGTTTTTTCTTATTTTTTTTTAATATTATAAATTCTGTTCTCAAAGACGTTTATTTGGGCTTTAATCAGAAGATTAAGCTAACAGAAACACTATATGATATTTTTGGTACTATATACAAATGCTTCATATCATTTTTTCCTTGAACCGCTTAATTCAAACGTGTATTTCTTTGAATGTACTGTTACATAGCATATTCCATAATGTTTCAAATCCAAAACCTGGAAGTAATATGTATGTATGTATTGATTTATTTAATATATATATTTAATATATATATTTAATATATATACTGCTGAGGTATATTATTATATACCTTAGGTTTATATATTAAAATAAAATAAAAAGTATTAAAGATTTCAATGAGATTTATTTACCGTTTTAAATTTTGGACTATGCCATTATGTATGGAATACAACATCGGTTAAATGGCAGCTGCCGGAGTTTTGCAAACTTCGATTCTTGTGATGTAATTTTCCATGACTTTTTGGCACATTTCTGGCTGTATTGAGGCCATAACTTCGCAGATGTTGGTTTTTAAGTGCTACAAAGTATGGAAATTGCCTGCATAGACACGAACTTTGGTATAGCCCCACAAAAAGGAATCCAACGGGGTCAGATTACACGATTTATGTCTTCAATTTCTGGCTAAACAAAATTGGTTATCATTTGACCACATCACAGAGGGTTCACCGTAACAGTGTTTTCAAAAAATATAGCCCGATCACGCCACCGGTCCACAGCACACACCAAACTGTAACGATCACATTTGGATTCTGAGAACCCAAAATTCTGCAATTTTCTTTGTTTCCGTAGCCGCCGAGCGAAAAATGGGCCTCAAGATTTTGTTCGCAAAATCAACGTTAACTTGTTGTATCCAGATATTACAGAACTGTTAATTATGTGCTTCATTAAATTTTGGTGTGCATAATCATCCGTCTGAGTATGCTCTTCTGCTCATTTCTGGCTTAAAGGGTATGTTATTAAACAGAATAGCCGCATTTAGAGTGAACAGAATCCTGAAGAGGTTCTTACTTCTTGTACCACCATTACATCCAGAAATGCACAGTTTAGTGCGGTTTGTACGCTGGTGGCATTATCGGTCACTATTTTTTCACAAATGAAGCCGAAGCTTGCGTTACGGCCAATGGAGTTCGTCACCAGACCATGTTCAATGAACATTTCTTTCTAAATATGTATGACATTGATCCGGGCGAGATGTGCTTTCAACAGGATGACGCTACGTGTCATATAGCAACTCAAACCATCGATTTATTGAAATATACCTGTCAATTGGCCTCTGAAATAATGCGATTTGACACCTCTCGACTATTTTCTTTGCGAGCACCTGAAGGCATTAGTTTATGCGGATAAACCACTAACTATTGACTACTTTTTAATTACAAAGTTCATTTAAATCATTATTTTTACGTTACATGATCAATGTCTCGTCATCACAACCAACAAACATAAGAGCATAATCGGCAAACAAACTGTTATTGGACAGTTGTGTACCACGTTACATAAATCATTAATATATTAGAAACATTAATGGAGAGAAGTTAGTATCCTGAGTCACGCCGAATCTTGTATTTCCATAAAGTCCGTTTAATCCGTTCAATTAGATATGATCGAAACGAATCAAGTTCTTGATTTTTTTTACCGTATTTAAATAGTGTTTCTAAAAGAAGTTTTCTATTTATTTTCTCAAAGGTCTCTAAAAATCTAAAAATATTGCAACTTTTTTATTTTTTTCATGTCTTTTTTTGTTTCAATGACCAACCAGTTTAATGCTTATTCGCAAGAGTGTTCTTGTCGAAATCTTGACTAGTTTTCAATAAGCAATTTGTTAACTAGCAAATATTTATATACCTGATCTCGGCTTTTTCAATTTTCCACAAATGAAAGCCTGGGCCTAAATTTATCATAGTTAATGTTATTGGTTTCTTTCGGCATTGGAATTATTATAGATTCTTTTAAATTTTGTGGAAATATACCTTGAGTAAATGAATCTTTTATAACTTGAACCACTAATGGTCCAAATATATATATATATATATATATAAGCACTCTAGTTGGTTTCTTTTTTGAAATTACTATAAAAAAATGTATTTAATATTTTTCAAAGTTTTTTGCTTTATTGGAGAGAGTGCACTTTCCGATTATTTATTGAAAATAATTTAATTTAAATGGCAGCTGCATCTGACTTGACAGTAGCACATCCTGTCAACCCAATTTTGCAGTATATTTACGATGATTAATAGCTGATTGCACTTAGTGCGCAAAAGATCGATTGTTGGACAGCTCGTATGGCACATAGCACCATCTTATTGGAAGCAGAGATCGTCCAGGCTCATTTCCTCAGTTTTTGACAAAAACAAATTTGTTTATCAAGCCTCTGTAGCGCTATATGTTGACTGTAACATTGTTGACATCTTCATCTTCGAAGAAAAGGGGCCAATAATGGCGCCATCCTACAAACCACACCAAACAGTTTTATATTTAAATTCATCGTCCTTCTTTTTCATTTTTGTGTTCATTACTCACAATTTATTTTGACAAAGATGGTCTGCTTTTCCTTAATGTTGATGTGATTTGAACTGGACCTTATGGAATTGCTTATATTGTGAATACTTTCTATAAAATACTTCATACAATCTTTTACTTTTTTTGCTATCAAGGAATTGCAATTCATTTATTTCTCTCCCTCCTTTTTTTTAGAAAACTAAAACTTTGATCAGCCTCCACGTGTCCTTTTGGTTTGGACAACTTTCTATTTTATTACAGGTATAATTCCTTTTTGTCGATTGTAGTTTGTGTTTTTAATTTTTCGTAGCTCATTCATGAACCATTTATCATACTATTTCGCGGATAGACTGGTAGGGAATATCCTCGTATTCAATTTCGTCATTTCGTCAACATTTTTGTTATTAGATCAATACATAAGATGATATTGGTGTAAAACTCATTTTTAATACAGTTTAAACGCTATATAAAAGTTATGTGGATATTTTAATACTGAGAGTTTTTGACGTGTTACTTATAAAGACTAAATTAAGGTGTACTAAAACTCAAACTAAATTTAAAATTCAAACTAAATGTAAAAATTTTCCCTAATTTAACTTTTTCGCCGGTAATGATTCGACTAAGAACAGTAAAAATGAAGAATACTACGTTTTCACTACAGTCATATGAGGTTATTATGGAAAAAATGAGGTGCTAAATTAACTCATTTCCCGTTAGTTGGTTTACACATTCAGCTAAGATTTTTTGTAATTTTTTTGATAGGTCGTTAGAATAACTTACATTTATCATATTTTCAAACTTTTATCGCATTAAAGTATTAAACACGTTTTTTTATATTTAAATATATTTATAGTTATAGTATCACTTTTGGTTTGATTTTTTTGAACATGTACTTCTTGTTCAGTGTCTGCCCAAATATCTCTTTCCATAGATGTTATTACATATTCCACTAATGTTCGCATTGTTTCTGTCATTCTCATAGGCTTACTTATTACTCGCTTATAGTAACTTTTTATTAGTATTTCATACATTCTTCTCTTTTAAGTATCTTCCTTCAACAAATCAATATTAAAATCATTAAGGACTTCAATATTAGGATGTGCGAGCAACGTTGATCAATCTATTCCACAAGGATTGTGCAGAATACCCAATCTGAACTACTAGAGATCTGTAGAAGACCGTTACTTGTTTGGTTGGTTTTAGAGGGTGAGCTTATGCTCATCACTTAGGCCTCCATTGGGCCCGTTGAGTTCCCCTCGTCTATCGAACTGTAGGAATAGTACTGTGATGAGGGAATTATGTGTTGAGAGGGGATGTAGGCATTGGGATCATGGGGAGTATCAACAGGAGACTATGTCATATAGTGATCGGGAAATCGTCTAGTTCATCTAGCGAACTCCAATATATCACCGATTTCTTTCTTACTGAGGTGTGTTAGATCCAGTATCCTTGGGGATCCCAGTATCTTCAATCTCGCTGTTGCAGGGCAGTGGCAGAGGAAATGTTCTATATCTTCATCACAGTTGGCACAGATTGTTGTATCAGCTAACCCGAGTCTGAACGAGTGTTTATTGAGATTGATGTGCCTTGTCAAAAGTCCCACCATCGCTCTTAACTGTGTTCTACTCGAGTTGAGAGCTCTTTTTGCTGTGTTGTTACTCAGTTATGTTACCACGGATCTGGCCACTTTACACGTGTCTAGATTCGTCCAGTAGTTATTGATCTCCTGTTTTATCTTCTAATTGATTATCGTTTTAATAGTTGTCAGGGGGACCCCTATAGTCTTAACAGGATTCAGTTCTGTGTCACTCGCTCCTTTCCTTGCTAGTTCATATGCCTTTTCATTACCCGGTACACCTTCATGCCCTGGTAACCATATAAGGCAGACTCTTGCGTCTGGCAAGTAGGTTCAATTTAATTTTACACTCCTTTATTAGTCGTGACTTTAACGCGGGATTTGTGATCGCGCTAATTGCTGCTTTGCTGTCCGAGCAGATGTCTATTTGCCTCTCTTCACTGGTGTCTTCTGCGAGTATTTCGGTTGATTTCGTAATTGCAGTCTTCTGCTTGGAACACAGTTACAAATGGTTCTAGGTGAATAGCAAGTTCATTCGGTGGGTTAGCCCAGAAGATGCCAGCCCCTGGTATTTTAGAGCCGTCTGTATATGCCGATGATCCATTGGAGTTTCTTGTCGTCCTTACATTCGTCCAAGATTATCGTGCGGGGAAAATTGTTTCGAAGTTGTTGGTGAAGTTATAAGATTTTTCAACAACATTACTAGGACAATCGATGAGTGGTGTCATTTCTCTTATCATTTTGGTGATTTCTCGATGTCCCGTGTTAGCGCCTTCTTTGGAGAGGCCGATGATTGAGGCTGAAAGACTGGCAATCTTCTTCGCTTCGAGGTGCACTGGTAGGATGTTTAAGATCGCTTCTATGGCCGCTGTTGGTGTTGAGGATTGTGCTCCTGTAATGCAGGCCATACGCAGCACCTTTGTTAACAAGTCTCTTGCATACTTTTTATTTGTCACTGGCCACCATACAACTACTCCGTAGAAGATGATAGGTTTTATTACGTATTCGTATATCCAGTGGACCTGTTTCGGTTTCAGACCCCATGACTTCCCGATGGCCCTCCTGCATATCAAATATGCCCTTTTAGCTTTGGTGACTCTTAATTTCAGGTTCTTTCTCCAGGCCCAATATTACGCCCAAGTACTTGACGCTGTCACGGAGTTGCAGTGAAGGTCCTCCAAGTTGTGGAATGTGAAAATCAATAGTTTTGGTTTTCTTTGTAAAGAACACTAGTTCCGTTTTATTTAGTTTTATTCCTAATGCACTCTCCTCCGCCCATTTCGTTATGATTCGTAGGGTGTTTTGCATAAGCTCCCCTATGATATTCAGGTGCCTTCATTTTATCAAAACGGCTAAATCATCTGTGTACGGCTACGCATTTTGCACAGGTTCCATCTAGTGCTTTTAAAAGGTAGTCCATCGTGAGCACACACAGAAAAGGAGATATTATCCCCCCTGTGGTGTTCCCGTACGAACTGTCCCCTTCTTGTTTCGTCTTCTAGTGAAGCTGTGATGATGCGGTTTGATAGCATGTATTATAGCCAATTGTTTATTATTTGACTTTTGCAGTATATCGAGAGTGCATCCATACTTTTTTGGATTTTAACATTATTGAATGCCCTTTCGATATCTAGAAAAATGCCTACGACTGATTCCTTCGTTTTAAACGTATCTTCTATTGTGGACATAACCTGGTGTATTGCCATCTCAACTGATTTCCCTTTGAGGTATGCGTGTTGATTGGGGCACAGCCGCGGGTTTGTAATCTGAGTTCTGATATGATTATCACAGATTCTCTCGATTGATTTTAGTAGGAATGACGTTAGGCTAATAGGTCATAACCCTTAGCCATCGATAAATCTTTCCCGGGTTTTGGTAGGAACACCATTCTCACCATTCTCTCTCTATCTTAGGGTGTCTAATTCTATTCCTTTTTGCAAAAAGATGGTAAGTATTCCGTCCATACTCAGTGATTTATATGGTGCAAATGAGTTAATGGCCAGGCCACTTTATCTGCATCAACTAGGTTGTCAGTGTCTTCCCATTTAGTTTCAGCACTAGTAAGTCCTCACTTGGAAGGTGTGGCTGCCTCATTGAAACAGTTTGGGAAATATGCGCACATCAGCATCTCCAAGGTGTCGGCTGCGTTTGCCAGGTTGGTGCCCGCCTGTAGAAGCTGATAACTTAGTGGTTCCTTGGACAGGATCTTCTTTAATCGCGCTGCTCCATTGTTGTCGCATACGTTGATGCAGAATGTTTTCCATGATTCCCTCTTGGCAGCCCTGGTGATCTTTTTGATGCTTCTTTTACTTTCTTCTTAAGATTCCCAGTCTGCTCCTTTGTTTGGTCTTAGAGCTTTGTTTAGGCGTTGTCTAGCAACCCTCTTTGTTTCGTGGAGGTCGCCGTTCCACCATTTTTGCTTAGCGCTTCTATGTACCGTTTTCAGAGGACAGGCGGCCTCAAAGGATTCTATGATGCACTTCTGTACTTTAAGTGCATCGTTGTTTAACCTTAGTACAGCTGTTAACCTGAGTTGGTGATTGCCTTGCCTGAAGATTTCTTGCAAAGATGGACCAATCTGTTTCCCTAGGGTTCCTAATCATTATTTTGAGTTTGGGATCAATTCCAATGTCAAAACACTACCACCTGTAGTCCGACAAGGAGATCTCACTACTAAACCTATAAGGTTATATCTAATACCTCTCTCCTATTTTTATTTATGAAGGTCGGTGTACAACCCTCGTTTAAGGTAATTAAATTTTCAATATTTAAATAATCGGCCAAACACTCACCTCTTTTGTTAATTTCCACTAGTAGACCCTTCTGTTGGGACCTGGTCCAGGTAACGCACTTCTTTAGCTCTTCGCTAGTTGGAGGTTGTGGGGAGTCATAGGGGAGATAGCAAGAGGCCAAAATGATTTGGTTGGTCTCACTATTTCTAACCCTATATTCGAGGCTCGTTGCTGTTAGGTCGCCTGTACTTATCTGCGGGATAAAGAAGATATTAATATTCTTTTGCGCCACAATACAGGTTCTACACTTACTGTTTCCGTTATCTGCTATCACTTTAGGTTTATTCCCCCATCCTGTTACATTATTATTCAAGCAATAGGGTTCCTGGATGAGGGCGATATCGGGGCCTTTCCTGCTGAGTGGTAGGCACAGAGGTTGGCAGTTGCCGAACTACTGTGCTGAAGGTTTGCTTGGATTACCTTCATTTAACCTCTCATGGAATGAAGGGATCACGAAGCTAACTTGATGAAAGCCGCATAGTACTTTACCCCCCTGTGGAATAAGTGGCCCCAAGGATTCCTCATCAATCCCTACAACGATCAGTTGACCTTTGCCTGCCTGTTCCTTTGGGTGGTAGAGTTTCCACTTCTCCGTCTTAAGGTCCTTATTTTGCATCTTCATCCGCGCAAATAGCGTTGCAGGTTCCCCGACTACCCCTGGGATCCAAACGGACATCCTGATTAGCCTGGGAATCTTTTCCGCTGGTAGAACCTCTAGCTTGATTCCTTCCCAACCATCGAGTCTAGCTGTTAGTTTGCGTAGCGACTCAGTCGAAACATTATCCTGACAGTAGATGTGGTAGCGGCTACCTATCATACCTGCCCTCAGTAAATTCAGGGAAGTCGTCGGATTATTTGCCACCTCAGTTGCTAATAATTAGATAATATAGCAAATGAGAAAATACATGGGAAATGAGTTAATTTAGAAACTCATTTGGGATTTGTTGCCGTAATGATCTTATTTGGCTAAAACAGGAACAAATTTGCAACAACTTATTTGAATTTTAGTATAGGTATATCTTAATAATGACTAAATTAAGTTGTATACCTAAATTATATTGCTAATCTTTCCGAATTGAAAACGTAAAATGATTGGACTATTTTTTTGTGATTAAAAGACGTATTTCTGTGTACTCATACACTGAAGTTAATCTATTACTTTTCTCTTTGACTTTCTTTACATAACAATATTCAAATGTATCTTCCCGATTAATTTAACAAATCAGTCAGCAAAACCAATTACAATTCATTTACCCAAAAATGGCTAGAGCCACACGAGCGAGATAGTGTTGGCCCTAGGATTATATGGGAGACAACACACAGGTAGCTCTTGTGGCCCCGGCCTATAGTATACATTTAATTTCCTGCTGTGGTATGGTTTATCCCCTCTCAGAGTTTGATCGTCTAATGTGGAATCACCTCTCTGTAGGATGTCAGCGTTAATTTACATATGTCAAAACATCAGTAGTGTATCTATTAACAGTTCTATGAAGATAATGGCTCTATTTGCAGTGTCATTTCTGACGTCTCAGAGGTAATAAATAATCAATGCCAGAGATTGCTTGTTTATTATCTCATGCGCACTTATAAACCCAAGAAATATGCGCTTAACAACTTTGATGCAAGCTCACTTAAGAAGGGATTAATAACTGGTCGTCCCAAGTTACGCAAATAACATGTTCTCGTGCTCCCTTGTTGTGTTTATTGTGAAACTAAATTAACAACAGTCTTTCACACTGATATTGTCGTGTCAGTCATCATCCCCATTAGATGAATAAGGACGTACGAATGCGTATTTATAATGTTTATTTATATTTATATTATTATAATGCCGTTTACCATTGAGCAAAAAGGCGCTTTCTATTTCTCTTCCGAAGCTTAAAAAATGTCTGAAAGTATTCCATTGCCACTTCAGAATCCTGTTCTGAACATTCTCAGAAGAGATTTTCAATTCCGGACTGCTATTCAGAATCATACATACTTACTTGATTTATAAAAAAACTAGAAATAAATAACAAATTTTCTGTGAACTAAATTTCTTTTTTCTGAATAAAAATTAATAATGTAATTAAAAGAGAGTCTTAACGGCAATTCCTTTTGTTGGAGAAAAAATACTTTTTTGACACTTGTCCAATACACTTCTATAATTGAGCAGAAGCAATTTTCATGTTCCATTGGAAAACGGGAGTAGAAACTTCAGTGAAACCAATGCATGACAACACTAAGTTTCTTTTCTGCTGCAAATATCTCTCCAAAGTACATCAGTATTGTAGAGATTTCCCCTTGCCTTTCATACGTCTTGCCAAAAAAGGAAACCGGTTCCACAACTAAAGCAGGAATGCCATTAACCAGACTAAACGAATGCACTAAGGAGGAAAGAGTCAAATAATTAATCGAGTCTAACTTTGAACGCTGCCAACTTGCTAGCACTTCAATGCATATTCCGCCTAAGTAAAACGTCAGTCACCTGACAGCGGCAAACAGCTGACTGTTATTCTTGTGGATTGTGGGACGAAAAAATTCTGAATAACAAAATTTCCATTTTAGAACCTGTTATCGCCCGACGTTTTTTCCCTTATTATTTTTTTACATTTTTCCCCAAAAATGACGCTAATTTTATAAATAAAAGCCAAACCACAAGTGAATAAACCAGTCAATTAAATCAAACAATCTGCATAATGTATACCAGGGAAACAGAAATACGCCTCATAACTTCGGTTGATATGTTGCAGTTGGTGCATGTTCTTGATCTGAATAACTCATGGAAAAAACTCATGCAGATAATACCAAAGGACTGTCACTCGAACTCCCCCGAAGATACGGTCCTCAAGTATAGCTACGATCATATGCGTTTGGTGGAGAACGCAAGCATTAAACAGAATCGCATGGCAACGGAGATTTTGTTCGACGAATGGGGTACGTCTGGCAAGAAACGACCAACACTGGGTGTTCTACTAGAGCTCTTAGTTAGAGCCGAGTTGTTTAGAGCAGCCTGTATGGTGGCAGTCGATTTTTTGAATGGTAAGTCACCCATTTTACATAATAGAATTAGTCACTGCTTTGTTTAAATGTATATTCATTGCATAGACTTGATCCTTGAAGACTTGTTAACTTTGTACACTGTTGCCATTATTGTCCATTTATATAAATAAGATAAAGATTATATTTTGCTACAAACGAATTTTATTTTGAATCTGTCGAAACTATCGCGAACACTATTTAGTAATATTTTTTTTGTAAAAGCCTTAGTAGTTTTATTTGTTACTCAGCTTTATTTTTATCGTGCTAAAATTTAAAACAAAGTTATGTATAACTGAAGTTATAATAATACATAATATCATGCTCTGCTGGGTACCTGGTCATTGCGATGTCGACAGTCTTACATATTGTTCTCACTGTTCCTTTTCCTAATTTTCATCAATGATCTTTCAATTATTTGTAATCCGATTCATTCCTTCGCGAACGACAATACTCTTGACTTCAACTCTTCGCTAACGACACCACGACAGAGGCCCGAAATCATGTGTTGTGAAAAACAAAGTGCTGTCTCCTGTTAATAAAGGGGAACACTAACATGGTCAAACTCAGAATGGGAAGAGTTGATGTTGATGAATCTAATGGTTTACCAACTCTTGGTATGCATGTTAGCCCATACCTTCGGTGAAACCAGCTAAATGTGTACAATTCCTCAAAAGTTGTAAACTTTTGTTTTTGTTGTGCTCCCGTTCCGATCGTGTTCAGCGACAAGCTTGTAGACTATGTGCAGCCAAATTTCTTCGACCGAACACCCCCAGATTGTTGGTTGCTTAGCACTCCTGTACCGGTATTCCTATCACATACGTTGGCAAGATCCGTCTGTTTAATCTTAATACAATTGAAGCTCATCCATAGACATGCATGTCTATTGCATCGATCATCGTAAGAGATAGTTTTTTATCCATTCAAGACAGATGTGGAGTAACTTGCATTTCCAGAAACCTATAATTGCCAAAAATTTAAAATAATCGCGCATCATTACCTCATTATCTCCTTATCTGTCCAATCTTTAACTCTTCTTAATACCTTTTTCCTTTCACTCCATTACTCTATTGCTCAATCTTCTGCAATAGAAATATTCAAAAAATAGAAACTAATCTAGGCTCTATCCACGGTTATTCCATTACAGAAGAGCCACCAGTCAGGCCATCGAAAGGACCAGCAGCTGCAATCGACCTCACTATTCCATTGGACTCGGAATTCATAAACGATGTGGAGGACATGTTAAATGACGGTGACTCAAACTTTCCTGGGACTGAAACGCTCAACGACAATGCCAAACCTGCAAGTTTGGCTGATAATAACATCGATTTTTACGAGAAATACCATGCAAACCGGAAACATATTGACATACCGCCGCCACCGAATAATGACTCGAATAACCTTAGTCGCCCGTCTACAGACAACGGTGCAGTAACACCTGAACCACCATCAGAGCAAACGCGATCGAATCTTATGAAGTTCTCACAAGAAGAATCAGAAGTGATTCCAATTCTGTCAGAGCTCACCCCATCTACTGTAATTTCTGACGCGAACATACCAATGTTAAGCGCTCTCAATACTCAGCAGTCGTCAGGTGAAATTCTACCAAATATATCAGCCCTTAACGTCGAAGACGTTGAGCCAAACGATGACAAGTTAAAAGTACCAGAGGAAGCAACTTCGATGCTATCCTCGTCGAGTGTTAGTAGTTTATCGAGTACAGCTGACGAAGATGACCTCTCAGCGCCGAACCTGAGCATACTGGATCAACGCAGTTCAAATAATGATTCAAGTCTTACCAATGTAACCGGCACCAGTGAGGAGAACAGTTTTGAAATGAGCATCAACGAAGGTTCCGCTTCAAATGACAACATTCCATGTCTTAGCGCTTTAAAGTGAGCGCGTGCTTCAAACATTAAGCCCATTGCAGGCTTTTTTTATGGCAAATATGCTTGTATATTGATTGAATGTGTTAAATAAAGTTGATTATTTATATTTTTGTACAAATTAAATGTTTCTACATTGTGTAGGCTCTCGAATGCGACTACATATAGGTATACCTTGTTGTGGGGTTGCGTAAGGTCAAAGAATATCGAGATTCTTTTTTTTTCAGATGATTAAGGTGTTAACGACAAAAACCGTAAATAAACCAAGTCGCGAATGGATTCAGTCCTGCCTGTACATAATGGATTTCTTGACATATCGATTTCTCTTTCTACCCACTCGTGGGACCAATCATGTAATAAAAACGCAAAATTGCTGGAAGCCAAGCTTTTGGCCTCCGAATCCGAACTATCATTGCATAGCGTTGCTGTGTACGTATGCTATGGAATGAACAAGCTTTTAATGCTAACATTTCTAAAGGGACACGAGTTAGTAAGCGACCGGCAGTATGGTTGACGTAGCCAACATTCAACTGGAGACCTGCTGAGCTATGTAACCCACCTATGGACCTCAGCAATTGAGTAGCCTTGAACATTTCAAAAGTGATCGATCTGACATAGATTTCTATTAAGCAAACTAGTCTCCTACGGACAACCGAAACAGCTCTGTCGCTGACGGGCAATTTTCTTCAGGAGAGATCAAGTCAAGTTATAGTCGATGGTTTGTCTGCGGACTCCTTAGCTGTAAACGCTGGAGTGCCACAGGGATCAATACTTTTACCAACACTGTTTCTACTTCATATTAATGACTAGTCAACGCAAAATAAAATCTTTACCTTAGCCGATGACAGCGCCCTAATATCATGTTGCTCAAACTACAGGCCTGTGAATACATATGTATGCATCACATCGTCAAAGATTTGACCAAATCAACTCTCAACACGCAGAAGGTTTTGGGGGTAAAATGTGCCATTAAAATCATTTATGTGCATTTATAGGCCACAATATCCATTTGCATGCATTGTTATAGAAGTCCGAGCCCTAAGTTTGAGTATTTGTTGACGCTGAGTGTATTAGGTTACACGTTGCATCACCCCAGTGTTATCAGATCATGGGATTTCGCCCATTTCTTGAGCTTTTCGACATCTAAATGGGCTCGTGGTTTTTTTTGTTACAAGTATTACGAATTTAAAAGTTGTAAGTAAAAAATTATAAGCTATAAAACAATAACTTATTTATTTGTTTAATTGCATTGCATTTTCACTGTATCTGTCTGTTTTTATGTTGCCATAGGAACAAACCTTCAAAGTTTGTATCTTGCATTTGCCAACAGCAAACTGCAATGAGAAAGTTCACCGTACTTCGTCTCGCAATCTGTTACTGGTTTGGCTGTTGGAATTTTGTGCAAATACAAATGTTTGCAAAAATAATAATTGCTAAAGGGTCGATCAGAAAAAGTACAAAATATGTTAATACTAGTATATAACTTTAACAACGTTAGACGTGCTAAATTTGTGATAAGGATGATAAAAAGGAACTCTGTGTACCAACTGGTTAACTTAGATCCCGGCGTTAGTTCCATACTATGACTGTAAAGTCTCGGCTTGCTATATTATATAGGAGCGTATGGTGTGTGATTTTTATGTCACACGAGGAATTCTGTGGTAGCAATTTCTTAGCAAACTATATATTGTGGATAACTACTTTGAAACACACTGTATTTTCAAAAATTCGGTACCATACAGACGTTTCTCCTTATTCCGTACTAAAGGGTGATTCAATTGAAGGTTACAATTCAAATTTGGCACTGCTATGGCTCTGTCAAAGATAAGCAGCTGATATTTGACATTTGTGAGTACTAAGCATTGACATACAAGAGAACAACCTATCTCCGAAATAAGGCAAACTTTAACAAACACGATTCGCGCATTGCGAAATAATATCGGTATACATAACAGCCCATTTCGTGCAGCGGTTAAGAAATTAATAGAAACGTTGGATCGAACCGGGTCACTTTTGGATATGCAAAGACCAGAGCATCCTTGTAGTGGCTGGTCGTACGAAAATATCCCCGCAGTGAGTTGCAGTGTTCGTGACATTACGTCAAAATCCATTCCCCATTGGGAAAAGCTTTCCTTTAGCTTCACGCAGCACATTTTAAGAAATGGTCTTCATTAGCGTGCCTATAAGATCCAATTGACTCAGGAATTTAAGCCAGCAGACCATGAACAGCATCGTTACTTCGTTGACTGGGTGTTAGAAAACCATCACGTTGATGGAGATTTTTCGAACAAAATCATTTTCAGCGATGAGGCTCTCTTTCAACTGAATGGCTACGTAAACAAAAAAAAAATGTTTGTCGCATTTAGGGTCATAGAAATTCACGGGCTATTTACGGACAACCAATGCATCCACAAAAAATCACTGTTTGGTGCAGATTTTGGGACGGCGGCGGCGTGATTGGGTCGTACTTGAAACAATGCAGTTCGGCAACTAAAATTAGCCACCATGATCGTGCGATATCAGGCATTGGATTTTTTTTTTTTTTTTTCCTTGGTGTTATCTGAAGCAAAAGATATATGCCAATGACCCCCTATTGATTCCAGAGCTAAAGGACGACCATTTGGTCGATATTATTATTCATATTTAATGTCAATGACATAAAAATATCAGCAGTTTATCAAAAACCAATTATAAGTAAGCGCCCAAAATTTCAACTGTCTAGGTCATTCAAAAGTTATAGCCGCTTGAACTATTTGAAAATAATAATAAAACAAAATTTTACATAAACGGATGTTAGGTTTGATTGATGAGCGTACTTGAGCGCCCTGGCACACACGGGTTTTGCACTAAAGTGTTCGATGTTCCCGACTACTGCTCTAAATTCGCACCAACTTTAGCAGGACAGTGTTCGTTGTGTGCAGTGGGGGCGCCCTGAACTCACTCCAGGTATTTTCTCGCGGCACGAAAAAAAATTCCGTCAAAAAATAAACTGTTGGCTGTCATTCGAAAATGCATATATAGAAAAAATATTAATAAAAATATATAAATTACATATACAAATTTTTTTTTTTAATTTTTTGAGAATAGCCCATAATGGAAAGCGGTCCTTTTTTTACAGCGGTAGAATTTTTTTTTTTTAGAATTGCTCTCACACTACCCAGGGCGCACTGGTGCTGCGAACCTTGAATAAACCTGTTGTTTATTATTTAATTACATTAAAATCACTATAACTATATCAAGAAAGTTACAAAATTCGTCTGGAGACTAAGCCGCATCGTGTCCTTGTTTTTCTTGAGTTTAATAAAAACAAATTATATTATTGAAGTTTATTTTCAGATTTGAATTTTTTTTTTTTTCTTCCTGTGTTTTTTTATTTAGTAAATGGGTAAATTTGAGATTTTCCCTGTTGAACTTGGGTTTTCTCAAAGCAACAATCTGATAACACTGCCTCAGTCCCACATGTAATTCCACACTTGAATTTTTGATCCACATTCCACACGTCAGACGAAATTTGACATTTGGACAACAAATCTCTGTCACCGCAAATAAACATCTCAAGAATACGCTGCTGATGAAAGAGATCGCTAATTCTTGCTGTATTTTTCTTTAACTTTGGTCTTGATTTTCGGACAATGGAAGAAGCTGAGCTCATCTTTAATTTCTTCTACATACTGCTGTGCTTTTGCATTGTCTATCCACCGGAAGAGTTCATTTCGCTTGGATTTACTGTCGAGAATTGTTTTTCCAGATTTCTCGGTTCCAAGGACGTCGAGTTTGTCCGGTATCACCAGAAGCGGACATCATTAAATTTAGTCATTCACAGCTGTTTGCCAGCTTTTTATTTTCTCATCCATCATCTTAAGTTCGCTGTTACGAGCGGAGAAGATGAAGGCAATGAGATACCCGTCAATGCACATTGGGCATTTAAAGGTGTCACATGGAAGGTGGCACAACGTTTCAGTGTTATGGCAGTGTTATTCGTTCCCGGACTGATCGTACACTGGAGTCAGAATAATTGGGAGAAGCATCCCATAAGTCGAGCGTTGATGAAATACTCCAACACACCGAATAGCCATGCGACGGTGGCTAGTGATATTAACAACGAGTATAGAAGGTAAATGTTGCTAGTTTGTAGGTTTTTATATTTAAATGGTGTACAAGATTATATTTTTAAATTTAGGAACAAACTATCAATCCAAGTTGGCATTCTGTGTATAACCTGAAAACTGAAAACGTTCGTCAGATTCCGCACGAGAATGGAAAACATCATCAATGCAATTTGCTCAAAAAAAAAAAAAAGCAGTCAGCGTCGTTAGATTAAATCTCTTAATTGGCTATGCATTGCAGACGCTGGTGCCTGGCTTAATAATGATTTTCTCCCCATGATTTGATGTATTTCCGAATCGTAATCTTGTGTTCATCGGGGATGAGCAAAAATAACCGCTTAATAGCGGCACTTAACCGGTTATTTTTCTGTTCATGGTTATCCGATTGGGCTAGCGCACACTGGATCAAATTTCCCCCGGGGAGGCACAGGGGTATCTTTTACTTCAATCGCACGCTGGATGAATAATGCGTGGGAAAATTGTGTTATAGTACATGAACCGATTTTCATTGTAGTGGTAATTCTTAGCATTTTACCCTCGAAATTGACAACTTATTGTGTTCGTTTTCCCCCGATATTCAACTACTTCATCGCTGGATTAATTTTTATCCCGTTTCTTACTTTACACTTCATCTCCCTCTTCTATAAAGTCAGTTTTACGACGGGGGAAATGAGTGAGTGTGCGCTGGCTCAATAACCCTTTATTTATCCCAATTGTTGCCTCCCACAAAAAAATTATACCTTGATATATTACCTTTATTTTGCATTATGTTCAAAAACATATGGGATCTGTCATCCATAGTAACAGGTTGTTACCGCCCAAACACAATGTTGAAGCTGAAGTTGCAGTACGCAGCGCTGTCGAAGTTGAAATACACGTACTCCCTATAGCACGAACACAATACGAAGCTGCAGCACAAGTTGAGTTAACTTCAACTTCCGAACGTGTTGCACTTCTTTTTGACAGTTAAAAACAAAAAAAAAAAGAATTTGGCAGAACCATCTACGGAGAAATTCATAGCATACGATTTCTCTTCCTCAGCCATTATTATAAAATAAATCCACCAAAACACATTTCCACGGAACACAGCGCGATTATCTTTCCGTTTTGACAGCTTGAGCAATCGAGCTGTGCTTCACCATTGTGTACGTACATCGCTACTTCAGTGAGCGACTTATTTGACAGTTTGTACTACAGAGACTTCATCTGCGCTTCATTGTGGTCGCCATTTTGCAATATGTTGTTGCGTCTTACTACAAAAATAACAGTTTTGTAATATCTGTGTATCGCGATTTAAGGATAGATTAAGATCGTCATAATCGCCCGACTGAGCAAACAATTCAAAAAATAATCATCAAATTAAAACAAATCGGTAGTGTTTGTGATGTCGTAAGGTCTGTGCATCATCGTAATGCTCGGTCAACTGAAAACATAGCCGCTGTGAATGCTTTGGTGGCCGAAATTTCGGAATTCTCAATTCCACTCCACGCTCATCAATTGCGCTTTTCTTACAGCTTCGTTCGGAATAAGCCTGTACTTTTTAAGGGTGAATGCAACGTTCTTTCTCGTTCTACGTTTACGTAATTTATCTACAGTTTTTACTATACATTTTATATCTGAAAGATTAAACTATTATAATTAAAATTTCTTAATTCATTTAATTTTAAAATATAAGTTTAAATACCTGCAACTGATTTTGAGTAGTTATTTGATCTGCTCTTGCTTTGCATGAAATTAACAGCTAAAACATACAGAAAAGTTACAATCCGTTTCTACAGAATCTTATAATACACTATGCATTATATTCCACTCCATTCCTGGTAAAGCTGGCGTGGCGTTGCGTATTCTTTAATTTAAGGTGCAAACACATCTTTCTGCCCTAAGCATATTCTTAAGAGATTTTTAAAAGTTCTTTAATAGAGAGTTAGCCCTTTTAGAAGTAGGGACGCTGACCGGCAGCAAACAAGCCAGAATGAGAAAGATACGGAACAAATAAATAAAGACGCCTAACCGTGTGTTTGGTGACCAATTGCTTTTAAAATAAATTAAATGGTTCAATAACTACGTCTATTATATTTTTTTTTTTTTTTCAGAAATACTTTACTCCAGGGTGGACCTAGACCTCAACCAACCAGCGTCTCCAGCCAGCTCGATCTTGTGCTAACCGACTTCAGTTTTGCACACGAAGTTGCTTGAGGTCTATTTTCACTTGTGTGCGTCACCTTAGGTGAGGTCTTCCTTTACCACGTCGTCCCTCCGGGATGGATTCAAAGTCTTTCCGGGTCTGAGTTTAGATGTCCATTCTTACTACATATCCTAGCCATCTCAGGCGATGAATTCGAACTCTTCTGACCAGGTCTATGTCACTGTGAAATCTGTACTTTTCGTTGTTGTACATTTTCCTCCATTCCCCGTCAATACAAACAGAACCAAAAATCACTCGAAGAATTTTTCTTTGAAAACAGCCAAGGGTGTTTTCATCCGCCTTTGATAACATTCATGCTTTTGCGCCGTATAGAAGGATTAGGATGATGAGGGTCTTATATAAACTCACCTTAGTTGTTCGTGAGAGGGCATTGCTACTTAGTTGCCTCATTAGCCCGAAGAATCAGCGGTTGGCAAGAGTGATTCTTATCTTGATCTCTGCGCTGGTGTTTTTGATGACAGCATATGTTTCGTGTTGCACTCGTTAATCGCTAAACCCATTTTCGGCGCTTTTATTTCAATAGCCCGCTGCGTTCTTCCTTCATACCCCTAATGTTAGTTTGAGAATTTTGTAGAATCCAAAATTAAACATGGCTCTATATAGTTCGTCTGTATATACTCTATCATAAGCGATTTTAAAATTGATGGAAAGGTAAGATGGTGAGTATTGATTTGAAGTTTCTAGATTTTTTTCCAAGATTTGCCCCAATGTTAATATCTGATCCATTGTGGACTTAAAACCACACTGATACGTTCTAATCAAATTGTTGACGAAAGGTTTAGGGCGTTCACATAATATGGCAGATAGGATCTTCTTATACGCGTTGTTGAGAAGACTAATACCTCTGTAGTTGGCGCAATTCAGAGAGCCTCCTTTCTTGAAGATCGGAAAAACGATGCTGAGGTTCCATTCGTTGGGAATACTTTCATCCGACCATATCTTACAGATGAGTTAATGTACATATTTCCGTACCAAATCATCTCCAGCTGCTTTAAACAGCTCTGCAGTTAGACCGTCAGCTGCAGAAGTCTTGTTGTTTTTAGGCTTAGATATTGTTATCTTCAGCTCACTTTGGTCGGGTGGGGACGGAATCGTTGATAATCATCGTCCGGGTTAAATGAAGCATTGTGCCTGACAACGGAGTATTGATCGTCACCGCCGTTTAACAGTCTACAGGAGAGATTTTTCCACATTCTCAGCACCGACTGTTACTCTATTACTAGATTCCCTTCTTCATCCCTACAGGCTTCTGTTCGGGCTTCCCAACCTTGTTCCTTTTACCTTCTGGTAAAACTTTCGAGCATCATTCCTGCTATAACACTTCTGCATTTACTCGATCTCGAGCTTTTCAAATTCTTTTTTCTTCTTTATTAGAAGCTGGTGTTCTTCTCTTCTCTTCTGCTTGTAGATGTCGCAAGCTCTTCTCGTCCCCTATGCAGCGTCGCTTTATAAGCATCTTGCTTTGCTGCGTACACTCTTCATCAAACCAGGTGTGTTTTTTCCGACGATGTTTCTAAAAAAACATTCGAATTTTTGCGTTAAAATCGCCAAGCACCATTTAAACATCATAACATGGACATTGGTCGCAAGTCCTGTCGAAGAGCTTATAAAAGCAGTCTTTGGCCACGTTTCAGAAATGGTAATAGATAAATGGAAAATTTTTTGAGGCATATATTACTTACACAAACTTTTATTAAATTTGATTAAATGTCAGAACTTAATTTTTGTTTTTAATGTAACTTTGGCGCGCTATTGTGCATAAAGGGAGAAGTGGATTCAAACGAAATATATGTAGTAAAACCATGGAGTTGAAATAGAACCCATCTCCAGCACAATTTTTTTCTTCCCTCAACACTCGACTAGATTTGCGTTTCCGATCAAACAAAAAGTGACCGAATCTCAACCAAACCAGATACAGATTGCAAAAGAAATGACTGCACAATTTGCCAGGGCAATAATAGGAGTCCCTGGAACCAATCATTGTACCCCACTAGGCAATGATGGAAGATTTTTTGGGACCAATTATTGCCCCCCACTCTATTTAATTAAATCACACTTTTTATTGACAGTAGGGCAGTCATATGGCTAAAATGCAACTTATCGTGATGATGACATCAGGTGGACGGAAAAAAATACTGTGAATCATAAGCAACGACAATAATAGCGAAATCAAAACAAAATACTCCCCAGTTATCTGGACAGCCACCCTTGGAGTTTACAGAAACTTAATACCACCTAAGTTTCAAACCCACTACACCAATCTTTCTTTCTCTCTGTCTCTTCCTCTTTCCACAAAAACGCACGTGTTCTAAAAATTAGTATAAGGGTATTCATATCCCCTTTAACACGTGCAAATTATAAAAAAAAAAAAAAAAAAAATCATTATATAATTCGAAAGTAAAAAACTAACGAAAATTTTACTGAAGTTTTCAAAGTGCACTTTTTGGCAAAAACTCACGGCATTCAAGCGCACGTAAAAGGATTGTTTCTTCTAAAATAGATGAAATCCGCCCAAAGACCCTTCTTCGAAATATTTTTACTAGACATTGAAAAGAATTTAGTTAACTGAATACCTAGTCAAGTCATAAATAGTGGTACACGCATTTTTGCTGATAAAATAAAAACGAACAAGTATTTCTTGATCTAATTGATTATTTAGGAAACAGTATTTAAACAATTTTGGATTTATGCAGTCCTTGAATCGCTCTGGCCACACATCGAAAGCAGCACGCACCTCGTCCATTGCACAATTGTCCACTGCACGGATAATTGCGCGCTTCAAAGACTCAATATTTGGGTGTCGAGTATATAAGTGTCGAGCTTATAATTCTAAGGATTGAGGTCTGAACTCCCTGACGGCCAATCGTCGGCTGCTTTGAAGTCTGGCACATTATTTTGAAGTCACCCTTATGTTGTTTTTGCCTTATGAGCTCGCGCGGAGTCTTGTTGGAAAGTCCACTGGTTGTGGTAGATTTTAGCCGATGTTTTTAGTCCTTTAAATTGTTTAAATACTCTAAACGATTAGTTAATACAACTAATACTATCAAATTATTAGGCAACTACCACCTTTAATCTATAAGCCGAACTACTAATTGTGCTAGTAGTTCACTCTGAATGACAATCCTTATTCTGTAAGTCGAGGGAAGTGGCAAAGTTGATTTCAATCGTTACTCAAACTATAAAATATTGTCGTAAACTTGTTGGCAGGCAAAAATAAAGCTAAATTGTTCATGCAGTTTGTCTTTTATTTTTCTTACAACTCACGGAATACAGAAATTGTCATCCCAAGTAACCCGAACTATGCAGGTTAGAGCCCGAGTGAGAAACAGCAACCAACTGCCAACCGAACATAAAAGAGGAATGAATAAAATATAAGTTTCTCAAACCAATATACCAAAAAGGGGTTTTTGGTTGATAGTACAATGAGCTAGAAATGGACCTTAAAAGAAAAACATCCCACTATAGAGTTGAATGATCTCAATATGGTAGTAATAAGGTACTCATTTATATATTACCATAATATTCTCAGAAAACTCTTAAAATCCAAATTCTAAGGTAATATAAGAGTGCTGATTCTGGGAATGTGTGAAAACCCATTTTGACTTCCGTCACTTCTTGTTGTTAATAGTTATCTCACATTAATTGAATAAATCAACTCTTTTCTAGGCAAGATGTCTTCAAAATGAAAATCAACTCAATTTCTTCGGTAATAGCTACCGAAAACTGGATAATCAAGACCACCCCATATAATGTGTACTTTGCCCATCAGAGCGATACCACTCTTAGTGTTGACAAGGTGAGTCTTGTGTCTCTTCCTACAGCATCTTACTACTATGCCTCAATTTTTCGCAGAGTGAAACCTACAACATTGCCCAAGATACATCAGATGCCCTGCAAATTATAAGTATCAACGTCAGGCCCGGCCGTGTCGGTGCTGAAGACTTTCAAATTCGCATTAACGCGCTTGAGTTCCGTACTCTCGAAGATCGTATCAGCCGACCAATCATAATTCCGTCAAACATCCAATTCCATCGCAACATTATCGATCGTTTTATTGAGGTCTTCAAGAATCAGGTGTCATTAAACCCGGTGTACGTAGCCGATCAAGTGACCGATAAATGTTTCGCTTGTATGATCGCCGAGCCGAATATAAAAATCCACAAACAATGTCTTGATGAGACCTCAGATGGTCATCCGATTCCCGAACAAAATCGTTGCACCAACTGCTATTGCCGACCGATGTGGTGCGTCGATTGTTTGGCGCGATGGTTTGCCGCGCGTCAAAACGAATTCGATCGAGACGTATGGCTGGAGAAGAAGTGTACATGTCCCATGTGTAGAGCACCTTTCTGTCTACTGGATGTAAGCTATATTGAAAGAAGAAACACTTGATATGGAATTAAGTTTATTCTCCGTTTATTATAATTAACATTTTATATATTGAGTATGACTTATATAAGAGTGTGATATTAAAAAAAGAAACAAATAATAACAGTTACGAATAACAAACGAGTTCGTTTTAAATCCTCCCTCTTCATATCATAAAGCCATAAAATCACATTTCACTGCCCTTGAAGTGTCAAAATACTGATAAAATATTGTTTCTCTAATATTTTCTAATCGCTTGTGCAACAGGGCACTATTTGCTTAAATTAATTTTTATTTATTTGTTTACAATACATATACATAGTTAGAGAAAGACACTTTTTACACATTTATACATATACAGACAGCATTGCTGCTTACCACAATTTTTTGTTTTTGTTGAGTTAACTTATCCAATTGCCTAGAGATACTTATGTTTTATAAGATCAATAAAAAGTGTAATCAAATTGTAAATTAAATATTCAATTGTTATAGGTTTGTTTCGTAATATTTATTATATTTCTCATCTCGTTCACGAGTTCTGGTATAATTTGACTGCTGTTGCTGCTGTTGGTGTTGCTGCTGGACAGGTTGCTGGTAGTGGTGCGAACTGTTGTCCTTGGTATTAGATTGACGGGTTATCTGAAAGGAAATACGATATAAATTTCCATTTGATTAGATATGAAAGTCTGGAAGGCAGTTCAATTAGGTCATTGGAATTGATTTTTATAGCATTTTATTATGTTTTTTTTTTGCGCATTAATCAATGAAATAGACATTAGATTAAATAATACAACCTTATACCTCAAATGAAGTAGGCTACCCAAAGCGTCATATCAAGAAAGATTTGACCCAACTACAAAAGGAAACAAAAAAAAAAAATATTCTCCCGAACAGAACTCGATCATGCAACTAAACTAGTTATCCCGCATAACAGACACTGCCGGAGTTGTAAGGACGCAACCCTTATTCACTTTCTTTGCAACTGTCCGGCACTAGCTAAAGCCAGACAATTTACATTAGGCAACTCCTTGAATTCACTCGATAACATTTCAGCAAAAGGGATATGAGAAATGTTACTCCTTCTAAACTCCATATGATGGATTTAGGGACCCCTGATTTCTCAACAATACACCTCTACAACCATGTCACTCGAGATGTGGTACCAAATCGGCTCAATTGGGTTCGTTTAACCAAGACCTACCTATAATAAACTGGATGAACCTTGTCATGTTAAACATCGGTGGACCAAAATGTAGGAGAAAACTAATCTTAACAAGAGTTTTGGCATCCATAATGCTGCACAGGTGCCAAATATGAGCCGGTACCATGAAGTCGAAATCTCACAGAAGGAGGCGGAGGCATAATACAGAATTAACGCGTTGAGAGTATGTAGCGCTTTTAGAACAACTTCCTTCGACGATTAGTGTGTAGTGGCTGGCATGGTGTCAATCGATTTTCTTGCAAAAGAAACACAAGAGAATTACCTCGTCAGCAGAACAACGCCATAAGCAACGACCACACAAAGCAATACCCAGTTATCACCAATGGTAAATTGGTGATAACGGGGTCGTTGCTTTTAGCGTTGTTCTGCTGGCGAGGTATTTCTGTTGCGCTTCTTTCGCAAGTCTGCAAGAATGCCAGTAAAGATGGGATCACTCTGACAAAGATAGGTAGACGCACCGAGTGAGACCTTTGCACCGAGTGATCCCCAACATAGACGCATGGATCAACAGAAAGCATGGTGAACTGAATTTCTATTTGACTCAAATGGTTACAGGCCATGGATGCTTCAGGGTTTATCTCCATAGATTTGGGCTTATCTCCATAAATTTACCCAGACAATTTTCTAAAATCGGGCCGGCGTTTGACACTACTTACAAAAATTTCTATATTTACTTAATTTTTTCCTATTTCTATTCCATCTATCTACCAAAATCTATTCTTCCATTATTTTTATTATTCTACCATGGAATATTTACTTCCAAAAGAAAAATGGTACAAGCTGGACAAAGGAAAAGGCGAAGTTTTTATTACCAACATGACAAATTACCTCTTTACCATCATCGATGAGTTCTGTGATGAGGAGTGCAAAGCACAAGATATGTGCGATCTTGCTTGGAGAGAGCCAAATCACTGCTTGGAACGTCGAAAGGCCCCTGCCAACACGCCAAAGAAACATGGTGGTAGACAGATGAAGCTAAAGTAGTGATACGGGAAAAGAAAACGGCTTTCAAGGCTTGGTCAAAGTGCTCTTCTACTAATAGAGATGAAAAAGCTAGTCTTGAAGTGATATATAGATGTTGCAAAGGTCTCACGAAGAAGAAGTGCGCCCAATTTCAAGCAAAAAGTATGGAAGGCCTCTATCGGGAGTTGAAGGAAATATCGTCTTCGGCGTCTGATAGGAACCAGGCTATCCAGGAGCTTCGACAATACAACTTGAATAAGGGAGCAACTATCTTCAAAATAGCCGCCCAGAGAAGAAGAAATGCTCAGGAGATTCATTTCCAAAATTCATTAACAATGCTCAAGGCCAGCTTCTTGTGGAAGACGACAAAATTCTCCACAGATGGCGAGTTTTTTTTTATAATTTGTGCTCGCCAAATGGGATATGAATACCATTAAATTATTTCAGGGCACGGGCGTTTGTAGAAATTGGTGTAGTGGTTTGAAACTTAGGTGGTATTAAGTTTCAGTAAACTCCAAGGGTGCCGTCCAGATAACTGGTGAGCTTGTTTGTTTTGCTTTTTGTCGTTGCTCAAGATTCACAGTATTTTTTTCCCTCCACCTGATGTCATCATCATGATCAAGTTGCATTTAAGCCATATGACCACTGCCAGTGTTATACCTTCGCAGTGGAGTTGACTAAGCTTTCGCAATTGATCGACTTTTTTATTTATTTCAAACGAAATAAATAGATGATTGTTGAGATCAGGATTTGAACCGTGAACCAAGAGCGTGACAAGCGTTGATGTTACTACTACACCACGGCCACCCTATTGTGAAAAACTCCTGAACGAACAGTTTCCCCGGCTATACTTTCCAAGAGCCGCTCCTAACCATGACGAAATATCCGACATTACTCTCGAAGAAGTTAGGAATGCCGTCAAATACGGTCGGGCCAGACTAGATACCCTCTGAGTTCTGGAAAAAGATGGGATACATCGGGTCCAGATGGCTCATGATTCTTATCTCCAAATATATGAGAGGTGATCCAATGCCTAATCAGTGGAGGGAAATTTATCTTCTTCCTTTGTACAAAGGGAAGGGCGATACGCGAAACTGCGATAACTACCGTTCTGTCAAGCTGATGTCACACACCATGAAGATCGTTGACCGGGTATTAGATGGTCCACTGCGGAAAATAATACGGCTATCTGATGACCAGTGCGGGTTTGTCTCGGGTAAATTAACAGCAAATGCAATCCAAAGTATAAGGATCATAATGGAAAAACATCGTGATTCCTTAAAGGACTTGCATATGGTGTTGGTTGATTTTTGAAAAAGCCTTTGATAGACAACTAAGAGATCTCTTAAAAAAGTGCTTCCCAAGTGCGAAAAGTTCAAATATCTGGGATCTATGATCAATAGCGAAGCAACTTGTGATGATGACATCAATTATCGCGTAAGCGTAGGGTGAATGAAGTGGCGGGAAAACTCCGCTATCTTCTGTGATCGAAAAATGCCTCCTAAGCTGAAAGGAAGGCTCTACACCGCTGTTGTACGTCCAGCGCTCATATACGGTTTACAATGCACAAAAAGTATGAGGGCAAATTAACGGCAGCTGAGATGAAGATGCTTCGCGTGACAGCAGAAGTAAGAAAACTTGATAGAATAAGAAGTTCAAAGATTCGAGGAAGCTTTCATGTAACAGAACCCATCACAAGCAAGATAGAGCACGACCGGCTCAGTTGATATTGTCATGTTCAAAGGAGAGACCCTTCGCACCCCGTCAAAAAGGCAATATCAATCAACGTTCCCGCACAATCGCGCAAAAAAGGCAGACCAAAAAACAACTGGATCACATAAATGCACAAACACCAGCATTCGATTGGCCTCACTGACGAAGTGATCCGAAACCGGGAAGTCTGCCGGTACTTCCTGAGGTCAAACCGGCAAACCCCACAGGCGGACCAGTAAGGATGCAGTAAAGTGGAAGGGTTGTGATCCTTCTACTCCGGATCATAACTTCGTCGTAAGAAGAAGAAGAAGAAGGAATATCTACTTCCAAAGACTTCTAATAAACAACCTGAATCTACATCTTACCATTTATCACCATCTGTTCTACCTAACATTACAGTGGACTCGCGGTATAGTTAAAAGTGCATACTTACGAGCGTATAATTCCATAATTGACTTGTAAAACGATGACCCAAAGATAAATCTGGTATCGTTTTTCAAAAAAAACCGTTATTTTTTAAGCTAAATCCGTAATTAGAAATTTGCGTTCACAGTAGAGGAATTTATAACATTTATTATGCAAGTAACGACTTGTTTATTTCTTATCGCTCTATCAACGAAAGAAAATTTCACCGAAATCGGTTCAATTATTCAAAAGTGATACCTTATCTGCTTTTCGTATGAAATAATTGTTAGATTTTGTAAGCATCTTCGTTCTAATAGAACCCTCTATATGCGAACGGGGTCGTGCTTGACGAATTTATACCAATTTACCAATTTACAATGCTTGAAAATATTTGAGTAATGATTTAACAAAATAGTTTTTTTTTTTTTTTTATAATCTGCGCGCGCCAAAGGGAGTATTAATACCCTTTAATTGTTTCAGGGCACGGGCGTCAGGGAAAAGGGGGAAGAGGAACAGAGGAGGTACCTATGCACGTTGGCTTTGAATGTTTGAAGGTTGTAGTGATGGGGAAATACAGAGCCTGGTAGATCGTTCCACATTCGTGTTGTTCGGCTTATAAATGAATCCCTATATTTGACAGTACGACATAGTTTAATGCAAATAAAATATTTATTCCTGTTGTCTCGATAAGTTCAAAATGACTTAACTCTTTGTTTTTTACTGGATTTTTTCCAGTCAAATCTGATTATAGTCTATCTTTAGCCAGATAAGCTGTGGGCTAAAACGATATAAAATCTGGACTGCATCAGCTCATTTGTAAAATATTACCAACGAGCACCATCTTAACATTTAAAATATTGAATCAGTGAAATGATTGATCCCTATCCGCGCAGAATTTGAAGAACTAACTTGGTTTATGCACCTGAAAGTATTTATCTTAGCATAGTGCTGGTTGGTTGAGGCCCTAGGTGTACCGCAGACTGTAGTGCCCCGAAAATAGGAATAGAAGGTAACTATTGTAATTAAAATATACTAGCGAAAAATATCTGACACCAATACACGTAAGCGGCTACAATTCACTTAAATATTTCAAATTAAAATCCCAAATAGCATCATTTGGGGGTTCTTTTTTTAAATTAATGGCTTTAGAAGATAACAAACAAATAAGTAAATAAACATTTATTGAAATATTGCGAATAAGTTGTGTTTTCTTATCAGTGATCATTTTTCAAGAATAAAAGTTATATAAAAGGCGCGCCTCGCAGCCCAATCATTCAATTATTATTTGCGAATATTAATAATCGCATCAGAGCTCTATCAAAATGAACTTACAAATTTTTCTCGTACTAATTTTTGCTTTAATTGCTGTCTCAACGAAAGCTGCCGAAGCTCGGCGGCATGATCTCGGATATCCAGGAGGCGGATTTGGTCCCGGATTTCCAAGACCAGGCCCAGGACCACTTAGACCTAAATTCCCCCCCAGCACTGGACCTTACAACCCAAATCCTAGACCGGGACGTTTTTAATGGGCTTGATAAATTATTATAATATTTTTGTAAATAAAGATTACCAATTAAAAAAAAAAATATTACCTTTACTTTCACAACTTAAGCACACATGTGCGCTTTATTGAGATGTCCCTTATCCCATTTCACAATCGGATATAAGACATACCGGCATGGAAAATATCTGAACAGTCTCATGGAGTTCTACAATATATACTTCGAACCGAATATCCGCGTATATTTGATGCCGGATATATACCACAGCCCTCAGTGCTCGTTAGGTACGATTTCAGGTTCTTGAGCCATTTTTACTGCAAACCTACATATCTGCATATGGCCCCGCCCTCTTCCCATTTTAATGGAAAGTCAAATTATCAACATTTATCCTTTGTCTACACTCCAAGTACTATCTACCCCAAGTACTAGCCATACGTTTTAATGACATTTAAAAAAAAAGTACTATCTACCCAAGTACTAGCCATACGTTTTAATGACATAAGAACATACTGTTACACCAGCAGTACATGTTTCGGTCAGATCGCTTAGATCGTTGAATAATTATTCTCCTAAAGCACGCCTTCTGATATGCCCAAGGGAAGAACATTCTCAGAGGAAGTGATTTTTTTTCCAGCAAAAATTACATAACTTTTATCTTATATTTTTGAAATAATTTCTTTGATTTTTCTCCCGGGATTCCGTGGCAGCTTTCCCGGGATTATAAGTTATCTATTTTACTATTTTGTTGCCTATCCCGTTCGAGAAACCCTAGTGCAGTTTAGTTGACTTTTACAGAAATGTTTTTCAGATGGGTATTTCGTTTTAACTTTTTTTTTTAAATACCTGCACGATATTCACTGAAATCCAAAAAATACATTAGGGGATCTGCATGGCGATTGATCGGGAAACTACTGACTGTCCAAAACATGGATTGGACCAGTAGCGCAACAATCAAGTTCGTAATGTAGTGCTTGCTTTACCTCCTCGTGGTGGTCCCCGGGCAACTGCATGTATAAATCCTTATACATATAGGCCAAAATTGCAAGTGCGAGATTGTCTAGGGTCTTATGCCTAGGCTAGGTAACCTGGGCCAGCAACCCGCGTTACCGAAACTACAAGAGCTATGGAAACCGACACCATTCCTCGTATAAGGACTGATAATACGTTGACGACCTTTGGCTATCGTACCCGGACTAAGATTGGTTTCTGGAATGTGAAGACGCTCCTTGACTCTCAGAGTGAAGGACCTCAGAACGCCAGATTCCTTCAATTGGAGCATGAGTTCATGCGATATAGGCTGGACATATTGGGAGTAAGCGAGATAAGATGGTTAGATGCGGGTGAGTACCAATCCCCAACGCGTAATACTGTATTACTCTACTCCGGAAGACCAACCGGAAACCCCCGTGGATATGGAGTTGGACTGCTGCTAACGCCAACAGCACGCAGAGGCCTAATTACCTGGCAACCGCACGGTGATAGGATTTTAACGGCCAGATTCCGGACGAGAGTACGTCGCGTCACCATCATACAGTGTTACGCCCCCACGGATGGTTCGTCTGAGGAAGAAAAGGAGAACTTCTACAACCAGTTGGGAGCTGTTCATAATGCAACACCCAATGGCGACATTGTCATTGTGATGGGGGACCTGAATGCCAAGGTAGGCTGCGACAACGAAGGGCTCAAACATGTTATGGGACGGCACGGACTAGGCAATCGGAATGACAACGGCGAAAGATTTGTTGACTTTTGCAACGCAAATCGTCTTGTCATAGGTGGCACCATGTTTGAGCACAAAGCCTGCCATAAAATCAGTTGGGTGTCAACTGACAGGCAAGCAACCTCCAACCAAATTGACCATTTTGCCATCAGTCGCCGTTTTAGAAGTAGTCTCCTAGACGTCCGAAACAGGCGAGGTGCCGACATGGGGTTGGTACGAGATCACCATCTTATGATAGCTACTCTCCGACTACGCACTGCTGCCGTTCGTAGATCTAACGACACAAGAATACCTAGGTTCAATGTAGACCGACTGAGAGTTCCCACAGTGCGCCAAGAATTAAGGGACCATCTCTCACGTGGAGTGGAAACAATCAGCAGCTCCCTGCCCGCCACCATCCAAGACCATTGGTGCGCTGTGAAAACTGTTTTCACATCAGGTGCTGAAAGGATTGTCGGTCGATCACAGGGAAACCATAGGGCGTGGCTTTCCGAGGATACCTGGAGAAGGATCAACGAACGAAAACAGCTAAGAGCTCAAATTGCAGCAACTCCAGCAGCAGGGAGGATCGAGCTTGAGTCCCTATATCGCATGAAGATGAGAGAAGTACAGCGTAGCGTGAGACGTGACAAGCGCAATTACATCAATGCGCTGGCTACGGAAGCAGAAGAAGCAGCAGCGAGGTGCGACAGCAGAACCGTTTATAGAATCACTAAAGAGCTTATAGGTGGCCGAAGCTCTACTCAACACCCAGTGAAAGGCTTAGACGGTTCGTTGCTAATATCGGATGAGGATCAACTGAAGAGATGGAAGGAGCATTTTGCTTCGGTTCTAAACCGAGTATTCGCCAGCAATATGCACCCAAGTCAGACTGAAGTGTCCGTAGAAAGAAGTTCCCGAATTCGCACCACAACCCCCAGTAAAGAAGAGATTATTACCGCAATCAAAGCACTGAAAACTAATAAGGCGGTAGGACTTGACGGCATACCCGCGGAGCTTTTTCAAGCTGCGCCAACAGCATCGGCAGAGCTACTGTTCCCACTTGTCGGGAGAACATGGGAAGCCGAGAGTTTTCCAGATGAGTGGAAAAAGGGAATGATTGTCAAGCTCCCTAAAAAAGGCAACCTAATGCAGTGCGAAAACTGGAGAGGTATCTGCGTGCTGCCTGCTGTGGCCAAGATAATAGCTAGAATCATCCTGGAGCGAATCAAAGAACACCTTGAAGACACACTTGACGCCGAACAAGCAGGTTTCCGCTCTGGATCCTCCTGTGTCGACCACATCAACACCCTGCGGATCATCATCGAGCAATGTGTTGAATATCGATCACCACTTCACCTGTTGTTCATCGATTTTGAAAAGGCGTTTGATAGTGTCAATCGGGAATTTATTTGGCGTGCCTTGCGCAGGAGAGGCATTCCGGATAAATTAATAGCAATTATCAAAGCTACATATGATGGGTCCACATGTCACGTTTTGCACAGAGGAAGGCTGTCTGAGGAATTCGAAGTCCAAAGTGGGGTTCGGCAAGGCTGCATACTTTCACCAATATTGTTTTTATTGGTGATTAGCGATGTGCTGAATGCGGCCTTATCAACAGGAAATGGAGGAATTCGATGGACTCTTACATCTGAACTCAAACACCTCGACTACGCCGACGATGTATGCCTACTGTCTCACAGAATAATGGACCTTCACCAAATGACAGCAAATGTGGAGAGGGAAGCAGACGTCGTTGGGCTGAAAATTAACTCGGCAAAAACAAAAATGATCAGCCTAGGACCAAACTCATCAACTCATATATGCATTGCTGGACAAACGGTTGAGAGAGTAGAGAGTTTCCAATACCTTGGGAGTATTGTCTCAACCGATGGCGGAACCGAACTGGATATAGCCAGCCGAATAGGTAAAGCAAAATCTGCGTTTGGGATGCTATCCATAGTTTGGCGAAGTAATGCAATTAGCTTAAACACCAAGCTACGACTGTTCCGTTCCAACGTTGAATCCGTGTTGCTATATGGATGTGGTACCTGGAGAGTGACCGTCACTATCACGAGGAAGCTGCAAACGTTTGTCAATAGGTGTCTACGTTACATCTTAAGGATATTCTGGCCAAACCGTATCTCTAACGAACAGCTTTATCAGAGAACGGGCCATGAACCTATAGGCACAACCATACGACGACGAAAGTGGCAGTGGATCGGTCACACTCTCCGAAAGGGTGACAGGTCCATAGCTAACCAAGCGATGCAATGGAACCCGCTTACCCAGGATGGCAGGATACGCGGCGGTCCTAGGAGTACGTGGCGCAGAACAGTTGAGAAGGAAGCACGGCAACTGGGAAAGAGGTGGGGAGAGCTGAGGCACATTTCCAGAAATCGCACACGATGGCGCGTAGGCGTTGTAGAGGCCCTAGGACCCACAAGGGGATACAGGACATAAGTAAGTAAGTAAAAAATACATACATTCCAAACTCATCAACTCATATATGCATTGCTGGACAAACGGTTGAGAGAGTAGAGAGTTTCCAATACCTTGGGAGTATTGTCTCAACCGATGGCGGAACCGAACTGGATATAGCCAGCCGAATAGGTAAAGCAAAATCTGCGTTTGGGATGCTATCCATAGTTTGGCGAAGTAATGCAATTAGCTTAAACACCAAGCTACGACTGTTCCGTTCCAACGTTGAATCCGTGTTGCTATATAGATGTGGTACCTGGAGAGTGACCGTCACTATCACGAGGAAGCTGCAAACGTTTGTCAATAGGTGTCTACGTTACATCTTAAGGATATTCTGGCCAAACCGTATCTCTAACGAACAGCTTTATCAGAGAACGGGCCATGAACCTATAGGCACAACCATAGGACGACGAAAGTGGCAGTGGATCGGTCACACTCTCCGAAAGGGTGACAGGTCCATAGCTAACCAAGCGATGCAATGGAACCCGCTTACCCAGGATGGCAGGATACGCGGCGGTCCTGGGAGTACGTGGTGCAGAACAGTTGAGAAGGAAGCACGGCAACTGGGAAAGAGGTGGGGAGAGCTGAGGTACATTTCCAGAAATCGCACACGATTTCTAGGACCCACAAGGGGATACAGGACATAAGTGAAGTGAAAAAATACATACCATGTGTGAAAAAACTAAAAGCTTCCTGAAAAATGTACCCTAAGATCGCTATCTAAATAAATATATATAAATATAATTCCTTTACTTTTTTGTAATAATAGGTACTATCTGTACTGAAATATTTCCATCCCGAAAACAGTTTTATTGTTATTTAAGTGACAGTTATTTGGCACATCCACCCGCGCACATCCGATCAAAATCTTCCACTTGGTAGTGCATATATAATTTAAAAAAAAATTGCTTATGGATTTGAAGCGTGTATATATTAAATGAAAGGTACTGCATAGTTCATAGTGGGTAGAGTGTTTTTGCTTGTGACCCGATCTGTGCAGGTTCGCACTAGCGGGGCTAGAGGGGAACAACAACCACAGTCACCTGAACATAAAAGAGAAACAAATAAAATCTAAGTTTCTGTAACCAATATACCAAAAAGGGGTTTCTGCCTGGTAGTACAAAGGACCAAAAGTCGAGCCTGAGTGCTCTGGGATTTGAAATCCTTCTTAAAACCAAAAAAATTGACAGTCTATATTTAAGAGAGTTTGAAAAAAAAAGTGGCATATATCGCCCCCTGTAACTTACGCTCTCAATTTGCTATTTCTTTCGCAGTTTTACCCTTTTTGATTAGGAAATGATTTCTTTGAATAGATGCAATAATGTAAATTAAAGTGCAAACATAGTTGCTTCTTTGAAGCTATCCTAGCTACGAGTAACCTCTCTAATTATATCCTACAAGCGCTGCAGTCTCCCCTAAGTTTACACAAACACATTAGTATACGTATATATTTTTTTAAATTATATATTTTATGTTGAACTCCGAAAATTCGACAATAAAAACAATCACTTGTTGTATATGTTAAAAACGTCCTCTTGGGTTTGGATTGAAAGGTCCAGTGCTGCTAGGAGGACGCCTAGGATTGAACGGTGGTGTTGTTGGTATTGAACCGGTATTAAATCTGCCACCTCCACGACTGCTACTGGTATCTCGCCACGCTTGGACGACATTAGTTGAAATGGCAATTAAACCAAAAATCAACACGAGAAAAACTTTTATGTTCATTTTTGAAAGTACTGCTTACTTTGTTAATCGGTATTAACAAATCGGTTAAACAGCGTTTGAATTCTGATGAAGATTAAGCAGCGAGACACCGTTTTATAGGAGTATATTTTTGGACATGAGACAAGATAAGAGTTCTGCGAATTCTGGAATCTTTTTTTAGATGATTTATTATTCTTGGAATAGTTGAGAAAAGTATAGAGCACTAAATGCGGTGATTTTTAATTTCGATTTGTTACTTGGGATTCACACAAACTGATACAAGAGATTGCGTTCGTTATTTTATAATAATAAAAGAGAGAAGATAAGGTACAAACATCAATTATTTTAAGACATAGTGTGAACAAAAAAAGCTTCACGTACATTTTGTTTGGTTTGTCTACAAATAATATCACTCGACGATAATTAAAGCTGCAGGAGTGTACTTTACACGTTTTTGTGACTTTGAATTATTGCTGACTTTTTGCATCATCTTATTTTCTTCTAAACCGGAGTTCTTGAGTAAAAATGTCACTGATAGGTCCTTGAACATAGGCTTATTTGAGGTCCTATACTCGTATTGTGTCTAAATTATACTCATTTTGATGGTTCCGTAAATAGACCATCGTTCCGTAAATAGACCATCGACGCGTCCGTCCGTCCGCCGGTCACAACATTCTAGCTCCTAAACTTTGAAAGCTATGTGTACTCAAGTTATGCAAAACAGTGACCTAAACACAATGCCGGGGCCCTTTAAAAAAAAAAAAATATTACATTGGAGTTGTACAAGAAAAAATCTTGCACTGAATTAAAAAACTTGATTTCAGCTCACAGTGTCTGCAGTGATCTTAAAGTGTAAATAATATTTTGTATTCGCAAATCCTGTAAATAATAAAGTCTCGATAATGTAAAACCGTACGATTTCTCTTTTATTATTTACCGTAATTTAGAATGTATTATTTAAAAAATTGAAAAATAAAAAATTTTGGAAAAACTCAATCTTTGGACCATACACAATTATGACACTAACCCGTCAAATTTGATTGATTGATAGAGAGTGTGGGGGAAATGACTAAGTTTTTGGGTACGCCAGCTTTAATGGAGGGGAGAGTGGAAGTGCATGCATCAAACAAATTGTGAAAAGACTGCAACTGATTCTAGCAAATAGGTTGTTAGATAGCATTGAAGTTGCAGAGCAATCAAGAAGCCCACTAGAATTTTTTATATAAATCTCTTCACAACGAATATACACCGAAGTGGTCTTATGAAACAAAACGTAAATATTGAGAAGCAAAACTGTACCATAATTAATTGTCTATTACAGGTATGACTGTCTAATTAACTAATTGCATCCAAAAGCTGCGACAGCCGTTAGTGGCGTAATTTCTATGAGCAAAAGTAAACTATCTATTGGCTAAAAATAAACAAAAAACCGGATGACGAGTGCGAATGCGAAACCTTTTATCTGCGGTCTCGTCGTACATGTGCACACACATGTGACAGACATCCAATATTCAACAGTATGGTAGTGTATGGAGCATTCTAGCCGCACTACTAAAATCTTATCATGTCGCTCGACTGTGCAACTTTTTGTTTTTATTTTCTTCCGTTCGTCTTCCTTATCAGAGCCGAAACACACCTATTATCGTAGAGCAGATAACCATTGTATAAATTTATTATTTCGTGCAGTAACAATAATATTATATTAAAAAAATTATTGGCAAAAAATCCAAACTATATTTTAACGTCGGGGCACTTGAGAGACCAGAGTGCACTTGTCAAAGAATTGGTAGAAAAATAATGGTTACTATTGATGTTGTTGGTGGAGTATTAAAATCAAATTTAAACACGCAATCATGTGACACAGGTAGAGATAATCTAAGAGATTAAAATATAATAATTAATCCTGATATTAACAATTAATTGACATTTACTTGTTTAGATTGATGGATGTGTGTCTACACAATTTGTTGCTATAAAAACTTAGGTTTTGTGTCTGAATAACGAAGTGAGAACACTGTTTTATTACACGACTTGGACACTATTAAATGAAAGCACATATCTTATCATTATGTTGTAAACTCATAGATACAAGATACTGGGAATATAAATTTAAAATTAATTTTCTTAGATAATAATTTCATAACTCGAATACATGTTCATATGTACAAAGTACTCATACATATGCAGTTCATAGTTGTCAAATGTTAGCTTGAAAGAGATAAACTTGGCATTGTGCACCCTTAAATTAAATTGATTGGTAGCTCAGCAAGATGATGCGATGATATTTCAAATCTACTTTATAGTTTAGTAGTCACTACTAGGGATCCAGAATATCACAAAATTCAATTCCAAAATCACGGCATTTCAGGATATTTCAATTTCCACAGAAGCTACAAAAGAGATAATTATGCCCGACGGATGGAACCTCAGCATTATTTGCCCAATCCTCAAGAAAGTAAACCCTCCGAACTTCGCCAAATACAGGGATATCAGTCACTTCAACATCGCGTACTTATGAGATCTTATCTGCCATATTACGTGAACGCAGAAAACCTTTAATTTTGATTATCAAGCGAAGAATCACTCTTGAAAACCGCTGTTTATTTTTGGACTAAGAAGGCAATCGAGTAGTAAAGCACTCTTACGGACAACTAAGGTGACTTTATATAAAACCCTCATCATCCCAGTCCTGCTATATGGCGCAGAAAAATGGACGTTATGAAAATACCCTTGGTTGTTTTGAAAGAAAAAAAATTCGAGTGGTTATTATTCACTTTTGTATCGACGGGGAATAGAGGTGAAAATACAACAACGAACTATTCTATGCCGGTTGCACAGCGACATTGACGTATCCAAAAAGGTTTGAATTCATCGCCTAAAATGGCTAGGACATGTAGAGAGAATGGACATCAACGCTTCGGCCCGGAAAGTCTTCGATTCCACACTTAAGGTGGCGCACACAAGTGGAAAGGGACATCAATCAACTTCATGTGCAAAACTGAAAGCGGCTAGCACAAGTTCGAGGTGGCTGGAGTCGCTTATTAGTTGAAACCCAGGTCCATCTCGAACTGTAGTGCCATCTAAAGTCACCAAACGTGGATATATTTCACCTTGCCTTTCATACTTGTTCCCTAAAAAACCTGTTTGACAACTGATGCAAAAATACTATTTCGAAATAGCCCAATGAGTTTGGATGGCGATGGGCCTCGTTGAATATCCAAATAAATAAAAATCATTCAAGTAACCGAGTAATTTTAAGAGCAAATTTGAGTCTCTACAAACATTTTGAGAGTATTGTTGTTCAAGAGACAAGCTGAAGTAATAGCTTTGACGTTTGCAATAACTTTAATATGCTGGCGCATATTTACTTTCAGACATTCTGTATTCCTAGTATGTATATTACGTACTCGTAATACAGGATTAAAGCACTCCGTAACCCCATTATTATTATTAATGCTGAGGGGCATATGAAGTCTTTATTCGAATAACTGTGATCTAAAAGATATTTTGTGTTATCTCTTGAGCCTCCAAAAGACTAGCGACTAAATTTGATCCAGGACCTGACGTTCAGTGTCTTAGTATTTTTGCCTGAGAAATTAAAAAATTTCTTGACGACGTAGTTTCAGAGTTCAGATCCATTTTAATTTTCGGGAGTTTATATCTGGGTTCAGATAATTTATAGGTACGTCACAGAACCGTCCATTTTCCACTATGTGGTGGATCTCAACTTTATCCCAGGATTAAAACATGTCCAATCCCGCATTATCAAGATTAGAAAAATGTCCCGGGAATTGCAGTTCCTAGTAACTACGTCATTTTATTTTTGAAAACTCCCATACATCAGAATTTCTGGTAACACTTTTAAACATATAATGATGGGTGCAATTGGCTTTTACATTTCATTTAGAATAAGTAAGCACATCGAAAATCTCGAAAAGTATTTTCATCATACTAGTAGCCAAGGCACCGTCTCCATGTGGAAATTGAAATGAGCAAAACAATTTTGTGGATAATAAGAAAAAAATAATTCTATAACCTAATGCATATGCTGAAAAGTTATCTGAAAAACTATTAACCGAATAACAGATGTATGAATTGAAATTCGAAAAATGTGAACTCACCTCTCGGGATTCGGATGCATGCATGGTTCATGCTATGTTATCAACGTCTGCTATTTTAACTCGTCGATGACTGTGAGAAAGGAAAACTTGTCGAAAGGAAATTAGTCGAACGCAACAAGTGAAAACATTGTCTTGATTTCCTTCAAAACTATGCGTATACAAATAAACAGTCCCGAATAAACACCAACACTGGGGGCAAAATCTGCGTTTTGCCATCTAATCATTAATTCCAATCTCTACCCTTTCCTCTCTCTTCATTACTGGGTTAAGAAACTTTAAAAGATATAGGCCCTTAGTAATAAAAATACGAAAAGCAACTAATAAAATCGCTGTTAGTTAAGTGATTGTAATTTGCTTTTAAATTTTCGTAGTAATAAAACAAATTTAGTACAAGTCAAATTAAAAATAGTCATTGTGATTAATTTTCACTACTGTAAACTTGCACAAATGACTTTTACAGGTCGAAGAAATTCAATTCAAATTTCGGATTAAAAATTTTCCATTAGTGTAGTACACATTTTAACGCATTCAATCGTTCTTTTATAATTTTTGAATGCTCTATTATTCATTTAATTACATTTAATTTGCTATTGTCTGTATTGACTTTAAACCGCCTTAGATGCGGGTGAGCCTAAACTGTTTCCTATTTTCGGAGTAACATTCCTTTTTATTACTACCGATTTGGAAATAGTGGTCACTTTAAAATAAAGACAAAGTTTAAATTCGTTTATTACTAAGGGCCATAATCTTAAGAAAAAAATGCAATGTTTTTCGAAAATAGCGGCATCTTTGTTGAGGTTTTAGTAATAATCATTTCGAGGTCCCAAATAATTTTCTAAAGGTCACTATTTGTTATTCTAAATTTGAATTTCCTTTCGACGAATTTCCCTTCCTCACAGTTGTCAACGAATTTGCTTTCAAACGGTTGTCGATAAGTCTCGTTTCTCATCGAACCATCCACAATATATGATTCATATATGTATATGTAGGTATCATCTCCCAAATTGTGTCTTTTCGAGGGCTACAGGGGCTCTGGGATGACCTAGAGACCTAAAACATTGCACGCTTATAGTACGACCCGAGAGGAATCTATCGGTACAGTATCTACAATATTTACTCATATACGTATGTACGAGATGTATACCGGTAATTTGTTAAGAAAATGCCTTATAATTCTGTATATAAACAAGATTTAGACCACGCAGGTATAAAACGACCACCAAAAATATTTCAGACAGTCCAGCAGTTAGACGCAGATCTAAGAATTCTGGCGTATTTTTCCTTAATAAAGAGAGGAGATCATTTATAAATTGGCGATGAAGACATTTGTCGAGGCCATAAAGAATAGAAAATAACAATTGACTACATATGTATTTAGGTAATAAGCATTCACTGTGTTTGGGAGATAAATAAATAAATATTTTGATTCTCACAGCCATTCGTGCTGTGCGACAAAAGTATGGGATGGACCAACAGTTTTATGCCTTTTCCGAAGGACAATTTTATCGATTGAAAGAAGCTTTTAGACGAATGTTTGTCAGGCGTTCGCGAGAGATGGGATGGGAAATTTTTTTTTTTTTTTTTTCTTTTTCTGAGACTCAAACCCTGAGCCATCCACTCAGTGATCGCGTTCTTCGCCACTGAGCCACAGCGCCCACTTTGTGGAGGAACTGCAACAAGTTTGCACATCTATACCCCGTTGAAGTACAGGGCTACCTAAACGATATAATGAGTAATACACGCATAAAGAAAATATGTTTCTGAAACTACATCAAACAAAAAACGGTTCATCTGGCGATAAACCAGTCAAGGCAGTATTTGCAGGATAGGCATATTGAGACAGCATCTGGCAAATACAACATTAATCTATTAGTCAGATTTTCCAAAGCTATTCGTTGACGTTATGAGAAACTGATAATTATTATCAAAGGTCAGAAACTCAGCCTCTGACTGTTCAGACTTTTTTGGGCTATTTTTTTTTTTTTTTTTGTTGAAAAAAGCACGTGGGGAAATCATATTTGAGAGGCATTTCTGATAAAATTCCTTCCTTAGAACCTGCAAGTTAGGGAAACTGGCCGCATGCACATGGAGATCCTATAAATTCAGATTTCAGGAGGGAGATCATGTAAGTAATTAAGCTGAACTGGAAAAGCTATAAAGTAATCAAAAGTTGTTCATGTGGATCATCTGCATCTGTACGATTGTGGATTTTTTAAGACTCCTGGCAAATAAAATTCATTTTCAGTGCGATGGAAACACCTAGTTTAGATTTCCAAGTCTTGTTACCAAATTCACAGTTTTGTTGTGCAATGCCAAGTCACTAGTAATATAAAATTAAGTGTTTTTTGCTCAATTTAACGCGTTGGTAGATATAGGTACAACCTACTATTACTTTTGATGGTGCTACAGTCCGAGGTGGACCTGGGCCTCAACCAAAAAGAGTCTCCAACCTGCTCGACCTTTTGCTAGCCGCCCCCAGTTTTGCACATGGAGATGGTTGCGGTCCCTTTCCACTTGTGCGCGCCACCAAAGGTGAGATCTACTTTTACTCGTAATATGTACATATATATTAAAGAAACTACAAACTCGGGAGAAGCCGGACGGGTCGCAGTAGTAACATAATATTGCTGTTTGGTTCTCAATTAAAAAAATTCCTATTTATGTTTACATTTCAAGTTAATAGAAACACTTTTTGTTCCGTCTATAATAGCTTAAATAATAATAATAGCTTAAAGCATTCAAAACTGCATATATGTATATGCACCTAATTAAAAATACATTGGTATGTACATATATAGGAAACAATTTGCGTAAAACACCGGCCACAGATAAGTACAGTCGAAAAATATGAATCAACACATCAATAACACCCAGATTAAATATTCACTTAGTGCTATTTCTTAGAACCAAAAAGTATAATTAATTAATTCACTTAATTAACAAATTATTATTTATAACCACTGACAGCCAGACAAGCCTTGCAGTGCAAGTTCCAAATTAGATCACGTCAAAGTTAAAATCCACAATCCTCACCTTATCCGCATCGGTGCCTTTGAAAAGTTCCGGTTTGAGAGCATCACGTTTCTTATTTATTGATTTGTATCTGCCAGATCTCGAGATGGAATATTTTCTTCGATCATGACCGTACTCCTCCATGCGCCAACGAAGCTCCTCCTCTTGCAAAACACTATCCAAATAATTAATCGGCTCGTTAGTCATGACTGTGATTACTTGACTTCGGATAAACGATGCCTTGAAGCAAATATCTCGATTTTCGGCAAACGAAAAAAAAAAACTGTTTAACGACGACTCACGCTTATAGACAGGTAGACACGAAGACCTCAACTGAATTGGTTCATTTGAAATTACCATTAATTTTATCAAAATATACACCTCAAACAATAATAAATAATCATATATGAACAAAAACAAAAAAAAAGCTAAAATTATTGCCAGTGAATCAAAATGATATACAACGTACAACAGCGACTTTTCACTGGTTCCGTTTGATAAGAATCGCACACAAATAAAGATATGCACTTCTCGGATGAGTAAGTGGTTCACAGTAAAAGAAATAGAGCTAAAAAAATAGTATCTAGGGAGGGCCTCAGCAATGTTTTATTGTTTAATTTTAAATAGTAAACTAGATAAATTTTAGAATATTTGTCAATATACATACAAGTATATACATCGTGAACGCTTGATTTAGTCATTTACTATAACCCAGTACGCCCAAAAACTTGTATTTCTCTATTCACTTTAGGATAGCACCCAGTCATAGGAAGGCATGCGTTACTTACCTACTAACAATTGGGTAAATAAAGTGCACGACTGGGTGGCATGTACTTGCACATATATATGTATTCATTCCGTTAATTTCAAAATCACTCTTATTTGATTTTTATTTATTTTTGAACAAAACGCTAAGAATAAAAAATAATAATTTCAAAATCTACACAGTGATACCCAAAAAATATACAATTTTTTTTTTTTATTTACCAGTGAATAGGTAAAGTACCGTTATACATACTTCTCGACAAATACCTTGTACGCCATCTGGTAGCATGTATCAGCCACAAATCAAATATAAAATTTGATCAAAATTGTTGAAACCGTTTTCGTGCAAATCGTTTTTTTTTTCTTTTTTTTTAATTCGTCATTAGTAAAGTACCTTTCATTTTTGGGATAGAGCAGTAGTTCCCAACCTTTTTCGGTAAACAGTGCTCTTGGTGTTCAAGTTATTTTTTCACAGCGCCCATAGTCATAGTCAGTGAAAGTTATAGTGACGTGGTGATGCTAAGTTTTATCAAAAAACTTTTAATTTCTATGTACAAAAGGATCTAGTCTTAAAAAATAATCACGTCACTTCACAACAGATACTTCTTCATACCCAGGCAACTCAGGGAAATTCGAAGTGGTGTATTCCAGAGCCAAAGGGAAAACATTGCATAAATGTCGCACTTTTAGGGTTTACAAATTGGTAAGAAACATTTTTCAGCTATGTTTATACATGATGAAAATTCAAAAGATCTTCAATGTGCCCGTATATACATAATTAGAACTTTTTTTCATTTTCACTCGGAAATATGAAAAGTTCCCCTGTGGACAAAAGGATGTTGGGCCGGGCACCTCTGTGTTAGAATAAAAATTTTGATTTTGCCTTAAATTGTCACCCTATAGATCACAGATATGAAGTTTGAAGAAAATCCGTCAAGGCCTTTCATTCTATTTTCATTCTAACTTAAAAATTATTGGTACTTCAATTTTGCAAAAATTCAATTCTCTTAAAAACGGCTTAAACGATTTCAATAAAAATTCATATCTAAAGTAATGTGGGCGGTTGCAATAAGATTGTTCACCCAGTTTTTCAATAAAAATTCGACTAACGGTATTTTATCTATTGGGGGATTTGCGAAAAATTGGCTCGAACGATTTTGTTTAAAATTTATACCTAAGTAATAACATGCCATATGTAAGAATATGGCATTCAAATTGTTGACATATGATTAACAAAGTATTTCAGCCTATAAACGCATTTTACGAAAAATCATTTTTTTCGCTTATCGATTACGCCTAAATATGAAATCTGAACAATTTTTAAACGAACAGCATATCGGGAGGAACTACGTGCGACCCAGTCGTGTACTTTATTTGAGTTTCTCTATTACAGTAATACCAAGATTGATCAAAAACTTGAGATCGAAAATAGGTGCAATTAAAAAGATTAAGTACACAAAATCGAAATCATATAAACTAGTCTGCTCAAAATAATTTCTGTTGGAGACACCGGAAAGGTTTGTAGTGAACCAGTAGAAAATACCAGACAATATGCGCGTAGAGCTAGTATATTTACGGAAAGAGGTAAGGTTAGGGTAGATAAGGTGGATGCCCTCTGAAGCAGTTAGCCATACATAGACCGCTATTTTGATTCCACAAGTTTACCTTTATTAATTTCTGATCGTGGAAGAAATAAACCTTTTTATGGTTTATTAATTGCAACTTATTCAAGCGCTACAAAGGAGAAACTTCGCATAGCTACGCATTTTATTATAAACAGAACCGAAAGTGCAGAGAAATAGTTTCTCATTTTTCGACATCGCCATAGGTGCGATAGAAGTACTGACATGCCTGCCTATAATACAATGTCTTGGTAAGACTCATATGAGTTTACTTTGATGAGCTCTACTGGTCGTGATTACAAGTAAAAATACAACTCCATACTAATATTCGCTCAAACATTCATGCTGAGATCAATGTCTCTAACTGCTCGTATGAAACAGAGTCGAGCTTCTTCTGTGACCCTTGTTAAGTTCCTATGACTACCTAGTCAGCTGTGCAGTTCTGCAATCACCTTCAGCAATTTGCGATAGCTCAATATCAACCAGAATTTTATATGTAACTTGCATATGTGATACCTACGTGGCCGTAGATCTATTTAACTAAAAAAAAAACGGATTTATGTGATCCCCTACCTTACGTATAGAAGGTTACAAGTTACATGAGTGTGACAGATACACGGACAGACTGACAACGTTTTGAATCCATTAGTGTTCCGTTTGTACCATTCTTGTACGGAACACTAAAAATAAATTAATTTGTTAAGATTTTCCAAAAGTTGGTATGCCATAATCGTGTATATGTCAAATACATTTCAAACATTGATTTCGAATAGCCAATTTTCATAAACCAGTTAATAAGCAAAGTGTCATTAAATGTATTTTTTGGAAAAAACAAAAACCATCTTTTCAATTCAATTTCGATTCAATATACAATTTAATAAGAGTAGCATAGAAATGGAACAAAATAGAGATCATTCTATAACTGTTACCAGTTAGAGTTGAATGACCCTCGATAAATAGAAGTACAAAAATAAAAAGTTCAAATGTGGGGTAAATCAGTTAGTAATTAATGTAATGCAAAATGAGAAAAAAAAGGAGAATTATATTAGAATAGACAAAATTATAAAGTACATAAGTAATGAAAGTGAAAATAATTAAATCTAAATTAAGATACAGTTCGTAGAAATAATTCAATGTGAGCACAGTCTAATGAAAATCCTTTACTTTTTTTAAAAATAATTTAAAATTCGGAATTATTCTGATAGAAAGAAGTAATTTGTTGAATAAAATTGGTGCAGTTATGGTGTAGAAATGAGTATGTTTGGACCTGTGTGCAAATGGAACATTAACTAAAGCCATATTATTTACTCTCAAACTATAACTTCTAGAAAATCTAATGGGAGTGTTACCGCTCCGTTTATAGAACTCTCTCAGAACTTTAAAAATATAGAGATGTCTTAGAGGGAGAATACTCAATTCTTGAAATAGCGGCGATGAAGCTCATTTTCGCTTACATGGTTTTATAAACAAACAATATTTTTGAGTTTGGGGATGACAACCATCAGGAGACTCCAAAACGTTCTTCATTTATCCTGAAAAGTCACTGTATAATTGTCTTGCGGCTTCATCAAAATGAGAAATGTGTCTTTAGCACAACGGTAGTTTGAAATAGATTCCCAATTATGTGAGAATGTCGTTTAAATGTGGGTCGCTCCGACATATGCCACCATTCGTACTCTTGTTTTCCAAAACTAGTGCGATGAAGCTCATTTCCGCTTAAATGGCTTTATAACCAAATAAAATTGTCGAGTTTGTGACGATCGCAACACACAAACATTTTAAAAAATAACAAATTACCTTCTTCAAAAGTTTGAACATGTTTTTTTTTTAATGTTTGGCCGCCATATTTGTTCCTATGTCTAGAATTTGTTGCTCCACTAGTACCGAATTGTTATCCCAGTCATCCCTGTCAGCAATCCTTTTAAAAATGATTTTGTCATAATCAGGAATGGAAGTGACGAAGTTCGTCTTTTCCGGTAACGTACGCCATTGGATTAGTATAAAACGTTGCTGCTTTATTATAGACCAACTTCTCTCATTCGAAAGGGTCTTGTTAAGGTCATATTTATAAGTTCACCGTAGATTCGATAGATAGTATAAGAGTGTATCCGAATGCTGCTGTTGAAATAGTTTGTGCCCCATAGTTCTATACTTTCCTAAGGAAATTTGTATAGCTTATTTTGCCCAGTGAAGGTCACCAGGCAATCACGCCATACGTAAGTGAACTGCATTCGGTTAGTGTCCCACTTAGTGTCGAAGACTCTCTTATAGGAGTGCAGGGCGTTACCCTCCAACTCAGTTTGGATTTAGAATTACTCTTATGTAGATATTAAGCTTGGCTCAACAATTTTAGAATAGTATACTACAATCTGGGAGCTTTGTGATTGCGATTGTTTCATTGTGAAAAGTACCAGTTCGGTTTGGGAGGGTTAGACTCCAGACCGAATTTCTATTTTCAACGAACTAGTTTCAATTGTGTGTACATCAGATCTTAAATGATTGGCAAATATAAAATATATATTATACATTAAGTTTGCTTAATATATATACATATGTATACTCGTATATATATTTAAAAAAAAACATATAAAGTTTGGACAAATGTTTCCTTCTTTGTGTAGTTTTTCAACAAATATTTCATTCCTTATAAGCTTCACTTAAAAAAGGCACAAACTTGCTTGTGATTTGTTGATATAAATGTTAACCAAAAATATTTATAAACAAAATGGTCCTTAGTAATAAACGAATTTAAACTCTCATTTTTCTTAAAGTCGCCTTTAACTCCAAATCGGTAATAAAAATCTCGAATGTCACTCCTCAAATAGGAAAGAGTTTAGGTGTGGCTCGCCCGCCTCTAAGTAGGTTTTAAAATGACAGCAGTTGAAGTGAAAATTGGGGATGAATACATTATATGTGATTTTGATTTATTCATGATAAATCAATAGCTCACAGAAAATCTATAAAAGACCGGTTCAATTTGTTAAAATACTGCAGTAATAAAGAATTCTTAGTCTGAAATCTGAATTGAATTTCAAAGCTCAGCTGTTCAGTTTCAGATCAGGGGAAATGTGGAAATAAAACACAATAACTATTTTGAATTTGACTTCTTCTAAATATGTTTTATTACTACGAAATTTTACATGCAACTAACTAACATCGACTTTAGGAGTTGCTTTTACTGTTTCTATTACTAAGGGCCATTGTTTTTAAATTCATATGCTATTGGGGTTCCAACCTCAAATCTTCGCGATCAATAGGTGCAGATGATGATGCACAGACCATTTTAACCCTATTCTTGTTCTTTACTCTAATAAAGCCTATCATCCCCCAGAGTTTGATTTTCTAAAATTGATTGATTAACCCGTAAAGGAAGACAACTATTTCATGCATTTCTGAGAAAATCGTCGAATAAACGAAGCGGCTCTAACCGGAAAATGATGCATTTTACGAAAAATATGTTTAAGATAAGATGGTCCCATTATTTTCTTAGTAAAATTGTCATTTAAAGAGATATTCACGAAAAAGTTAATTTTTGATTGACTTTGTTTTTACAAGATTGCGCCAAACGCATACCCCACATTTGGAAATTTCCTTTATAAAAAAAAATAAATAAAAAATAGAAAGTGTCGGCAAAAAAAAGGTGCCTTTTCTGTGAAAGAGATGCCTTTTATTTTAATAAAATGAAAAAAGAAAGGGCATGGGATGATGTTTGAAAAGAAACGGGCAGATTGATTTGACAGATAGGTATGCAGGCAAAAGTATTATGGTCATCAGTTGGAATTGACAGAACATAGGAAATTTGTATGAAGTATGAAATGCTTCCCTATTTTCTGTCAATTCCAACCGATGACCATAATACTTTTGCCTGCATATTTATCTGTCAAATCAATCTACAAATTATTTTTCTCTCATTGTTCTATCTCTCTCATGTTTTGCCCGTTTCTTTTTAAACATCATCCCATGCCCTTTCCTTTTTCATTTTATTAAAATAAAAGGCATCTCTTTTATCGAAAAGCCACCTATTTTTGCGAACAGTTTCTATTAATATGTGCACAAATTCAAAGTCCGACATTATTTTTTTGGAAAATTTTCATAACAAAAATAACAACTGTAAGATTTACATATGCAATGAGTGACTGAGACCGCTCTCACTTATGTTCGCTTATGTTTGCAAAAGTGAACGAACATTTAACCAATCGAAGCTGGGCTTATTATGTATTGGATGATTAGATTGTGAGTATTCGTGGGCTTACATGTGCGTGTATATGCAAGCGAATTTTGATTATGTTTCTCAATTTAATCTCCGATGACCGGCTCACAAAAAAAAAACACGTAAAAAACAGGCTAAATTTGTCAATACTAGAACCCCGAATAACTATTCAGCCGCAAAAATGAGACAGATCTAAAAATGGGCCAAGATAAACTTGTTCCAATACCTTTCTAAATAGTATTTACCACATCCCTTAACCTACTACTCGTATGCACATTATGTTTGTATGTATATAAATATACTGTACCTGTCTGTTATTTTATTTATTTTTTTTTTCTGTCTGTCCATGTGTCTGTCACCCGATTATAACTTTTGAACCGTTTGACCTCGAGAGTTGCAATTTTGCACAAAAATATTGTAGCATAATAATAACTACGCCCCCTAAAAATATGACGCAACAAATTCCGAAGTGACTTTTCATTCTGGCAGAATTTTGGTTCGAACTGTCCTTTCATTCGAGGATCGTGTCTGGGACGAAGTCTCCACAGCTCATGTCAACGAAAGAGACGAATAATATCAGGGATAAAAGGGAATTATAACTGCAAGAATTATTTCTCTTGTTCCAGTGGTCGAAGAATTTGCTAGAAGTTTCTGGCTATCAGAAACTTCTGCTATATAAGGACAGATGGCGATCAAAAAAAGGGACAGTAGTTTTTAAACTGTGGCGAAGAGATTGGAAAAGTGATAATGGGCGAAGTTGTAATTTGGTGATAAATTGAAAGTGGAGAGTAAACAAGAAAAAGTAATTAGTTTGGATTTGTGAATTAACTAATTGAAAGGAGATAAAGTGATTTGAGAGGAAAGAGACCTTGTAAGAAAAGAATTTGCGAAGAATAGTATAGTGTGAACTTGAATTGTTCTATAGACTAGAAAATAAAGAAATAAATTTCACAGAATATCGTTTTATCTACTCGAGCCGTAGCTAGCATATTACAATATTATAGTATAGGTGAACCGAATATAATTATGTTAAAAATATATCCGTGGGCTGTTTTGAGGATAAAATGTAGGTATCCAAAGAAAAAACAAATTCTATCACACTAAAGTTCAAAACAGTTCTAAAGTTCAAAACAGTTCAGATATGTAAAAACAAAATATTTATTGTCTAAGTAAGTTTGGGGAACAAAAAAGCAGTACTATGCTTTTTAGCACAAAATGTTCAAACTCCATCGTTTTTACAATCAACAACATTTCAAGGTTATTTGGTGGAAATTACAGCTCGCAAGCAAAGTTTAACAAAAATTTTGTTTTAAATTTGCGTTTGAAACAAAAGCCATGAATTCTATTTTATTTAAAGCTACTCGTATTGGTTAATTGAAAAATCATGTAAAATTCAGCTGACACATAACAAACCCGTCCCTTATCATATAAATGCAATTGAATTATCAATTTCACCTGTGCCTATCTATCTGAAACGCGACAAGACAATCGCTAGAGCAAGCAACCCTACGTTCAAGTGTGAACACACTCTGCTCTCAAGTGCTCTTTTATGCGATTGATTCGCTTTATATTTATTTACATTGTTTCTTTTATTTAATTTGTTTTCAAATTTTCTCTGTCGGTGATATTCTAGTCTTAATAGCTCTTATCCTGCTTATACTATGTAAGAAACCCACTTTCGCTTTGTCTCTTCAAGCCGGCACGTTTTTATTTTTATCTTAGGGTATTTGCAAATCGTTTCGGAGAAAAGCGCAGTATATCCCCGCTGGAATAAGAATCATTTCTGATGAAGGTGGTGGCTTGCAACAGTCACTGATAATGTTTTCATTGCCAAATCGTAGAATTTCCGAAAATTTTACAAAGGTTTGGCAACGGTTCACCATAAATTTGGCAATTGTTTTGACTGTACAAAATTGTGTCACTCTCAGTAAGTTGCCGAAATTAATTTGATTATCACAGCGAAACCTTATCTTTCTTATCGTGTGTAGGGTAGGCTAACTTTAATAAAGAAATAATTGAGGTGTGTATACTTAATTGGCTTTCGCTTAGGTATGAATAAAAAATGGTTAAACTGATTTCAGTAGTCTAAAACAGTTGGAAAAATCACATTTGGGAATTTTTTTACATGCTTCTCAGCTCCAACCAACTCTTCTGTAATTGCCGATATTCCTCTTCCTGCACTTCTTCTGTCTCAAATTAATTGCTTTCATTGCATGGCCTGGCGGACTTAAGTACCGTAAATTGTTGCAGTACCTATTAACCAGCAGTGCTTATTTATAACATCATAAGGTGAGTCTGTTTTCAGGTTTGCCTTTGTCACCAAAGTAGTGGAAATTTGGTACATGTCCATAATTTTTTGCAATAAAAGGCATTGTTTAAGACGGGTAGACTCAGTTTAATGTTACCGCTTTCCACCGATAAAGCATTCCGCAGCGCATCTATAATAGTTTTCCGATACTTTTGCTATAAACGACGGAATGCCTCAGGGATGTATACTCTCACAAACTCCGTTTGTACTCTAAATTAATGCCCTACTCAAGTCGAGTAAACAACAAGATCATTAGCTTTGCAAATGACAGCATCCTAATATCACTTTGCTCTACTCGGTTAGAGCAAAGAAATACTATACATCGGAACAGCTCCTTCTTCTGCACAAAGCCTAAGTAATACCGCAGCTTTAATATTGTAATATGCAAGCTACGGCTCGAGTAGATAAAACGATATTCTGTGAGATTTATTTCTTTATTTTCTAGTCTATAGAACAATTCAAGTTCACACTACACTATTCTTCGCAAATTCTTTTCTTACAAGGTCTCTTTCCTCTCAAATCACTTTATCTCCTTTCAATTACTTAATTCACAAATCCAAACTAATTACTTTTTCTTGTTTACTCTCAACTTTCAATTTATCACCAAATTACAACTTCGCCCATTATCACTTTTCCAATCTCTTCGCCACGGTTCTAAAACCAACTGTGTTCTTTTTTTGACCGCCATCTGTCCTTATATAGCAGAAGTTTCTGATAGCCAGAAACTTCTAGCAAATTCTTCGACCACTGGAACAAGAGAAATAATTCTTGCAGTTATAATTCCCTTTTATCCCTGATATTATTCGTCTCTTTCGTTGACATGAGCTGTGGAGACTTCGTCCCAGACATGAACCTCGAATGAAAGGACAGTTCGAACCAAAATTCTGCCAGAATGGAAAGTCACTTCAGAATTTGCTGCATAAACATAGGAGCGTAGTTATTATTATGCTACACTGTCCCCCTCTTAGACGTGTTCGTCCCGAACAAGTGCGGCCATTGTATCGACTCAGTCGGTCCACATGAACCACTTTCATTTTGGCCCTCGGTCCTCGCTGGATGCGGTAGACAACATCGTTGATGCGGGTTACTATTCTGTAGGGACCTTCCCAGTTCCGCTGTAATTTAGGTGATTTCCCCTTTTGGCGATGGGGATTATACAGCCACACCAGATCTCCTTCCTGGAATCCTGACGTTGTTGCCTTGGCATCATACCTGGTCTTCATGCGGTCGCTCGTCATCTTAATCTGGCTTCTGGTCCTTTGGTGTATGTCCCTAAGCCTTTCCCTAAGGTCCGCCACGTACTCTTCTTCATTTCTGGGCTCATTGGTAGGAGATCCAAATTTCACCTCACTGGGTAAACGAGCTATTCCACCAAATAAGATTTCGAACGGCGTATGTCGAGTAGTGCTATGCACGGCACTTCTATAGGCCATCAAAAACAAGGGAATCTGCCGGTCCCAATCCCGTTGGTAGTCACCTACGACCTTCGAGAGATGTTCGTCCAAAGTCCTATTGAAACGCTCCACCATACCGTCCGACTGTGGATGAAGCGGGGTTGTCCTTGTCTTTTTGATTCCGAGTAGTTGACACATCTCTTGGAAGATTCTTGACTCGAAGTTCCGCCCTTGGTCAGAATGCAATTCCAAGGGCACACCGAATCTGCTAACCCAATTGTAGACGATCTGCTCCGCCACGGTTCTGGCTTCCTGGTTAGGGATCGGAAACGCTTCCGGCCACTTACTGAAGTAGTCCATCACTACGAGTATATACCGATTACCATTGTCGGTTTCCGGAAAGGGCCCTGCGATGTCAATGGCGATTCGTTCGAAAGGTGCTCCCACGTTGTATTGGTGCATCTTACCTCGAGTTTTGATTCTCGGACCCTTGCTAGCTGCACACACGTCGCATTTTCTGCACCAGTCTTCGATATCTTCCTTCGCTTTTAACCAATAAAAACGTTCTCGTACCTTTTCTAGCGTCTTATTCACTCCCAAGTGGCCTCCGGTCGCCCCGCCAAGCATTTCCTGTAACACCTCCTTGACCCTCGTCCGCGGTACGACAAGCTGCATTACAAACGACTTTCCGTCGGAGGATTCCCATTTTCTTCTCAGAACACCTTCTTGGACATGGAGGGAGTCCCACTGCGCAAAATATGCCTTTAAGGTAGGGCTTCTGTGAGAGATGTCCTGATGATCCGGTTTCTCCATGTTCTCCTTCCAGGCCAGAATCGGCTCGATATCCGGGTCTTCCTTCTGAGCGTTCCGGATCTCATCTACGCTCCAGCCGGCGATAGGTTCGGCTCTCATTCTTTGGATGGAAACCAGCTCCCGTTCTTCCTGACGCGCACAATGTTTACAATCCGCTCTGCATGGTCTCCGGGACAGTGCATCCGCATTAGAGTGGAGTTTTCCTTTACGATGCTGTATTTCGTAGTCGTAGATTTGCAGCCTTTCGATCCATCTTGCGACCTGACCCTCAGGACTCTTGAACTGTAATAGCCATTTTAAGGCTGCATGGTCTGTGCGAAGAACGAACTTCCTCCCGTAGAGGTATTTGTGAAAATGCTTCGTAGCCAAGATCAAAGCTAGAAGTTCCCGCCTTGTCACGCAGTAGTTCCTTTCTGGCTTAGAGAGCACCTTACTGAAGTACGCAACCACCTTCTCTTGGCCGTCATGCACCTGGGAGAGTACGGCTCCTACCCCGACATTACTAGCATCTGCATCCACAACGAACGTTTCCCCGGGAGTGGGGTAAGCCAGTATCGGGGCATCGCATAGCCGTTGTTTAAGTGCCTTGAAGCTCTTCTCGCACTCAATTGACCATTTGAATTGTTTTCCCTTTTCCGTCAACTGGTGCAGGTTCTTTGCGATCCCGGCAAAATCCTTCACGAACCGTCTGTAGTAGGTGGCTAGGCCCAGGAAGCTCCTTAGTTGGTGTTTGTCTTTGGGGACTGGCCAGTTTTTCACCGCTTCGACCTTCTCCGGATCGGTTCTCACTCCTTTCGCTGAAATTACGTGTCCCAGGTACTTGACTTCCGCTCTAAACAGGGCGCACTTCTTGGGGTTGAGCTTCAGGTGGGCACTTCGAAGCCTTTGAAACACATCCCTTAGATTGTCTCGGTGTTGCGCAAACGTTTTTCCTACGACGATGACATCATCCAAGTATACCAAACAGGTTTTCCATGTTAACCCTTGCAGGACACATTCCATCAATCGCTCGAAAGTCGCCGGAGCATTGCACAGCCCGAATGGCATTACCGTGAATTGCCATAGCCCATTTCCTGCGGTGAAGGCGGTTTTCTCCCGGTCTTCTGGATGGATCTGCACCTGCCAGTAGCCACTCTTCAAGTCGAGAGTGGAAAACCATCGGGCTCCTGATAGTGTATCTAGCGTGTCGGCAATCCGTGGCAGAGGGTAGCTGTCTTTCTTGGTGACGTAATTGAGCTGCCGATAGTCCACTCAGAACCGCGTGCTGCCATCTTTCTTCTTAACCAGTACAACCGGTGATGCCCACGGACTTTTGGAACTTTCAATCAGACCTTCTTTCTCCATTGCCGACACCATCTCTGCAACTTCTGTCTGCTTTGCCAATGGAAGGCGCCTAGCAGGCTGACGAATTGGTCTAGTATCACCAGTGTCTTTTCGATGTTGTACCAGGTGTGTTCGGCCGTATTCTCCGTCCTCTCCGTCTTGCGTTCAAAACCCTCACTGGAACCATTGTGTTCTTTGGTTCGACTGACGTCTTTTCCACGATGTAGTCTTGAGAATTCTTCTCTGGGTCTGGTTCTACTATGTAGAATCGGTGGCTCCCAAGATCACCTTCCAGCTTCGTCCAAATGATTGTCTCTGAAGACGGCGGCAAAACTTCGTCTTTGCTGATGACTGTCCTGAGAGTTACGGCATTCTCATTTCCGTACACCATCGGAATCTCCACATTTCGATACCTCAGTACTTGCATCCCGATGTCCAAGATTACTTCATTTGCTTTCATGAAGTCTACTCCGATGATGCACTCGTCGCATATATCTGCCACCAGAAACGCATGGGAGAACGTCAGTCCTGCCAGAGTAATCGTAAGACGAACTTCTCCAAATACCTTCGCCATTTCCCCTGTTGCAGTCTTCAGGCAGTAGCTGTTGGTGTTGTGCAGCCAGGAGCTTTTGACGATATCTCTTCTTACAATGGAGGCAGTGGCACCTGTGTCGATGGTGGCTACGCACTTCTTCTCGTTGATTAGTGCCTCCACTGTCAGGCTCTTGTTACCCCGTTTGGTTTGCGAAACTTGAATGGTGGTCCTGGGGGCCTCGATTCCAGTAACCAACTTCTGCCCCGCGAAGTTGGTCCTTACGCATTTCCCGACTGCTGGTTTTGGGAAGTCTGACTGACAGCCAGATGCTTCCTCTCTGCTTCTCCTACTTCCGCAATGTGAACAATTTCCTCGTCTAGGTGCACTTCTGCACTGCCGTTGTAGGTGTCCGGTTTGGTTGCAATTCCAGCAACGGATTTGACTTCCGCGAGCTTTGTCTTCATCCATGACGGCTGTTCTCTGGCATGAGCATTCCACGACGGACATTTCCCTGACACGGTGTATTCCCTGGTATGCTTGGTCCGCAGCCTTCATTGACAAAGCGAATGCCAATGCCTCGGGGAGTGTTCGCTTTTCAGCCATCCTTACAGCCATTTGCAGTTGTCTGTCCTCTATGGCCTGAATAAAAGCTTCCACCGCCATTTCGTTGATAAGCTCCTCACCGGCTTTAGGGTATGAAAGATGAGCTAGTCGCTCTATATCCGCTTGCAACTGTTGGAGCGTTTCCCCCCTTTTCTGGACTCGACTACGCAGCTGAACACTGTACACCTGCTGCATGTGTTCATCCCCAAACCGCATCTCGATAGCCTGAACCAGAGAGTCGTAGTTCTGCTGTTTATCTTCCGGGATGGTCTGCAAGAGCTCCGCAGCTGGACCCCTCAGTGCAAGTGTGAGTGCAATGGACTTCTCTTCATCGTCCCAGCTATTGGTCATTGCGGCCGCTTCGAATTGCCTTTTATAAATTGGCCATGATGTTTGACCATCGAAGATAGGAGGCTGCATCTCCTTTCTTCTCAGACCGTCAGTGGAATATTCCCGTGCTTTCTGTCTCTTCACGTTGCTGAGCTCCTTAGCAAGATTTTCGATTTGCTTCCCTACTATCTCGAATTGCGTATCCACTTTTTCAAACTGAGTCTCTATTTTCCCGATCTGAGTTTCATGTTTCTCAAAATTTTCATCGAATCTAGTTTCGACTTTTCCGAGTTGCGTCTCGACCTTCTCGATTTTCTCTTCAATCACTTCGAATTTGGATTCCAAGTTCTTGTTTTGCTCATCAAGTTTACTTTCCAGAGCATCTAGAGAATTCTTTTGTTCGTCCATTGCTTTCTTTTGTTCGTCCATTGCTTTCTTTTGTTCATCCAGCTTAAGTTCTAGAGAATTCTTTTGTTCGTCCATTGCTTTCTTTTGTTCGTCCAGCTTAAGTTCTAGAGAATTCTTTTGTTCGTCCATTGCTTTCTTTTGTTCGTCCAGCTTAAGTTCTATAGAATTCTTTTGGTCATCGAGCTTATGACTTTGATCTTCTATTGCTTTCTTTTGTTCGTCCATGACTAACTTAAGTTGCAGGAGCAGACTTGTTATACCCGGGTCGGCTACTGTACTTGCTGGTTCCTCTTCCACGTCAAACTCTATGTCATGCGGATTTTCACCTTCCTGCGTTACTGCTTCTTCCAGACGAATCAGTAGGGCATCTTTTCCCCCAGTTGTGTCGAGGTTCCGCTTACTGAGTTCTGCCTTTAGTTGAGTTATACTTAGTTTTCCCAATTTGCGACCCATTTTGCGCAACTAATTAACTCAACACAGAAATCGTTTTTTTTTTTTTTTGTGCAATTTCACACCACGGAAATAGTTATTCACAGAATAAGTTTTATCCCGCTTCTGACACCAATGTAATATGCAAGGTACGGCTCGAGTAGATAAAACGATATTCTGTGAGATTTATTTCTTTATTTTCTAGTCTATAGAACAATTCAAGTTCACACTACACTATTCTTCGCAAATTCTTTTCTTACAAGGTCTCTTTCCTCTCAAATCACTTTATCTCCTTTCAATTACTTAATTCACAAATCCAAACTAATTACTTTTTCTTGTTTACTCTCAACTTTCAATTTATCACCAAATTACAACTTCGCCCATTATCACTTTTCCAATCTCTTCGCCACGGTTCTAAAACCAACTGTGTTCTTTTTTTGACCGCCATCTGTCCTTATATAGCAGAAGTTTCTGATAGCCAGAAACTTCTAGCAAATTCTTCGACCACTGGAACAAGAGAAATAATTCTTGCAGTTATAATTCCCTTTTATCCCTGATATTATTCGTCTCTTTCGTTGACATGAGCTGTGGAGACTTCGTCCCAGACATGAACCTCGAATGAAAGGACAGTTCGAACCAAAATTCTGCCAGAATGGAAAGTCACTTCAGAATTTGCTGCATAAACATAGGAGCGTAGTTATTATTATGCTACAATATTATTCTCACGCATGAAGTTCGACCCCGAAACATTGTCTCCATCTACTTGGCAGTATACAGAAACGAACAGTTCGCTCATCGAAGTCTGGGCAGAACTATGCCTAATCTTAGATACTACCACGGTAGATGTACAGAAGACCTCAATAAAATGATTCATATCGACTTTTGAGCGTCCATCACTTTCATGTGCACCTGGCAAGCCCGCGAACATTTGTATCCTCTATTCCTTCTGCTAAAAAATAAATAAACTGTGAAATTCTCTCCCAGGAGACATACATACCTATTATCAAAATCAATAGACACCTACATGCATCTCGGAGAGATGTCCCAGTGTTATATCTATCCTGAGAGAAGAAGGCATATGTTTCATATAAATTTATTTTAGGGTACACCACAATATTTCTTGTATAGATTGTAGCATTTATTTCAAATCCTATTTTCATTTAGAAAATTAATAACTGATAAGCGCCAAAGTACTTGAGATCTTTTTGCGGTTTTTGCTATTGACACCTTCCCGCTTCTAGTGAAAGCAAAATTTAAAAAAAAAATGGTGAACACTCTAAAGAAAGCACTCCACCTATTCAAGATAATTGCCTATCACATGCATATTGGGAAATAATAAATTGATCAAATTTAAGATATATAATTGTTGTTTTAGAACAACATCTACATAAGCTATTAGACAATGATTTCCGGCTTACTTCTAAAGACGTAGTTTTGTTGCGGAATTCCTTTAATTTTATTCATAAAAATATACACTCGCCCAGTAGCAAAGGACGTCCTGATACGAGTATAAGTGTCAGTTCATTTATTGACGTAAGATCATTGAGTGCCTTAAATTTGAGTACCTTGATATTGGACTTTACCTCTGCACTGCTGAAGATAATTACAGATAAGTTTTGCATTGTCCAAAGATCACGTTCCGCTTCTGCTATCTTTACTATCTGAAAACAAGAAATTGACAGTGGTTGTATATTATTTAGCCATAGTCCTGACTTACACTTGTACGCATATATATATAATATCATTTAACAACCCATCATTTAACTTAGCTCACTTGCTAAGACTTGAAAATAATGTTAATTTCAATCTAGTCACTAGGTAGGCCTGCTGAAAAAAATTCTATAAATTTTATGTCCCGAAAGATCCAGCCACTGAAAAAGAAAACACCGATTTTTAAAGCCAAATATGATACATACGTGCAACAATCAATTTAATACCTAATGTCATAGTAATGGGGGACCTCATAGTGCGCCAAAGTAAACTGACGGCTAAGAGGCCTCAGGGACCGCAATGACAAATCAATCTATGAGTCCTAGGGCTGTCTCAGTTACGACTGGTTACGACTGGCCGACAGCAAGTGATCATATCTGGCCATGATATTCGAAACAGTCGAGTAGCCGACATCGTACTAGAACGAGCATCTGATAGTACTCGTAGCTTACATAAATATTATCTATCTGCCTTCGTACTCCAAACGTTAGAAGCATTGACTTGACTGAACAATCCAAGAAGTTGCAAGTATTACAGGTGCGATAGCAGAACGATATTAGCTAAGTATTTTAAATGGATGGAGAAACCATATTTCAGCCATTTTGAGTCCCATTGTCAATAATAATACGCCTCAATTTCAGGATGAGCTACCCGATGCTCGAAATGTACCCTTATTCCCATAATCGTGTCACCCGTAAATAAAGAGTCAGGCACAAAATCAGTCGTTCACAGACCTCAGAAGAGAAAGGACGTGTTTCGGCTTCTTTGCGAATCGAGAGTATAAATCAAGTTGTGTGTCAGAGTGGCAATACCAAATCACCAGCGTGGTGCAGTGAAAGTAGTGGTAGAAACGAGTCGTTCACAGACTTTCAGAGAGTGTAGACGTGTTTCGGCTTCTCAGTTAAAATCGGTGTGATTTCAAGTGCAGTATTAGACAGTGTTCTTCCAAGTGGCAAATTAGCCTACAGGTAGTGGTAGTGTTCTACCAAACCAGTGGACCCTGGTTCAATCCCGGACTGGGTAAAATCAAATTCTGTACTTTTTTTTTCATTTGTGCATATAAGTGAAAATAAAGTAAATAAAAAAAAGTGTTAGCGATGGAGAGTGAGCGGTCCGCGCTCCCAATAGCGGGACCAGCTGGTGGGCTGACAGCATCATCCGATGCAGTGCAGGTAGGCCACTCAGCAACAGTGGCAACCGCAAGTAAGGGGAAAAGGAGAAGGAAGTTAAAACCTTCTCCCAACCTTGTAAAGCGTCCCTCCACATCAGCTCCAACTGAACAGCTGCCCGGTGGAGTGAGTGAAGGGGCGCCGAGCACAAGAACAACAGCAGCAGCAGAAAAAAAACGACAGAGGTCCGATGACTCTGTCGAGTTAGCGTACATCTCCGACGGTGGGGAAGGCCACTACGTTGGAGATGAGAAGAATAGCTTCGGAGTACTGGCGTCCTCCGAATCAGATGACGAGGATGAAGAGGTCGAGAGTCTGACTACAAGCATCAGACAGCTGGAGCAGAGGGTGAGTGCCATAAAGGCCAAACAAGTGGCCAGAAGGGAGAGAGAGCGGCAGCTAGAGCTCCAGCGCGCTCAACAGCAACAACAACTACAGCAGCAGCCGCCAGAAAGCCAGCGGCAAACCACAATACAGCCGCAAATACTGCAGCCGAAGCAGCAGCAACAAGAACAGCTGAAAAAACAGCAGCAAATACTACAGCAGCAGAAGAAGCAGCAAGCAATTAAACAACTACCGCAGCAGCAGCAGAAACAACAGCAGCAGAAACAGCAGCAGCAACAGAAACAACAGCAGCAACAGCAGCAGAAACAACAGCAACAACTACCGCAACAACAACCGCAACAAAAGACGACGACAAAGGCGAGGGTGCCGCCAATAAATACCTACAAGGTGGAGTTGAAGGATACCATCGAACTATGTAAGTCGGCCATAGGCAAAAATTTTAGTATTAAAAGATTAAATGAAAATAGGCATGCTATCCACTGTAATACAGTGGAAGATTATAAAAAAATTAAGCAGTTACTTAGGGACACGACGACGGAGTTCTTCTCCTTCACCCCGAAGGGGGAAAAGCGGCAAACAATGCTGCTGAGGGGGATAGACCCGTCCACTGATCCGGAGACGCTCCTTGCGCTGCTTAAAGAGAAAGAGTGCAACGAGCTCCAATTCGTAGGGGTCAAGCCATTCACCACAGCTAAGGCAAAAAGGGAGAAGCGGAAACTGCCGTTCTTCCTAGTTCAGCTTTCACCCAATAGCAAGCTGGATGGTCTAAGGAGTATTAAAGTCCTAGACTACCAGGTTGTCGCCTGGGAAAAATTAAGAAGGAGCGAAAACATTTTACAATGTGTTCGCTGCTAAAGGTTCGGTCACGCCGCGTCGAACTGCGAAATGCAGCCTCGATGTGTCAAGTGTGGAAAGAACCACAAAGCAGAGGAATGCACTCTAGGTAAGGATGGAGTTGCAGATAAGAGCCAGCTCTCGTGTGCTTTATGCAGGAACTCGGGACACACCGCAAACTATCGGGGTTGTCCTAAGTTCCAGTATATTAAGAAAGTAAATCTGGTTCGTCAGGAGAAGGTTGTAGTGAAACGTCCACCTGCTCCAATTCAAACACCATCCGTGACTCCCCAAGTGACCTACGCCCAAATGGCGGCAGGTCGGGGAAACGCGGAACAGAAAAGACCGAAGGTTGCTTCTCAGGCCCCAGCGCCTAGAGCACCGGAGGCTCAAACTGACATGCTGGCCATCTTGCTCTCTATCCAAGGGCAGATGGAGCAGCTTCAACGTCAGGTACAGGAGCAGGCGAAGCGGGTGGACCAGATCTACGCACTTCTGCCGGGCTTAACGCACCTTCAGTCGTAATGGGTACGAACATGGAGGAGCAATCCTTGAAGATCCTTGCGGTGAATGTGAATTCACTGATTAGGATCGAGCGAAGAGCCGTATTGTTTAAGTTGCTTGAAGACCAAACCCCTGATGTGCTTATGGTTAGCGAAACAAAGCTATCCCAGAAGCACAAATTGGGGCACAATAAATACAGTATTGTCAGAAGAGACCGACCCAACTCTACACAAGGAGGAGGTGTTGCGATCTTCATACGCAAACAATTGCAATTTAAAGTAATGTACAGCGGTGAAGTGCGAAGGTTCCAGGAGCTGGAAGCGTGTATCGTGTGCATCCCTCTCCGTAGTGGAAAGAGGATGTACTTGGTCGCACTCTATGCACCTGAAGTTACTCGATCTACTTTATTTATTTCAGAGCTCGAGACACTTTTTCGATTCCTAAGGCTGGAGTCGGAGGAGAATTATTTCATCATGGCCGGAGATCTCAATGCCAAACATAGAGATTGGGGAAACAACACACCTAATCCTAGAGGGAACCTACTATTCAATTGGTGGGGTCGGCACAGTGTCGAGTATAAACTCGATTTGAAAGCAACAGATAGTCCGTCGTTTCCTAGAAGTGGCTCTTATCTGGATCTTATGCTGTTCGACGTACGGTTACAACTGACCGACATGGACCGACAAACTATAAACTGCCTGCACACATTTGTGTATGACAGTGACCATTGCGGACTTAGTGCCGAAATAACGATTCCCAACGAAATTGCGGAGTTGGAGGAGTTTGTCCAAACGTACTCCTACAATTATAGTAGGACGCGTTGGACTCGCTTCTCCAGAACTTTAACAAGAGCACTCTCCTCGAACTCGCTCTACCCACCGTCCAATAGGAATCTGTCAAACGAGGAGATTGACTGGTACCTAAAACAAATGGACGAGACAATTAAACGAACTATGGACAATACGATACCTCGGTATCAACATACTGACAACGCAGACATATTCCGCAATGCAACAATTGACGCACTACACCAACATAAAAGTAGACTGCTGTCGAGACTAAAAACCTTGTACAGACAGTTTACTGACAGACAAAACTCGGAGGTTAGGACGCTGAAGTCGTTGATTAAAAACCTCCAAAAATTAATTAGAGAAAATTACAGACTTTCTGTAAATTTGCATTGGAACAATAAAATTCGGGCTGTAAAATCCAACAACCCGAGTATGTTCCCGCAAATAAATAAAATATTTCGGAGGAATAATCAAAACGACCTTCCGTGTCTTAAGATCCCCCGAACGACGAACAATGGACGAATACTTATAACAGCAGGTATAGATCCAAATAACGCAGTAGAGGATGACAACTTCTTTGTGATCGAAGATCCGCAGGAGAAGGTAGAGGCTATAGGAGCGACTTTCCAGGAAGTGTACAAGGTGAATGATACCATTTCCCCGAACCACGACCTGGAAAATCGCGTCCTTGTGCACAACTTCTACCTTCGAAATGATATAGAGCACTGGCGATCCGAGAACATAGGTTTTACCGAGTTCAATGACGATAACATGGCAAATAATGTCATCGCCGATGAAAGGGTACATCCCCCGTACATATCGAAGGTGGAGCTCCAAGCGATCTTCGACTCATTGAGGAGGAAGAAATCTGTAGGAATCGATGGAGTATCGAACATTGTGCTTCGACATCTCCCTCTAGAAGCGGTGGACATTTACACAACTCTGTTCAACAATGCACTGAATAATGCACATTATCCAGCGCATTGGAAAACAGCAGTGATACAACCCATCCCCAAACGGGGTAAGGACACTTCCAATCCGGCAAATCTCCGGTCGATAAGTCTCCTTCCGAACATCAGCAAGGTATTCGAGAAAGTGATCAATAGAGCCTTGCTTAAGTGGACTGAGAACAGTAATATAATTCCGGATAACCAATTCGGTTTTAAGGCGGGGCATGACACAATACATGCCGCGTCTAAACTGGTATCGGATATCCAATGGAACAAAAGCAAGAACCAATGCACGGGTGCCTGCCTGATTGACTTGGAGAAGGCCTTCGACACCGTATGGTTAGAGGGACTCTTCTACAAGCTGAGCAGGTTGGGCATAAGCAAACCACTGTTGTACATACTTTATAACATGCTCACCGGTAGGCAGTTCATCGTCAAAAATGGCAATGTGACTTCTACTGGAACATTTCTAATTAAAAATGGTCTGCAACAAGGTGCGGTTAATTCACCGATCCTTTTCAACATTTACACGAGCGATCTCATAGGATCACTACACCATGCCATAGCGTACGCAGACGACTTGATCGCGTACAGATCAGGACCAAAAATCGAGGTCATTGCAATTCTCTTGCAACGTGACTTCGATAAGATTCAGCGATATTGCGATGACTGGAAGTTGAAGATCAACTTCCAGAAATCGGAAACCATTCTTTTTAGGACGCCGTTGTCTGGGGCCTCTAGGGATACCAGAAAGAATTGGCGAAAGTTCTCAATCGTGGGACCGCACGGACAGCCACTTGCGAGTCGAAGTGTAGTCAGATACCTGGGGCTCTGGTTAGACCAATATCTATATTTTAACAAACATATAGATGCTGCTCTGGCCAGAGCCAAAGGTGCTTTTGCCCTTACAAAGAGACTTTTTTATAGCAAGCAACTCGATGCAAGGGTAAAGGTAATCTGCTACATGGCCCTCATTAGGCCCATGCTCGTATATGGATGCCCCGTGTGGTTCAACGTGGGAGCAAGCTTGTTGGAAAAGATTCGGGTGTTTGAGAGGGCTTGCCTTCGGGCTTGCCTTCATTTGTACAGAACACCAGAGTCCCAGTACATAAAATTCTATCCCAATGAGGTCCTATACAACAGGGCTAACCTAATTAGAGTGGATAATTTCGTTATCAAGCTGATTCGAAGGCACATTGCAAGAGCAATGAGCTCGACGAACAACCTGATCTCCGGAGCTTATTACCCCAATTACGAGTATCACGAGAGAGTGCGCCTTAACGGCTTTGTTCCCCCAGAGGCGTTCCTCTATTTTGATAAGAAAGGTCTGATCCAGGACAGACTGGCGGTACCGCTAATCTTCCACGTTGCTCGGACAGTTGTGGATAGGCGACTCAACTACGACAGAGACGTTGCACACGGCAGTGTGGAGCGTCTCCGGTTTAGTAGGGCGGTATCGGGTGGCGATATTTATGACGTACAACGTCAGTACGGTCATTTTTGGTGGCTAGCCGAAAGAGAGGAAACTCCTTCGTCGTTTCCTCCTAATCCAGGGTAGCCTGTTGCATATTTGAGGTTGGCTGTTTGCTGTCCATGGCCGACTTACATAGTTTAAGGTTTAGGTAGTGTAAATAGGTTGTAGGTTATATTTTAATAATAAAAAAAAAAAAAAAAAAAAAAAAAAATATAAATCCACAGCACTTGGATGCAAAAATACAAAAAAAAAACACAAAAAACACAAAAAACATAAAAAAAAAATAAAAAAAAACAGCACAGAAAAAAAATAAAAAAATAAAAAAAACAAAAAAAAATTTACGTAGAATAAGGTAGGCTAATTTAGAATAAGATAGTTTAAGGTTTATTTTAAGGTAGATTGTAAGTTTTATGTATAAGAACATTAAAAAAACTAAGTTTTTCCTATAAAAATTTTCTTAGTAACAATTAGAATTAAAAAAATTAAATAATTTAAACACAATTTTCAAGTTCGTTACGTCGAAAGACATAGTTTTAAGTATTAGGTTTAGCTTAGAGCGCCCGCATACGGCCAGTAAGTTAGAATAAGAATAGTTAAGTTAGTTAAGCTAGTTTTATGCGTTTTTTTTGTCTAGCAAAAAAAGTTACAATGAATTTAATAAAAATGCATTAAAAATGAATGAAAAATGTAGTGGTAGAAAGCCGCGCGGCAAGACCCGGTTCGACTCCTGGCCGGGGGAGTAAGACTTTCTTTTTTTTTTTTTGTTTATTGGAGAATCACAACACGTGATGAGTGGGACCGAACGGTCGGCGCTCCCAGTAGCGGGAGTTGCGGCCGCAGAAAATGTAACATCTGGCGAGGTGGCGGTATATTCAGGCCACCCAGTTGCAATGCCAGCTACAATTGAAGGTACGGCGAAAAGGAGGAGGAAGCCAAAACCTACTCCTAACTTGGGAAAGAGGCGTCCCATTCTATCAGCCCCAGCCGAAAAGCTGCCAGCTGAGGTGGCTGAGGAGGAGCGAGTGATGGACACTACGTTAGCAGCACATGGAGAAGAATTCCCATACGTCTCCGACGGTGGGGAAGGAAGATATACGGGGGCAAGCAACAGTTTCGCTTCCCTCGTACAATCGGAATCGGACGACGAAGACGATGAGCTGGAGTGCCTTACCTCCAGTATAAGACAGCTCCAGCAAAAAGTACTGGCCATAAAAGCCAAGCAAATGGCAAGGCGGGAGAGGGAGAGACAGGCTGAGCTCCAGAGCTCTCATGAGCAACAGCAACAACAACAGCCACAGCAAAAGCAGCAGCAGCAACAGCAACAACAACCGCAACAACAAAATAAGGTGCAGCAACAGCCGCAGCAGCAGAAAAAGCAGCTGAAACAGCAACAGCAGCAGCAAAAACAGCAGCAACCGAAACAGCAACAACAACAGCAGCAGCCGAATCAGCAGCAGCAACAACAACAGCAGAACAAGCCAGGAAAGGTGCGAGTTCCGCCTATAAACACCTATAAGATGGAGTTCAAGGACACCATAGAACTGTGTAAGTCGGCCATAGGCGATAACTTTACAATTAAGCGTTTTAATGACAATAGACACTCCATCCAGTGCAATACGGTGGAGCAGTATATTAAAATAAAAAATATATTAAGGGACTCGACGACGGAGTTCTTCTCTTTCACCCCGAAAGGGGAAAAGTTGCAAACTATGCTCTTGAAAGGGATGGAACCGTCCACCGAGCCGGAGGAGCTCCTTAAGACGCTCCAGCAAATTAAGTGCGACGGTCTCACATTTGTAGGGGTTAAGCCTTTCACCACAGCAAGGGCTAAAAGGGAGAAGCGGAAGCTACCGTTCTTCCTGGTTCAGCTGTCGCCCGATAGCAAACTGGATGGTCTAAGGAGTATTAAAGTCCTAGACTACCAGGTTGTCACATGGGATAAAGTAAAGCGTAGCGAAAGCATTATTCAATGCGTTCGCTGCCAAAGGTTCGGGCATGCCGCGTCGAACTGCGATATGCAGCCTCGATGCGTGAAATGTGGAAAGAACCACAAGACTGAGGAATGTCCTCTAGGTAAGGAGGGAGTGGCAGATAAAAGCCAGCTCACATGTGTGCTATGCAAGAACTCAGGACACACCGCAAACTATCGGGGCTGTCCTGAGTTTCAAAGCATTAAATCAGCAAATCTGGTTCGTAAGCAGAAAAGTGCAGTGAAAGTCCAACCAGGTCCAGCTCAAAAACCAACCGTGACTCCTCAAATTACCTACGCCCAAATGGCGTCAGGTAGGGGAACCACAGTACAGCAACAACCGAAGGTAGCTGCACAGGCCTCAGTGCCTAAGGCACCTGAGGCGCAAGGCGACTTGCTGACCATCTTGCTCTCTATCCAGGGGCAGATGGTACAGCTACAGCGCCAGTTACAAGAACAGGCGACCCGCGTGGACAGGATCTACGCGCTTCTGCCGAGCCTAACGCACTTTCAATCGTGATGGGTACGACCGCGACTGAAAATTCCTTGAAGATCCTAGCGGTGAATGTAAATTCATTGATTAGGATCGAACGAAAAGAATCGCTCTACAAGTTGCTCGACGACCAAAGCCCTGATGTGTGTCTGGTTAGCGAAACTAAGCTAACCCAGAAACGCAAGATACGGCATAAAAATTATAATATAGAAAGAAGAGACCGACCCAACTCCACTCAAGGAGGAGGTGTTGCGATCTTCATTCGTAAAAAACTTAGGTATAAGACCGTGTACAGTGGTGAAGTGCGAAGGTTCCAGGGGCTTGAAGCGTGTATTGTGTGCGTCCCTCTCCGTAGTGGAAAGAAGATGTACGTGGTCGCACTTTATGCCGCGGAAGCAGCTCAATCTTCTTTATTTATTTCAGAGCTCGAGAAATTGTTTCGATGTCTACGACTGGAGTCGGGGGAGAATTATTTCCTCATGGCCGGAGATCTAAACGCCAAACATAGAAATTGGGGAAATCACACACCAAATCCTAGAGGGAACTCACTATTCAATTGGTGGGGTCAACACAATGTCGAGTTTAGGCTCGATTTGAAGGCTACAGATAGTCCGTCGTTTCCCAGAAGCGGCTCATATCTGGATCTACTGCTGTTCGACGAACGGTTACATCTGACCGACGTTGACCGACGAACGATAAACTGTTTGCGCACGTTTGTGTATGACAGTGACCATTGCGGACTTAGTGCCGAAATAACGATTCCCAACGAAATTGCGGAATTGGAAGAGTTTGTTCAAAAGTACTCCTATAACTACAGTAGGACACGTTGGACTCGCTTCTCCCGAGATTTGACAAGAGCGCTCTCCTCGAACTCGCTCTACCCACCGGTAAATAGGAATCTGTCAAACGAGGAGATTGACAGGTACCTTAAACAAATGGACGAGACAATCAAACGAACGATGGACAGCACGATACCTCGGTATCGACCAACCGAAAACGTGTTCCGCAATGCAACAATCGACGCACTGCACGTACAAAAAAGTAGACTGCTCACGAGACTAAAGAACTTGTATAGGCAGTTTACTGACAGACAAAACTCGGAGGTTAGGACGCTGAAATCGTTGATAAAGAACCTGCAAATACTAATTAGAGCAAATTATAGGCGGTCGGCTAATTTGCACTGGGGCAACAAGATTCTGGCTATCAAGTCTGATAACCCGAGTATGTTCCCTCAGATTAATAAAATATTTCGGAGGAACGATGTCAACGAACTTCCGTGTCTGAAAATTCCCCGAACAACGAACAATGAACGGTTACTTACAGCAGCAGGAATAGATCCATGGGACGCTGTCGATGATGACGACTTTTTTGTGATTGAAGATCCGCAAGAGAAGGTGGAGGCTATAGGATCTATTTTTGAGGATGTGTACAAGGTAAATGCTAGCATTCGCCCGAACCACGACCTGGAGAATAGAGTCCTTGGGCACAACTTCTACCTTCGAAATGATATAGAGCACTGGCGATCAGAGAATACTGGTTTTACCAGGTTCTATGACGAAAACTTGGCAAACAATGCCATCGCCAATGAAAGGGTTCATCCCCCGTACATATCGAAGGTAGAACTCCAAACGATCTTCGAATCATTGAGAAAGAAAAAATCAGTGGGAATCGATGGAATATCGAACATTGTGCTTCGACATCTTCCTCTAGGAGCGGTGGAAATTTACGCTACCCTGTTCAATAATGCACTGAATAATGCCTATTATCCGGAGCATTGGAAAACAGCAGTAGTACAGCCAATCCCCAAAAGGGGAAAGGACACCTCCAATCCGGCAAATCTCCGGTCGATAAGTCTCCTTCCGAATATCAGCAAAGTATTCGAAAAAGTGATCAATAGAGCCTTGATTAAGTGGGTTGAGGACAATAACATAGTTCCGGATAACCAATTCGGTTTCAAGGCGGGGCATGATACAATACATGCCGCGTCTAAACTGGTGTCGGATATCCAATGGAATAAAAGCAAGAACCAATGCACGGGTGCCTGCCTGATTGACTTGGAGAAGGCCTTCGATACCGTATGGTTGGAAGGGCTCTTTTACAAGTTGAGCAAGTTGGGCATAAGCAAACCACTGCTGTACATATTGCTTAATATGCTTACCAGTAGAAAGTTCGTTGTGAAAAATGGCAATGTGACTTCTGCTGGGACGTTCGAAATTAAAAATGGTCTGCAACAGGGTGCGATTAATTCACCGATACTTTTCAATATTTACACGGCTGATCTGATAGGATCTCTTCAGCACGCAATAGCGTACGCAGACGATTTGATTGCGTACAGATCAGGACCTAAGATCGACGTCATTGCAGCACTCTTGCAGAGTGACTTCGATAAGATTCAGCGATATTGCGACGACTGGAAGTTGAAGATCAACCTTCAGAAGTCGGAAACCATTCTATTTAGAACGCCGTTGTCTCTGGCCTCTAGGGATACCAGAAAGAATTGGCAAAAGTTCTCTATAATTGGACAGCACGGGCGTCCACTTGCGTGTCAAAACGTGGTCAGATACCTTGGACTTTGGCTAGACCAATATCTATATTTTAACAAACATGTAGATGCTGCTCTGGCCAGAGCCCGAACTGCCTTCGCCCTTACAAAGAGACTTTTTTATAGCAAGCAACTCAATGCAAGGGTAAAGGTAATCTGCTACACGGCCCTCATTCGGCCCATGCTCACATATGGATGTCCCGTGTGGTTCAACATAGGGGCAAGTAGGATGGAAAAGATTCGGGTGTTCGAGAGGGCCTGCCTTCGGGCTTGCCTTCACTTGTACAGAACACCAGAGTCTCAGTACATAAAATTCTATTCTAATGAGGTCCTATACAACAGGGCGAATCTGATAAGAGTGGACAATTTCCTGGTCAAGATGACTCGAAGGCACATTGCAAGAGCAATGACCTCGATGAATAACCTGATCTTCGGGGCTTATTACCCCAACTATACGTACCATGAGAAGGTGCGCCTTAACGGCTATGTTCCCCCAGAAGCATTCCTCTATTTCGATCAGACAGGACTGATCCAGGATAGATCAGCGGTGCCGCTAATCTTTCACGTTGCCCGGAATACTGTGGACAGGCGGCTCAACTACAGCCGAGACGTCGCACAGAGCACTGAGGAGCGTCTCCGATTCAGTAGATCGGTTTCAGGGCGCGATATAAAAGATGTGTTGAAGCAGCACCAGCAATTCTGGTGGTTAATGGAGGGAGCTCCCTCGTCGATCCCTTTTGATCCGGGGTAGGTCCAGTACGGCAAAGTTGGCCGCCATATTTTTGCCTTGGCCGGCTTACATAGTTTTTAGGTGTCTAGGTTTAGGTAGTTTAAGTTTATTTATTTATACGAAAAAAAAAAAACACAGCACTTGAATAAAAAAAAATAAAAAATCATAAAAACCACAAAAAAAGTGCATATTTGATTATGCAAGTAGTTAAGTTAGGTTAAGATTTATTTTAAGGTAGCACTTAAGATTTATATATAAGATGGAAAAAAAAAGTACTGTTACTAAGTTTTTTAAAAAATAAATACAAATTTTTCTTAGTTTTAATTTGTTCTGGAAATAAAATATTAATAATTAGTACATTAAGTCGAAAGACATAGATAAGAATGAAGATTAGCTTAGAGCGCCCGCATAGGGCCAGTAAGTTAGAGTAAGATAGTTAAGTTAGTTAAGCTAGTTTTAAGCGTTTTTGTCTAGCAAGTAAGTATGAAAGGAATTAAAATTAATAAAAAGCAACAAAAAAAAAAAAAAAAAAAAGTCAGGCACAAATTTGTATTCTCATTAGTCCATTTAATTGACACTTTGAGCGACTTTACGAATACACACATGTTCAGCTACAAGAGATCTAATCCCGCATTAAAATTTGTATAATTCTTCACCAATTTTCACCTAGTAGAACAGGCTTAAAATAAAAGATCTGTTCTTTGAAAGCTGGGGTATCCCTCGAGTTCCACCGAAGCCGACCCAACGAGTTCTTTGAAAAACCTGAGGTCCCCCTGAAATATATTTTTTGAATTGTTTCTGTTCGACTTTCTCGACTTATCTAGAGGAAGCGTTCTGAATTTAATTTTAATTTATACGTGCATACATGTACATCTGTTTGAATCTGAGGTACTTCTTGAAATTATTTATCACAAGCTCAACACGAATTTGCCATTACCGGCACACTGCTATAAACAATGTAGTATCGTAATCACATTGTAAAATCTGTTCGGAATTGCGATAGCGCCTAATTATATTTTTGCCAAGGATTTAATTGATCTAGATTTCTTGATAGGAGGAACTATGATAGCTAATTCAAGATACAAGTATCTCTCATTGAACTTTGTCTACGAGTACATACGAGTACCTACACCTGCATATATGATATAATCAGATTAAATAAAGCATGGAACAACCCTATTCAACTTCAAGGGAATTGCACTTTCAAAAATAATCGTCAAGTGCGAGCACTAACTGCCTTAATGCCGGTAGTGTTCCGTGCCGTTCCATTATTTTACCTGCATTGTAATACTGGATGCAACAACATAATGTAATATGCGAGCTACAGCTCGAGTAGATAAAACGTTATTCTGTGAGATTATTTCTTTATTTTCTAGTCTATAGAAAATTCAAGTTCACACTATACTATTCTTCGCAAATTCCTTCCTTACAAGGTCTCTTTCTTCTCAGATCACTTTATCTCCTTTCAATTACTTAATTCACAAATCCAAACTAATTACTTCTTCTTGTTAACTCTCAACTTTCAATTTATCACAAAATTACAACTTCGCCGATTATCACTTTTCCAATCTCTTCGTGCGGTTCGAAAACCAACTGCCTTGCCTCGATCGCCATCTGTCCTTATATAGTCGCATTTCTGATAGCCAGAAACTTCTAGCAAATTCTTCGACCACGGGAACAAGAAAATTCTTATGTAATAATTCAAAGATGACATAATCCGTACACGAACCTCGAATGAAAAGACACTTCGGAATGTGTTGCATACTTTTGGAGCGTAGTTATTATGCTACATTATGTTACAATAACTTTCTTTTTTCAAAACGCAATAAAACCCATTTTATGAATCAGAAATTTTTTAATTTTATTTTTATAATGTACATATCTAAAGTTTTGTTTTACACAATTTTGAAAATCATATCAGGTAGGTGACGCCCCCCATTGCCCATACACTGAATAAACCGATTTCTGGCATTTGTCATGACCCTCACTAGCATATCAGCGGGTATGTTGGCAATTTCTGCCCGGATGTTGGCCTTCAGGTATTGTAGGGTCCATGGACGGTTGACATAAACGCGGGATTTCAAAAAATCCCACAAAAAAATTGCAAGGAGTCAAATCGGGGGACCGGGCTGGCCACTTCAAATCGCCCCTTATTGAAATGAGGCGCTTCGGGAGGTGTTCCCTCAAAACAGCCATTGATGCTCTTAAAGTGTGAGCCGTTGCTTCGTCCTGTTGGAACCAAATGTTCCAAAAGTCCAATTCATCAAGTCGTGGAAAAAAACAATTGGCGTAGAACGCCGTGGGGATCGCAAGATTGAAGCTCTCACTGCCTCAGTGCTCTCAGGTGATCTGATTGCCCGAGGGACTCCAATTCTTTATCTTGTCGTACTCGCTGTTTGTCTAAACGTGGCGACCCATGTAACAATTGATTTCCGATCCGGGACAGGGCTCAACGGGGCTACATTGAAGTGATTTCGAAAGGCGCGCTGGATTGCAATCACGGAACTTCCGTTAGAAAAGTAGGCCTCGACGGCAAACGCACGCCCCACACGGTACCAACGCATGAAAGCAACTGACCGGGAGAGGGAACAAACTTTAGAACCACGCATGTCTGATAAGACCACTCCCACTCTGCTACGTCTCCCACCACCTCAATGGCGCGCCTTTAAAAAAGGAAGTTATGTTGCCGCACCCTGTATTTAGCTTTCTCGTTAATCAGCAGAAAAATAGAAAGCTATGATGGTACTTGATAGGACTATTATTTTCTTAATTTTTGATGTAGAATTTGCTTTAATTTTAAGAAATGATTTTAATTATAAATTACTCCAATTTAATAATTTAAACAATTACTTCAGTTATATTTAACAGATCAAACAAACACTTTTATTGCATGTCTGCCTCTATGTATGTTTGTTCTCACACGGTTCGCATTCCATACATTTGCATAGATAAAATTTTATGTGTGTTTGTGCTGATACGTAGGTAGTTTCATCGAAAGACTGTCAAGATCGGGTAAAGTGAGACTGTGATCGGGGGATTTCAAAAATCTTTAAATCATTTTTGTTAGCGCCTAACAGAATTGATGGATTTTAATGAAATCGCCGAACGCCTCTTCCTATATCTCGCGACGTGCAGAACATCCTTTGTTTTCCGCTAAAGCGAAAATTCTATTTGGCATACTGTCGATTAAGTTTTTTAACATATTGTAGCATAATAATAACTACGCTCCCTAAAAGTATGATGCAACAAATTCCGAAGTGTCTTTTCATTCTGGCAGAATTTTGGTCCGAACTGTCCTTTCATTCGAGGTTCGTGTCTGCGATGAAGTCTCCACAGCTCATGTCAACGAAAGAGACGGATAATATCACGGATAAGAGGGAATTATAACTGCAAGAATTATTACATCAGAATTTCTCTTGTTCCAGTGGTCGAAGAATTTGCTAGAAGTTTCTGGCTATCAGAAACTTCTGCTATATAAGGACAGATGGCGATTGAGAAGGGGCAGTAGTTTCTAAACTGTGGCGAAGAGATTAGAAAAGTGATAATGGGCGAAGTTGTAATTTTGTGATAAATTGAAAGTTGAGATTTAACAAGAAGAAGTAATTAGTTTGGATTTGTGAATTAAGTAATTGAAAGGAGATAAAGTGATTTGAGAGGACAGAGACCTTGTAAGAAAAGAATTGCGAAGAATAGTATAGTGTGAACCTGAATTGTTCTATAGACTAGAAAATAAAGAAATAATGAAATAATTTCACAGAATATTGTTTTACCTACTCGAGCCGTAGCTCGCATATTACAATATTGTGACCCAAGAAGTATTTATTGGTGCTTTTAGGTCGGCTGTTAAACTGCCTGTTATTGGCGTAAACCTTTCGCACCAGTATGCCCCAAAGATTCTCAATTGATCTCATGTCGATTAAACCACGATTTGGTTGTTCTATTGGTGTGAATAGCGGCGTTGTCCTGCTGAAAAACCCATTCTCTTGATTGTGTACCAAAAATGGCAAAAGTTGTGTTTCAAGAACACCAATGTATTCATCACTATTCATCCTAGTGGATGGGAAGGCTAATGGTGGTGTGCCCGAGGCCAAATCTGCTATAAATTAGCTTTTACAATATGAAAAATCGGACTCAAGTTCCTTTTCCATAAAAAATTTGGAAATCTTGCATATCGTAAAAAAAATACTCCAGCGGTTCCCAAATTATTTGGTAAAGCAAAGCTTGTGAATTGTGGAGACTATACTCGTAGCTTCCTGACTCAAGATACGATTCAGCCAGAACATAGTATGAAAACATCTGTTTGTGAAGGACTTCAGCTCTTGCTTTTCCGGTATGAGAATGTAACCTTTTTCAAATTCCACGTACACATGGACAAGAAAGGTTCACCTGTGAGTGGGGTAACAACGTCTTTTCAGTTACTTAGTAATATACCGTCGTTCCCGTGCTTGAACATTCAGCACACACCTTATACGACTAACGTAAGAAATACCAGACAGATCTTGTTGTAATTTGAGTTTTGAGTTACATACTCGTAAGTCAAGCGTAAAGATATAAAGACATGATAAAAAATGGTCGGCTGACTTTACCCTATTTCAATCTATGTCGTTGTGAAGTTTTTGGTTCGGCAGTGAAATTTTTCTACTGAGACGATATTCCCGTGAATTTTAAGAGATTTTACAACATAATTTGTGTCTAAAATTTTTTCGAAGAAGACTTCTGGTGAAATATTCACAATAAGACTTTTTTTAAAAAACACGCCCAAAAATAGGTGTGGCATTATAAAGGGTGTCCAAAATACACCCAAAAAGTAATTTTGATAGAAACACAGGTTTTTAATTAAAAATTGAAAATGCTTTATTGATTTATAAAGTATACAATATAGGGTTATGTATGGAATAGCATATCGATTAAATGGCCTCCACAGCTTTGTTGGCACATACGCACTCTTTTGTCTAAATTTGCCATGACCGTTTTGCATAAATGTGGCTGAATTTCGTTGATACAGCGTTCAATTTGCTCCTTCAGGGAGTGCGTTGTCGTGGGCTTGTTGGCATAAACCTTAGCCGTCACAAAAAACCCAAAGAAAAAGTGCAACGTTGTTAAATCGCATGATCTGGGCGGCCAATTCTGATCACCAAAAGGGAAAATTACACGACCAGGAAATAACTCATGCAGCATATGAATTGTTTCTCGGGCTGTATGGCATGTGGCACATATCTTGTTGAACCTACATGTTTTTCACATCCATATCGTGCAATTTAGGCACAAAAAACTGGATTATTAAGTCGTGATAGCGAGCACCATTAACTGTTATTGCCTGACCAGCCGCATTTTCAAAAAGGATTGGTCCGATGATGCCTCCAGCCCAAAATCAGCACCAAATAGGGACACGTTGTGGATGCATTTGTTTCTCAACAATCACTCATGAATTTCTTTGAACCCCAAATTCGACAATTTTGACGATTAACAAAGCCATCAAGATGAAAATGAGCCTCATCGCTGAAGATGATTTTGTTTGAAAAATCAGCATCCATTTGTTGTTATTCCATAATCCATTCAACGAACCCTCTTCACTATGCGTGATCAGTCAATTGCATTTTGTATGCATGAAGATGCAAATCTTTCGTGAGAATACGCTTTAGAGAGCTTCTCGAAATGTCCAATTCTTGATCACTGTGCAAAATTGATGTTTCTGGACTCATAACAACACTCTCACGAACTGTTTCGATGTTTTGTGTTGAACGACTTGTTGAAGGACGGCCAGAGTGTCTAAGATCACTAATTCATCTAGTCTTCCTGAATTTTTGAATTAATCTCTTCACAGTTGATGAAGTAAAATCACTATTCCGACCATATTTTGTACGAAAATTACGAACTGTAACTGCCAAACCTTCATTATTTTTAAAATATTGCTCAACACGGATTTAAAAAAAAAAATGACACTTGTACTACTGCGAATCCTAAAAAGGTTATATACCTAGCTCAAAGTTTAAGGCCCATAAAAAGGGCGGCATACCGACGGACGGACATGGCTAGATCGACATAACTTTTGATGCTGATCGCAAATATATACATAAGTACATGCCTTTGGGGGTCTATCGTTATTATTTCTCTATATTCCAAACTATATATTATTATAAATATTTAGAGGCAACACAATGAGCTTTAAGTTCATTGCAGAGTTCAAAACGACTTAAATCATTCAAATTGCTATATTTAATTCTCAGACCAGGGAAGATTTTATAAAACTTAGATTAGAGTTCCTTCACAATACTTCAAGGAAAATATCATGTTAAAAAAGTAAATCATTAATTTTCTTAACACCGTTATTTTTGAGGGCGTTTTCATAAAATTGGCTCAATACTTGTCAAGATAAGTACTCTCATTGTTTTCTAATCACTAGCTTTTCTATTTCAACCAGACTACCGCAGATCATAGTCTAGTCAGGGCTGATACTTTCGACAGATGACATTTAATATTAAATCTAAAGTTCGATTTACGGAATACCAGAATTATCACACAAAGCGATAGTTATAACCACCAACGGTTAAGGGAATGTAAAATTTTGCCTGTCACTTGCAATTCGGACGTAAATTTAACGCTATCATCCCTAGAAATAATTGAAGGCACTCCGTGCATTTAATAATTATCATCACCATTTACTTGCATTATAAAATATTGAAGCCGGTTAAAAGCTGGTTATTATGTGCAATAAGGTCGTCTGCCATTACTTTAAACAGCTCGACATTGTTGAATTTGAACGTTAGTGATACTAGACTACGAATCGCGCAGTTGGAAAGGCATCCGCTAAAGCAAGGCAGCGATCAAACTAAAATGATATTTATGTTTTTCGGAGAACAAACATTGTTTGCTGGTCTTCGACTTACTATTCGAAATAATTCGCATCACCCGTTGTCTAATGTGCGGTTACCCTGTGGTCCAAATTTTAAAACATTTCGAAACAATTGTCATGTGAGTTGAATTGTTCGTCAAGCGATAACGTTTTATGTTGGGCACTTAGTTTTTATTTCTTAATTTAAGACAAGACCCGGCTCTGTTTAATGTGTCCAATCGTCAAACTTGCTCAATCAACTAGAAGGAAAGAAAAAAACAAAATCCACACTCGGTTATTTGACAAGAATTAATTCCGCATTTATTTGGTCTTTGTTTTTCGAACGACATCGTTACAATATTTAGCTTCACTTATAAATCTTCACTTATTAAAGACTTCTTTCCAATATCCATTTCATTACACTTAAATTTTTATTATTTATACCTTAAAATGTTGCCAAAAAAATATAACTTTTTGCCTAAAAAAAAAAACAATGTAATATGAGTAAAAGTGTACAACGGGATTTAAATTTTATACCGTCTAGTATGGTGTTTTTTATGTTTAAATATTCAAATATATATTAAATATATTTAAAGCTTTATTAGTACTTGAATTAAGTTATTAATTAATTATTCAATAGTATTTAAAACGAGAAAACAAACGAACATTTCGAAATCGAATAACATTTCGGAGTTGCTACATTAGGTATAAGTTCCGTAATTATCAATTTTTTTTTTTTTTTTTTGTTACACGTTATATTATATATTTATAAGTAAAAAATAAACAGCATTTGTCGTATTTTGTTGAAATTGAGGCAGAAAAGGCCACTATCCAGAAAACTACACCATATTTTCGTTGATGTTCTGTTGTGTTGAACTCAAGTTGGTGTGCCTTGTATTACGGTTAACGAATGTGCGGATATTTTCATCTGTGTAGTCGACAATTTTGCGTTTCTTTTTTCGCGTGTATTGTTGCTGTTTCAGGTAAATTTTTAGTATGCCTTTGACAGTTATGAATGTCAGCCCACCCAAGAGAGTACGATGTAAAGTATTCTCAATGGTTTCAAAGAGAAGACGACCTACAATCGAAGATATCGTTGGCAATAGAAGAGCTCCGCAAAACACCCGAGTCGCGGATACTGGATCGGAGAGAGTTGGCGTCGCTGGATTCTGAAGACTTGGTTCTTCTTCTTCATCACTAAAAAGTAAATATGACATACAAGCACATGAAGATTTGACGTACATATATAAATACATATAAGAGCAAGATTAGAAAATTTAACAAAAGAAATTTGTTTATAACTGCCTACTTGTTCTTTACTAACATGATTTCCATACATCATACTTATAACGTAACGGATCGCACCAACTTATTTTACCAAATGGGGCAATTTTATAGCAAACACTTCTACAGGTAAAACAAAATTATGACCCAATTCAAAAATGCAGTGTTGCGGCAACAAGAAATTCGAAAAGCAACAATTTGGCAGTACTGCCTAAATCAAATGTTTTTTTTGAAACACCAGCGCAACCAAACCTGAAAATAGAGCAACCTGCACGAGAGTTGTTTTGCTTTTCCTTTCGTTTGTTTTAGATAAGCTTTTGTCTATTACAGTTTGTTAGCTATTATTATTTATTTTACTCTATATATTATTATAACAATTTTAATGTTTCATTTTCTTTTTCTGTTGTGTATAGCATTGCAACACAACTATTCATAAATGCCAAAATAAATTGAGCAGGTCAACAGCAAAAGTGCAGTATCAGAGCAACAGCAACACAAATCCTGTTGTGTTGCTGCAACATTGCACAGTTTTTTGACGTTTCTGAATTCACCCTAAGTTCCTAAGAAATTAAAATCTACAAGGGAGCTATCAACTCAAAAGCAACAGAATTGTATTTGCAACTGCCAGACCAGGGTATTCCTTTGCCACATTCGAAGAGAATATGAACAACTATTGTTGCAAAACAACACTTGAGCTGTTCGAAGAACCAATGAAAGACAGCCAATAGAAAAAGAGACTAATTAATGAGAAGTTGTCTACCAACTTAACTAGGGGTTTGACACATGTTGCTTTTTTATAGACACGCAAAAATATTGATAATTTCAAAAAGATTATTTTTGATCTTCTGCAAGGCGATGAATAGTAGGCAAATAAATAAGCAACTATTTGAATGCCAATTTGACATTAGAAGAAGACTTGGGCAAGAATTCTAAAGTTTAACGCACGTGAACAAACGCCTGATGACAATTCGCAGCTTAATATGCTCTCACGCCACTTGACAGGACTTACAAGCAATATTCTAAATATGACGTTAAGATTGAGTTGATGATTTTAACGCAAAAATAGGAAAGGAGAGCAGCTTCGAGCTTTAATTGGGATTTAATCTCCAAATTGGCACCCTGCTGCAGGTCCCCAGATGATATGATCAAGAAGTACAGCTTCGTCAAAAAATTCACCACGAAACTGAGCACAAAGAGAGAATGAATTAGCGAATCCGAAACGTATGCCATATATGATCAAGAAGTACAGCTTCGTCAAAAAATTCACCACAAAACTGAGCACAAAGAGAGGATGGACCAACGAATCCGAAATGTATGCCATTAAACAGCCACGCCATAAAATGCTGCACAGATGGATCGAGAACAGCTGAAGCAGGAATGTTCGGGCCAAGTGCCAACCACTCTCAACCAATGGCCAAATTTACCAGCATCTTCCAGGCGGAAATGCACGCTATAGGAAGGTGTGCGCAACTAAACCTCGACAGGAGCTGAGCTCATATGAAATCACCTCTAAGTAGAGGAAGACGATAGGCTAGCAAAGGAGGGGGCAACAAACACATTTGTGGGACCAGAACTCTTTTATTACGAAAAGAAGAGGAGACCAAAAGATCTAAATTCTTCAGTAAACTCCCAAAACTAAGACCAGTAAAGCACTAGGAAACTAAAGTCACAGAAGATCTAAGGCCTGCATTAATTTAAGTAAAAATAAGCCCCGAAGTTAGGCCTAGACACAGAATTGAGATAACAATTTGTTGAGTTTCTCTATTATAGTAATGTTAAGTTTGATCAACAGACGGATCTAAAACAACGTATGGTGCGGGGGGAGATGTTTTCTCTAGTGCACCTTATGCAAATATCAGCAGACGACTACCGGATTACCGTAGTGTATTTCAGGCGGAAATTACGGCAATTTGCGACTTGACTTCCAATTAACGCTGTAGAGGGTAGCGCTATTGTTCTACATGTAGATAGGCAGGCAGCTATAAAAGCCTTGGAATCACCGACAGTACGATTCAAGTTGGCAAAGCAGTTCCGCAAATCTCTAAATGAGATCGCTGATAGATATGACGTTATGATTTCAGAATGCGTTCGATTTCAGGACACAGAGACGTTCCGAGCAACTGCAGAGGGGACGAGCTGGCAAAGGAAGGTGCCGGTCAGAACATCTCTGGAAATAGGAAGGAAACGTTTGTTCCTATAGAATTGACAAAGCTTCGCCTTGATACTGAAGCCAGAAGAAATATCGTTGTACTTGTTGTGTTGTACTTGATGTATTTATCAGACAAAACTAACAGACCGAACTTCATCAAAATCCGTTCAGTGCTTCTTGAGCAAGGCACGGCAAAGGCTGATAGAAGTGGAAAAAAAATGTTTGTTTTAACTTCAATTGAAAAGTCCAAAATCGAAGACTAGCAACTAACATTAGTGCATATTTGTTCATAACATAATAATGACAACGAGGGTCAAATTTGAATTTTATAATTTTGACACATGTTATATTTTGATGAGAGAAGACGTATTAGTAAGTGCTTCGAAATTTTATTTAAAAACTACAAGATCTACTTAATTTTATCTCAAATAATTTCCGGCTTTCAAAGTTGGACACTATAGGTTTAACTTTAGCTGCTATTTGAATAAAATATATATTGCAAGAGTGCTTGAAATGCAAAATACTATCGGTGGTGAATCGGGAATAAAGTGCGCGGGTGTGTGGTAAAAATGTTCACATCGAGGTAAAATGTAGCTGTCCTGACCAATACAGCAGTGGTATTCTCGACAAGATTCCAATTAAAAAATATATATATGAGGAATTGTATCTTGTATATCCACAATGTGGACTTGGTCCTGAAGGATATGCAAGAAATAGTGAAAAGAAATGGAAACTATGTTAAAGAATATAAGAAAGAGTTCGAAGATTCACTAAAAGAAATGAAGTTTATATCAAAACGTTGCTTGAAGCAATCGAGAATAAGTACACTGATAGGCTAAAAATAATAAAACAGCGCAAGAAACATGCGAAAAAAGTGTCCAAGAAATAAAAAAAATGCGTACTTTTAGTGAATATTTTAAAACGGAGAGTGACAATCTGTAATGACGTCAAAACATAGCGAGTGAGAATCGGAGGGTCATAGAAAAGAAATGAAAAAGGAAGTAAAACAAATTAGTGAAGCTAAACAAAATGAAACAAACACAAAATTGAATTATGCAGACCAATTAAAAATAACTGTAGTGGCGAAGAATCAGTACAAAAAATTTAAAACGAAGTAAAATAAAAACTTTAAGAAATATATGACGTTAAGAACTTCTCCAAGAGAAGTCCGCAAATAATGTTAACGGAAATAAATGAGATTTGGAACAACGAAGAGCTGAAAGTAGCAGTCAAAAAGTAAAACAACCCAGCTGGAAAGGTAAAATGTTAAAAAAAAAATGTTAAAATAAAATGTAGAGATGCGTATAATGCAATTATAAAGCTAGAGCTGTGCGATTATAAAAAATATTATAGAAAATCGAGAAGTCAACATCGGTTGGGAAAAATGTGTATTTGAACACTTTAATTTTAATAGTGCTGCAATTGCAAAAACAATATTAAATGTGTAAAATGTAGTGGTAATCATGACACGAGAGTTTGTAATGCAATGTAGTTAAAATGCGTAAATATCAATATGAACCATGACAATCGAAATGTACTCCTAGATTATTCAGTGTATAAGAAACTTATCCAATTGGAAAAAAAACCGAACGGTGTGTTAGCAATTAAATAAAATTAACAACTGGTAACTTTGTGGAGCGCGAACACAACTGCGCTGATAAACAAATTAATTTTATTTTGTCAAAGACTCACACTACAGTAAACATCGATAACCACGAGATCCTTATAGAAGGCTACCAACTTATTCGTTGTGTTAGTTATTCAAGACGCACGGGAGGTCTTTGTATTAAAAATAATTTTGAACTGAGTGAAATTAGAAGAACGATGGAGAATAGAATTTGGAGGCTCGAATTAAAAATATTGATTAATAATCAATCCGTTTACTCCAATAAACGGTTTATAATAGCAGGTGATATGAATATAAACTAACTAAACTTATCGAACTTATATAGAAAAGACCTTAAAAATTTAATCGAAATAGCAAATCAGTGTCGACAAATCGTTAACGAACCCACTCGTATTGCGATAACAACAAAAATCATAATTGACTATGTAATTTCGAATTCAAACTCTGCTGTACCAGAAGTAAATACTGACCTAAAAATGAGCGACCATGAAACTATTTTAATACATTTTCAGTATAATGTGCACTAATATGCGAAAAAAAAACCGCACGGAAAAGATACAAAGGTGTCATGGTTTGGGGAATCATAACTGCCGGTGGAGTTGGTACTCTTTTGATAGTGGGTGGATCCATAAATGCTGTAAAATAGAGAGAGGTCATAGAAAATGGAGTGGTTCACACTATAGAGGAAGGGAGCCAGTACTACGTGGACGTTGATTTTCAGAGCGATTCCGCACTTTTTCCATCGTGCTAAGACCGTAAGTAAACCATGAACTTTCCACTGTTATTTCGATAATTTTATCAATCTTTATGTTGTTTTTAATCGATTGTATCCAAATCTTTTCCTATATCCAAAGTTATAAAGAAGAATTGAGTATAAATTCACTCCATTGACCCGGAAGCAGTGCGGACTTGAGTCACATTGTGCACGTTTGGCATTGAATGGATGTAAAAAAAATTGGTATAAAGAAATGGACACCTGCTACATCACATGCCTAAAAGAGTTGAAGCCCTTAAAGTGACATATTTTTTTGTAAGTTTTACAAAACCGATAAATTAATGTTTGTAAGTTATAAAACAATCAAACACACAGAACATAAATTAATTTTTAAAGGGTTAAAATTACTAACACGACCCTAGTGTTGTTTTTTCGATTGGTCTACCTGTTTTTTCGATTGGTCTACCTGTTACAAATAAAAACTATTAAACAAATAAGGTAAATCAAATATCGAAGAGTTGTAATAGACTCAAACATAAAATTCATACATCACTTAGGCTATGTAATAAGAAAGACATATAAAAAAGCGTTATAATGTATAATGTAATGGTTAAACCACATTTTGAATATTGCTCGTCTATTTTATATTTAGGTAGTGATTATATGTTACTTAAAGTTCGGCGTATCCAAAATAGAGTAATAAGAATTATTTTAAAATACAATGTTAGATATGTTATTATGGTTAAGTGTAAAGCAAGGAATACTCGTTAATGTTTTATGTTTTATTTTTAAAATCAAACACGAGCTATTACCTAATTATTTGTGTAAGTGAGACGCAACCATATAATGTAAGAAATAGGGAAGATTTTAGATTACCTTTCTACCTAGCTAATCTAACCCAAAATAGCATTTATACAAAGGATTCCAACTATTTAACACTATGCCAAATAAAATGAAAAGGGAAAGTAACTTTGCTATATTTAAAAGAAAAACAGTAAACTTTAGTAAATGTAACTATCTTTATAACTAAAATTCTTAGATTAAGCATTAATAAATATAGTTCACAGTAAACTGAATTTTAACTTAATAGCGGAATATCCACTAAATTACAAATAAACTGAAGTGAACTAAACTAATTAGTAGGAAGGTACTTGCAGATATTTTGGGAATCTAAATATTAAGACCCATTCAGGAATACCATCTGAGCTAATAAATTTAATCGCATTGATAACATTTTTTACAATACACACTATTGGAATTACAATATTTGAGTTAAAATTAATCTGCACAGTGTTGCAAGTTGATCAGATCAGAATTTCAAGATTGGTAGGTTGAGGTAGCGCAAATAAAATATACGAGGAGGAGAAGTCAAATTCATCCGATGCGAATGGTATTTTTATTTTTTCATCTTTTGTATGCTTAGAAAACGAATAAAAGTTTTGTTCTTGCTAAGAACATCTTGAATAGCATTGATTAGCGTGGCCCTGTGCAAGTATGACGCATATAGGAATATGTGTCAATGAATGAACCTACACATTTGAACATTACAGTGGACTCGACCTCAAAGGATTATAAAACGAAAAATAGAATGCAATCGACTCAAAGCATGGAAACATACAAACACCATTACATAATTATCAATCCAAAAAATATCCATCCCATCTACCCGCTAAATGTATCAAAGGAAATGATTCAAAATTACATACGCCTACGCCTGGGCCTAACATCCTTGACACACCAACACCTCCTTATAAGAGAATTAACTCCGACTTTCCCAACGTGTAACGGTAACATTACCATAGCCCACCTACTTAGCAGATGTTTTCAAATAACAAATATAAATGTACTCCCTCCTGATAAAACATTAAGTATTATGGAAATATTAAGCGAACCAAGCGATAAAAACATAATTATAATAAATAAATTGTTAGCTACACTTAACATTATCATTTAGAAACATATACAATATCAACATAGAGCCAGAAGCCTTTGCTGCTAGCGTTCTTATCCCCCTTATTAATAATAAATTTCTAATTTGTTATTAATAAATAAATAATAAAATGCACTTCCCCATATTGGTAAAACATATTACGCGCTATTAGGCCTCAAACTAGATAAGATTTTGCAAAAATTCTCAAAATTTTGCGACATTCATATTTATTATATGTACACTGCCGGTCATAAGTCTAAGACCACATCAAGTATCAAACTATTTTTGCACATGAAGCCTTGAATTATTGTTAACCATTTTGGAAATCCCGCTAAATAATGAAATATGCGATTACCGGATATTTAAAAATAGTAGGCGATTGGTTTACACAAGTGGGAAAAGCGTTTATTTTGGGTTTTTATAACATATTGCGGTTTCGCATTATTTCTCAGTTGTATGACTTTTTACCTACTCTGGGAGGAAGAGCTCCGTATAAAACCCATCACTTAGCTAAATAATATTTAGTTTGTTTTGATTCAAAAGCAAAGAACACACAAGCTATGGAAAAAGTCGGCGAAATTTGTATTGCAAAACGGTCTACAATACAAATTCACAAAGAAGGGAAATCTGAGCGAAAGGTTGCATTCCAGTTGAAATTATCAAAGTGTGGGGTCCACCGTACTATTAAGCGACATCATCAAATTGGGAATCTTCAGGACAAACCTCTGTCAGGAATACCCAGAGCTGCAACCAGCAGATAATATTGTAATAATAACAATCAACAAGCGGAATAAAAGAAAATAAAGCAGCGGAAATCGGCTTATAGGTCAATGAGAGCCGGACTCTATAGACGTGAAGCAGAGAAGAAACCCTTGCTTCGATCTGTTAATAAGAAGAAGCGTTAAGAAAGGGCTCCGAGACATCGGAACTGAAAATAAGATTTCAGAAGAGTTCTCTGACTGACGTTTCGCACCGAGGGAACGAAATAGGAGGACTACAAAATCAATTATGGAAGAACATGCTTTGACATCTGGCCTGATGTTAATTGGAGAAGGATTCGTAATACAACAGGGCAACGACCACAAATACAGCTCAAAATTATGCAGGGAATTCCTAGAAGAGAAATAAACCTAAGAAGTCGTGTAAATCATGATCTGACCGGCACAAACACCTGATCTTAACCATATTGTATTTCTATGGGAAGAGCTAGATAGACTAGTCCGAGAGTAGATGATGAGACAGTTAAAAAGTGTGTGTGTTAAAATTGTGTGTATATATGTAGATGTGTGTATTAGTCTAAAATTGATACTCGGAAGCATTGTAAAAGTGTATGGGAAAGATTTAAGCTTCAGTTTAGCAATGGAAATGGAAATTAAAGGGACAAGTGCATCCAATTGATAATTGTCAAATCATCCCAGAAGCTTTCTAGATGAATTCCACGGAAGATTAAAACTGCTGGAATGGAAGGTAAGCGTTTTTATAATATCCAATGAATACTTCCATCATATGCGGTAGAAGGCTTCCGTTCCCCGCTGGGATGTTTTTTTTTTTTTTGCGATATGGACACCCTACCCATTAATGTACATTATTCACAAAAATATATTTTTGGGGGTGTAACACATTATGCGTAACTATATAACTCATAGTTATGCACATCGTAAAGCAGCCAGACAAAACAAAGCATTCCATAACATTTCTATGCAACCCTTTTGCAGTTTGAGTACAAGTACACAAGGCCATTACACCTACATACATGCCATAAATTGCATTCCTAAAATCGATAAAAATGCAATCTCACTTGGCAAGCTTTCAATCGTGTTATACCCCCCCATATAACCCGCACATGCTATCAACCAGAACAAGTGACATCAATATTCAAATACGGCAATTATCCGCGAGCCAAGCATTCAACAATGCAAACCTTAGACAATAGTTACGAAATGCACTGTCATTACCCACGTCGCGCCCCCCTTATCATACAAACAACTAATGAACGCATCCAATCGGAACTTACGGATATGGAATAATCAAGCTCATAAGTGGAAATTTTCTCGCCATCGTTCGTCGATTACGAATCAATCGGAGGACAGCATCCTCCCAACGGATCATGCGTCCAAGTACAAGGCCGACTGGTATGGCAGGCAGTCCAATAAGCAGCACAAGTGGGTCACCATTTTCCATTAGCGCTAAGCCCTTTTTATGACCGACAATCTATAAATAGATAACGAAACACAATTGTAAACAAGAAAACAGTGCGCGCTGACCGCTTCCTCTCACCTGTAGGAAAGTCACGGCACCATATGTTACTGCAGTCCAATACAGTGAACCGACAAATATGCCCGCTGCCAGGAACGGACTCAACCTTTTGATCAGGTTGTCGAACACTTCTAGAACATTGGCAAATTTACCCATATGCGGGAATACAATTATGTACTCCGTTTGGCACTGTTGACAACTGACGCTTCGCAGCGCGTTGCCCTTTTGCTTTTCATCCACCCAGCGATACAAACAGCTCTGGTGCACCCACTTAGTGGTTCCACGGCATTTGCAGGGCTGTACCCAGGCCGCCAATTTGTTGTCATCGTCTGTGGCAAAGCATATCCAACAACTACGTTCATCCGCATTGGGCGTTGTCGTGTCGTTCAAGACGACTGGCGACGGAGGAACTATTGTCGCTGGCAATACTGCCGTGGATGGTGTCGGCTGCTGTTGACTCGTCGAGGGTACTTCTCCTCCACTTGATTCGCCGGACCCCACAAAGGGTATAGTTGTTTTTCCACCTGCTATAGTAGAATTTTCTGCTGACATATGTGTGGGAGCGGCTGCGGACGTATCGCCGCTGTTAGGTACATCATTGCTCTGCGGCTGCGACTGCTGTTGGTTTTCCATTTTTTCTTCTTTTTAGTGGTTTTGTCCGTTAAATGTGCAAATTTTTTTTTTTTTTTTTGATTAACTATTTTGAGACTTAACTTTGTGTGAAGGACAAATTAGTTGGTATTTGTTGTTTATTTCACGGTCGCAGTGGTTTTTATCGTCATTTTTTTAACTGAGTCATTTGCACTTTGCACTTCAATTGCATTTGCTTGCGTTTGTTTGTACAATTTACGATCCTTTCTGTCCTTTAAACTGAACTGCTTTCTATGTGGCACAATTCCGATTTTTAAATGATAAAACAATTTTTTATGAAGGAATTTGCTTTTTTATTTCTCGGACGGAGGTGATGTGTTTGTGACGACCCTCTTGACAGTTGTTCGAAAAGCAGTGCAGCCAATTTCATTGGAGTGTCAGGCGATAGATCACAGTTCTTGGGTAAGGTAACGAAGTTGCGATTGTGAATCGGTCATTTCATTTGAAATTAACGTTAGGTGAACGAAAGAAGGGGTGCGCTCATGATTTTGTTGTACACTATCGTTTATAAATTTAAGAACACCAATAAGTTCTATGAAAAGAAGATCTTATTACAAAGAAGCGGTAATCCATTTTTTCCCCTTATTTTTAATTATTGGAGTACACTATATAGATACATTTTAAATATATATGAACAAAATGAATTATTTCTAAAGCAGTACCGTTAAACTTTAACTTCGTCGAAGTATCCCCCTCGAGCTTTTATAACAGCTTTAACAAGTCTGACAAACCTCTCTATAAATTTTGATATTTATTCGGTTGTAATGCTATTCCAGGACAGATCAACACAACGACGAACGGAACGGAAAAGGAAAATGAGATTTGGGTCATGGAATATAAAATGAATTATAGGAAAAGAGTTGGAACTGATACCATAAGCTGAATTTGATAGAACTAGGCGAGGTAAAGAAGAAAGCTAGCGGCGTGCAATCAATTTCGGATGATTACATCGTCAGATATTTGGGAGTAGGAAGAGAGATGCGAGCGAAACAAGAGATAGAAAACCCAAAAATCAGATCAAAAGTAAGCGGATGGGAGCCAATAGATTCAAGATTAATGGTATTGCAACTAGACCTAGAGAAAAATGTGTCAATTAAACTGGTGTACGCCCCAATCGTAGACAGCCTAACATTAGAAAAAGACGTGTTCTATTCAAAGTTACAGTAAGAAGAGTTATATGTAACAGGAAACATAAATGCCAGAACATGCAAGGACAAAAACAGGGCACATGAGACTATGGGAGTCCGTGGAGGCAAGGACGCCCTGAATGACAATGGCCGGAGATTAATCGAGTACTGCATACACAACAAACTTCTAATAGCTAATTCAATCTTTTCACACAAAATTACATACGAAGAAGAGGGGCGAGAAGCAAGTAGCATAATAAACTACTTTCTCTACCCACATAGAAGCCGAAGAAACATAACAGATGTGAAAGTTATCACAGGAGCTGAGTTAGGGACTGACCACCACTTATTAATATGTGAAACCAGATTCAGAAAGCCACCGAAGCTAAAGTACAAAGTGTTCGAAACCCTTAAACTGAAAAAACTAAGAGAAGAAAATATAAAACAAGAATATACAGGCGAAGTAACACGAAAAAAACCACTTCTTTAATCTGATAACAGAGTAAACATTTTTTCGAACCAATCGGGGTTTAGAGTTAAGTATAGCACAACCATGAAGTAACTGGGTATAAAGGATAAGATCCGAGAAAACATTAATAAGAGGCATGTGCCTCTTCTACTCTTATTAAGTACAATAACCTCTGACCTACTTTATTACATTTTTCTTATTATAACAAGTTTTCTTTTATTGAAATTCTTTTAACTGGGATTTTAACTGCGATCTTGTACGTGTGAACATCCATATCCGCGGATATATTCGAAAATAATCCTTATTCGTATCAGCGTATGTAATACTTCTATGATCCGGCACAACAATGGTATGTAAGTAGATCTACACTTTTACAATGGGTGTTTTTTTTTTATATTCGCCCAAGGTTTTTTTAACATCCCTCGGTAATGCCTTCGTTTTGTCTGACAATGGTTTTCACTTCGAAGTGTTTTCACTAGTGTATTTGGACTATTTGATTTGACAGTTAATAAAACAGGAGGTAGTTCCAAGTTCAAACTCTAGAGCATGTTAGGTATGTGACTTGAGACAACCAGTTGTTAATTCTCCCATAGGTGCGGAGTCTATTTATAAGTACATTCGAAGCACCACTTCACAAAACTGACATTTCTCGGGTTTATATGTGTGCGTGAGGTAATAACCAAGCAATCTATGGTTATTGTTTAATTATTGCTTCCGAGACGTCAGAAATGACACTCCTCCACAATTTATTTTGTTACATTTTATTTTGTTTACACCAGAGACACTTTCGTTATTAGCGACGTTACGCTCACGACGGTTTAATCATCAAGCAGTTAAAAAAATGTTGAGTTAAATCAAAACATACTCTTATATATATGGGCAACTCCTCCACCTACGCGACGCTCACGACGTTGTGACCCCGGAGGCAATCTCGACGTTAACGGCGCTGTGTAAACCGTCGCATGCCTACAAATTACCTCTAAGGAAGTAGCAAGTTCGAGGTAATAATGATAAGTATATTGTTACACAAAACAAATAGAGGATAGAGGATGGTCTGATAGTAGACAAACTAAAGCCCGGGTTTGGTAATTCAAATCATGGCAACACGGAGAGACGTTTCTTTCAAAATCTTGAAATTTCTGCAGAAATTACAAAAAATGATGTGGAACTCATAAAAAAGAAGCTTACTATTATAATGGTTGTATCTAGTGGCTATGAAATTGGTGTATAGAAGTTCATAAAGTTTGCCAAATATTATGTTGAAAGTATCCGTGGAATCACATGTCACCCATCCTTCATAAATATTTTATTCATAGACCGGAAATAATAGCCCATGCTCTATTCCCCATTAGCCAACTTACTGAGGAAACTCAAGAGTCACGAAACAAAGACTTCAAAAACTGTAGAGAGCATCATTCCCGGAAATCAAGCAGGGTAAATACTAATATATGTAGATATTTTTAAATCTTTTTTGTTAAGTTCTGATCCCATATTAACTAGCATGAAGAAGCTGCCTTAAAAAAAAAAAAAAAAACTCCTGCCCGTTGAAGCATTGGGTTTGCTTAAAGCTCTTCTCGTTCAACAAATTAGTGATTCTGAGGAAGGTAGCACTAGTGAAGACTTTTTTTAAATTAAATCAAAATTGATTGAAAATCATGTGATTGTTTTTAATAATTTTCATAATTAAAATTTGCTGCTGTTCTGTTTTTATTGAAAAAAAATTAAGTTTACTTATTTGATTCGAACAAAAGCTAACCTTGTTTGTAAGTGCTTGTCGGCGTGTTTGGTATGGTAGGTACATTAATGTTTCAACTTTTTTTCAAGTATAAAAAAGTGTGCGTTTTGATGAGCGTGATCATTTTTGGACTAATATCAATAGCATAGTTGTAACAGTATTTGCTGAAATGTTCAGGTTCGTAGCTATGTTGGATGATTTATTTTCACCAATTGGGCTATTTTGCCCCAGTGTGCGTCTTCACGGCAGACCCCATGATGTTGTAAAGTTGGTTCAACCCAGAGGCATGCGACGGCAAATATCATTTTTAAATCGTTAATAAGTATATTCCAGAACCGTCTTAGTCTTACTAAACGATTACTTATCGATGGTTTGTTTTTGTCACTAAATTATTACATTACATATGTAGGTACACACACGGAAAAAAAATACACGGGGCATTGGAAAATCACCAAAATGATAAGAGAAATGACACCACTCATCGATTGTCCTAGTGATGTTATTGTTGAAAAATCTTATACGTTCACCAACAGCTTCGAAACAATTTTCCCCACAAGAGAATCTTGGACGAACGGAAGGACGACAATAAACTCCAACGGGTCATCGGTATATACAGACGGATCTAAAATATCAGGGGAATCAGGGGCTGGCATCTTCTCTACTAACGCACCGATTGAACTTGCTTTTTACCTAGAACCATCTGTAACCGTGTTCCAAGCAGAAGTACTTGCAATTATGAAAGCAACAGAAATACTCTCAGAACACGCCAGCGAAGAAAGGCAAATAGGCATCTGCTCGGACAGCAAAGCAGCAATTAACGCGATCACAAACCCTGTATCAAAATCACGACTAATAAAGGAGTGTAAAATTAATCTGAACCTACTTGCCAGGCATAATAGAGTCCGTTATATGGGTACCGGGGCATGAAGGTGTACTGGGTAACGAAAAGGCAGATGAACTAGCAAGGAAAAGAGCGAGTGACACAGAACTGAATTCTGTTAAAACTATAGGGGTCCCTCTGACAACTATTAAAACAATAATTAATAAGGAAATTAGACAGGAGTTCAATAACTACTGGACAAATCTAGACACGTGTAAAGTGGCCAGATCAGTGGTAACAGAACCGAGCAACAATACAGCTAAAAGAGCTTTCAACTCCAGCAGAACACAGTTAAGAGCGATGGTGAGACTTTTAAAAGGCCACATCAATCTCAATAAACATTCGTTCAATCAAAACATCAATCTGTGCCAACTGTGGGGAGGAGTAGGAAGATATAGAACACTTCCTCTGCCACTGCCCTGCAACAGCGAGGTTAAGACTGAAGATATTGGGATCCCCAAGGATACCGGATCTAACACACCACAGTAAGAAAGGAATCGGTGATATATTGGAATTCGCCAGACGAACAAGACGATTTCCCGATCATTATATGACATAATCTCCTCTTTGATACCTGCATCCTCTCATCACTTAATTCCCATATTACATTACTTTTCCTACAGGTCAACAGACGAGGGGAACACAACAGCCCCAGTGGAAGCCTAAGTGAAGGGCATAAGCTCACCCTCTTAGACCAACACACACGGAAAAAAGTATTGGCACAAACACCATTTCTCGAAAGTTCGAAAATAAACAAAAAATGTATCCAAATTTGTTTGACACAATATTCATTTATTAGTTCTTTAACAAATTACAGAAAAAAAAAATTTACACTCAGCTTAACAAATAAAAACAAAAAAATTAATCAATTAATCAAAAAAAAATAATAACCCCGTTTTTCTGAGGAAAAAACTATTGGCACAGTTTATATTTTACTGGACTAAATTATATAATACATAGAAATATTAATGAGTTGCCATACCTTTTCTCTTAATAACTTCTTTTAATCTACTTTGCATAGAAAAAACTAGCTTTTTGGTAACATCGGGTTCAATTTTGCTCCACTCATCAGCCAGTATCTGTTTCAGTTTGATTTTGTTGGTAATATGGTGCTTACGAATCCGTTTTTCCAACACAATGCTCGATTGGATTCATGTCTGGAGATTGTGGTGATATCTTTAAACTCTGTGGAATATTGTATAGTATCCATTCACGAACTATATGAGCGGTATGCTTGGGATCGTTATCTTGCTGCAAATAGAAGTTACTCGCAAAACCACGCTTTCAGCACTTTTTTTGAGGTTTTCTTTCAAGATATTCATGTAAACCATTCTATCGATGATACCGTAAATGAATACTAACTCCCCGACTCTCGAAACCGCCATATACCCCTTCGCATCGTTCTGGGTATAACAGTTTTATCGAAATTCTCAGCTGACTGTGCTGCTATTTCTGAAGTTGTTTTTGGGGTTTAATAATAATAATTTTCACAATGGACCTTTCTTCTTTTCAGAGAGCTTTTTGGGGCGGCCACTCCTGGGTGAATTTTCTAAAGTTTTCGAACATTTTAAACTGTTTATAATACTGCGAACTGCAAATTGGCTTTTGCCCACTATGTCAGCAATTTCAGCCAATGTTGTCCCCTTGGAACGAAGGTCCAAAAAAATATTTCTTTCACACAAAGTAGAGAACTACAGAGGAGAACAAGGTTTATCAGTTAATTTAACTGACTAGACAGTTAAAAAAAAATGTTGTGCCAATACTTTTTTCCTCAGAAAAAACGAAGTCTGATTGATCAATAATTGTTTTATTTATTTGTTAAGCTGAGCATTAATTATGTTTCTGTAATTTGTTAATGAATTAATAAATGAATATTGTGTCAAACAAATTTGTATAGATTGTTTGTTTATATTTGAACTGGAGGCATTTGTTTCGACAAATGGTATCTGTGCCAATACTTTTTTCCGTGTGTGTGTATGGCAAATAGGCTCAGACATGTGACCAATTTCATTTGTGAAGGCATTGGAACAAGTTCAACTTGGCACAATTTTAATATCTCACTCAATTGAATTGTTACACTATTTTTGTACTAAAGAACTTGGCCGCTTTTTACGATAGTGTTCTTGGTGAAATATACTCGTATTTAAGGGGAAAAGCAGATAGCATAGACATTCACTCCTGTCACAGAGTCCATCGTAGTGGAAATTTTGGTACAAATCTATTTTAAATTTGTTCTATTTTTAATAATACTCGTACGAGGGCAAGGTGAAAAGTTCTCGGCCTGACGCAGAGATGGCGTTCTAATCAGCAAAAATGTATGCTTCCTGCCTGGTGCACTTCTCTTTAGTTCGTATGACAAGTTTCAACTTGTTCTCTCAAGTAGTTTCTTTATACGAATTTTTGCAGTAGACGTCTTGCGTGTTCTTCGTTAAAATGGATAAACTTGAATATCGTGCGGTGATAAAATTCTTCGTTTTGGATGGGTTAACCCCTAAGGAAATTTATCCAAAGTTGACAAAAGTTTACGGGGACTCTGATCCTTCCATGTCAACCGTTAAAAAGTGGACAGCTGAATTTAAATGTGGTCACAGGTCCTTCGAAGACGACCCATGTGAAGGACGGCCAAAAACCGCAACCACACCCGAAACCATCGAAAAAGTGCATGATATCGTGTTGGACGATAGGCGAGTGAGATAGCTGAGGCTGTGTGTATATCGGAACAGAGGGTGCGAAACATCTTGTACACAAGTGTGCGTTGGCGATGAGAAAACTGCGGGATTTGGGGTATGATTTGCTCGGCCATACCCCCTATTCACCTGATTTGGAACTCTCAGACTTCCATCTGTTCCCAAACTTGAAGAAATTTGTTTCTGGGAAGTGCTTCACATCCAATGCAGAAGTTGAGAGGGCCGTAGATGAATATTTTCACAGTCTTCCAGACTCTCACTTCTGAGAAGGAATATGTTGGAGAAACGCTGGACCAAGTGTGTTGAAGTCTAGGGAGAATATGTAGAAAAATAAAATCATTTTTTAACTGAAAATCGCAGTCTTTCATTGTCAGGCCGAGAACTTTTGTAAACAACCGAAAACATTTGGTTAATTTTTTACTGCATTTAACGTTAAGGGAAGTAAAATTAAAAACGTCAACTTTTAAAAATTGGAAATTGAATTGGAAAAATTCTCTCAAATTCAAGAATAGTAGCCGTACGCTTTTCGTATGAACACTTCAGACACGTCACTTTAAGGTGGTTTTCAAACAAATTCCAATGAAAAGCATTTGTTTTTCAAACAGATGAATCGAGGATTTCACAAAACACATCAAATAAACTTTGTTACTACTTTTTTAACTCAAACTGTATTCCATAAATTTGCTTCTTTTCTATAAATTTGCTTCTTCTTTATATTCATGTACGCAATATGAAAGCGATTCCTGTTGTGCTTGAATGCGCTCAAAGATTTTTTTTCATCCGCCGTATAGATGTACTTGTAAACAACAAATTGAAAGAAAAAAAGAAAAATTGCAGTTTTAAACGCGAATTAAAACTTAGTTTTGATGATAAGACCATGACAATTTGCCACTCTTTAAGAGTTTTCTCTGTCAATCTTGTGTCAAATTGATAGGAAAAAAGAAAATGTGCAGTTTTAAATTCAAATTAAAACTTAGTTTTGATGATAACTACGAGCAACGTGTGACGATGAACATGACAATTTTCCACTCTCTAAGTGTTTTCACTCTCAATCTTGTTTATTTATAAGTCAAATAGTTTATAAGTCTTTTGCTTGAGAAGTTAGCGAATGGATTTATTGTATGGGTTGAATATGAAGCTTCCGAGGCTAATTTGCTAATTTTATTAAAAATTGCACGTTCTCTCATTTCCGGTTCAAAGACATACTCTGAAATCGTGGTCCGTGAACATTACTGGTTGTGTTATCAATTATCAAATTAAAGCATCCATTATTATCCAAGGTTTGTATCTCTCTCATAACTTTGTCTCTATGCGTGGTAAGAATGTTACCGCAACGGCACAACCCCCAACTTAGAGTGCTAGTTTCTTGATTTATACAACTAGAACAAGGGGCCAATAACACCTGTACGATGTTGGTGCTTCTACGAAGCCTTTAAGTCATTTACCACTAATCACTAAGGAACATAAAAAAGAAAAACTATTATAAAATATGTACATATTACCAGAAGAAAAAAAACCTAAATTTTAAATACACAATTCCGGCATGACACATTTTCATGCATTTCTTTTATTTTCCGTTGTTTCATATTAAAATTTAAAATTAAGAATTAAAACAATTTTTTACTACCGTCGCCAGCAATATAAAATAAAATTGAAATTACAGCAATGTCCACCCTGCTAGTCTAATTCGGAAGCCTGTTCGATACTGGGCTCGTCGTCACCTTCGTCGAAACCTTGAAATAGTCGACTGAATAGATCTCCGAAAATACCACCCATCATGCCTCCCTGTGGCTGTGGTGGTGGTGCCTCGCCAAAGAAAACGATACCAATCTTTTGGAGGTATTTATCAAATGATGGATCCCTACTAAGCGCCGTCTTATAAAGTTCACACAGCACCTTAAACATTGGCAACCGTCCAGTGTCGATTGTTTTCAAAAGGAAATAGGCAAAGTTCAGCAGGGGCAACTTAAACGATGGTTCTGTTCGGGCGATTTTCGGATGATATTTCGTGTAGGTTTTAAATGTTTCCAAAGCGGTGTCCTTATCCTTGAGGCACAATTGTTGCAATACCACCTGCACAATGAACAGGTCTAATTCGTTTGCAAATCCTTTTGTTTCACTGAGTTTGACTAGCATTTGTCCGCAACTTACTCCGTCGCGTGATAGGAGATAATGATGACGTGCTAGTTCTGTGTTACCTTCAGACCACATAGCTTGGGCGATAAGTTTATGCATTGCCGGATGGCCAAGATTGTTCTTTGATATGTCACCAGTCCACTTGATTGCACGAGACTGAAATTAAAAAAAAAAAAAAAAATTATATAAAACAAAATTAAAATAAAGACGAAGTTTTGGCCTGGGGAGATTTAAACTACTAAACCCTAAGAGACCTAGAAACCACAAGGTTTCATTGAAAAAACATTGAAGTTTTCAGCACTGAAAACGGTGAAGTTCCGTACAGCCCTAAAAGCTGGAGCTTACTCCAAAAACTTGCCAAACGACAAAACTAGACGCAATATAATCCACAATCAAACCGAGCGAGGTAGACGCTAGGATTGTTAAAGTATCCAAGGTCATTCCAGATAGGACGGAGAATAAGACCATTAACGAAATTTGCAAGACCTTCCAAAGACCCTATGGATTAGATGGCATACGCAAAAAATTCCTACTGCATAGCGCCATGGACTTCAGCAATAGTTTTGTGAATAATCTGTTCAAATGAACAGAATCAAATCAGATATAGACTAAATTGTACCTACCGAGCAGCCAGACTTCAAAACAGAACTCAAATGCTTAGACTACGCAGCATTTTTAGACCTAACCGCTGTGTACAATACAAATGGAAAGGTGGTATTATTTGCAAGTGCCTGCAAGTGCAAGTGCAGTCATGGACGCAGGTAAAGTAAATATTGCTTGGGACAGGTTGGTTGGTTGGTTTAAGAGGGTGAGCTTATGCTCTTCACTTAGGCATCCACTGGGCCTGTTGTGTTCCCCTCGTCTGTAGATCTGTAGGAAAAGTAATGTAATACGGGAATTAAGTGATGAGAGAGGATGTAGGTATTGGGATCATGGGGAGTATCAAAAAGGAGATTATGTCATATAGTGATCGGGAAATCGTCTTGTTCGTCTAGCGAACTCCAATATAACACCGATTCCTTTCTTACTGAGGTGTGTTAGATCCGGCATCCTTGGGGATCCCAGTATCTTCAGTCTTAATCTCGTTGTTGCAGGGTAGTGGCTGTGTTCTACTGAAGTTGAAAGCTCTTTTTACTGTGTTATTACTCGGTTCTGTTACCACTGATCTGGCCACTTTACACGTGTCTAGACTCGTCCAGTAGTTATTGAACTCCTATCTAATCTTCTCATTGATTATCGTTTTAATAGTTGTCAGTGGGACCCCCATAGTCTTAACAGGATTCAGTTCTGTGTCACTCGCTCCTTTCCTTGCTAGTTCATCTGCCTTTTCGTTACCCGGTACACCTTCATGCGCCGGTACCCATATAAGTCGGGCTCTATTACGCCTGGCAAGTAGGTGCAGTTTAATTTTGCACTCCTTTACTAATCGTGATTTTGATACAGGGTTGGTGATTGCGCTAATTGCTACTTTGCTGTCCGAGCAAATGTCTATTTGGCTCTCTTCGCTGGTGTGTTCTGCGAGTATTTCTGTTGCTTTTATAATTGCAAGGACTTCTGCTTAGAACACGGTTACAAATGGTTCTAGGTTGGTTGGGACAGGAGTAAAGTTTTTAAGAAATTGAGAATTAAAAGATGCGATAAATGTTAAGGATTCAATCATGAATCGAAAGAGTGCATCAATAAAACATGCTGTAGAAAATGCGTCGGTAATCATGATTCCAAAAATTGTGATAAACCGGAAAGAAGTGAGTGTGTGAACTAATTCACGGTAGGGTTTAAATTTAGATATGCACCATAAAACTATGGACTATAATTGACTCGTTCACAATCGTATTCTGTATCAGCAATTGAAACATGTAGTGAAATATCACTAACTTACTTAAGTGTAACTTTTTTAAATTTTCATGAGATAACAGGAAACTTTGAATTAATTGAAGATCTTGTTGCAAAAAACTATCTAGACTTTTTGTTATTAACTGAAACCCATCTCACAATTGATATAGAGGGTTGTGAAGTGAGTCTACCTGATTATAGGAGATATTATTGTTTAAGCAATTCTAGGCATACTGCTGGTGTATCAGTGTACTCGTATATAAAAAATTTACCTAGATCGTCCCAAAAAAATTCCTTAATTCAGGGGGTCAAAACTTGATATCATCCGTAGAAATAACATACAAAATTAAAATAAAGACGAAGTTTTGGCCTGGGGAGATTTAAACTACTAAACCCTAAGAGACCTAGAAACCACAAGGTTTCATTGAAAAAACATTGAAGTTTTCAGCACTGAAAACGGTGAAGTTCCGTACAGCCCTAAAAGCTGGAGCTTACTCCAAAAACTTGCCAAACGACAAAACTAGACGCAATATAATCCACAATCAAACCGAGCGAGGTAGACGCTAGGATTGTTAAAGTATCCAAGGTCATTCCAGATAGGACGGAGAATAAGACCATTAACGAAATTTGCAAGACCTTCCAAAGATCCTATGGATTAGATGGCATACGCAAAAAATTCCTACTGCATAGCGCCATGGACTTCAGCAATAGTTTTGTGAATAATCTGTTCAAATGAACAGAATCAAATCAGATATAGACTAAATTGTACCTACCGAGCAGCCAGACTTCAAAACAGAACTCAAATGCTTAGACTACGCAGCATTTTTAGACCTAACCGCTGTGTACAATACAAATGGAAAGGTGGTATTATTTGCAAGTGCCTGCAAGTGCAAGTGCAGTCATGGACGCAGGTAAAGTAAATATTGCTTGGGACAGGTTGGTTGGTTGGTTTAAGAGGGTGAGCTTATGCTCTTCACTTAGGCATCCACTGGGCCTGTTGTGTTCCCCTCGTCTGTAGATCTGTAGGAAAAGTAATGTAATACGGGAATTAAGTGATGAGAGAGGATGTAGGTATTGGGATCATGGGGAGTATCAAAAAGGAGATTATGTCATATAGTGATGGGGAAATCGTCTTGTTCGTCTAGCGAACTCCAATATAACACCGATTCCTTTCTTACTGAGGTGTGTTAGATCCGGCATCCTTGGGGATCCCAGTATCTTCAGTCTTAATCTCGTTGTTGCAGGGTAGTGGCTGTGTTCTACTGAAGTTGAAAGCTCTTTTTACTGTGTTATTACTCTGTTCTGTTACCACTGATCTGGCCACTTTACACGTGTCTAGACTCGTCCAGTAGTTATTGAACTCCTATCTAATCTTCTCATTGATTATCGTTTTAATAGTTGTCAGTGGGACCCCCATAGTCTTAACAGGATTCAGTTCTGTGTCACTCGCTCCTTTCCTTGCTAGTTCATCTGCCTTTTCGTTACCCGGTACACCTTCATGCGCCGGTACCCATATAAGTCGGGCTCTATTACGCCTGGCAAGTAGGTGCAGTTTAATTTTGCACTCCTTTACTAATCGTGATTTTGATACAGGGTTGGTGATTGCGCTAATTGCTACTTTGCTGTCCGAGCAAATGTCTATTTGGCTTTCTTCGCTGGTGTGTTCTGCGAGTATTTCTGTTGCTTTTATAATTGCAAGGACTTCTGCTTAGAACACGGTTACAAATGGTTCTAGGTTGGATGGGACAGGAGTAAAGTTTTTAAGAAATTGAGAATTAAAAGATGCGATAAATGTTAAGGATTCAATCATGAATCGAAAGAGTGCATCAATAAAACATGCTGTAGAAAATGCGTCGGTAATCATGATTCCAAAAATTGTGATAAACCGGAAAGAAGTGAGTGTGTGAACTAATTCACGGTAGGGTTTAAATTTAGATATGCACCATAAAACTATGGACTATAATTGACTCGTTCACAATCGTATTCTGTATCAGCAATTGAAACATGTAGTGAAATATCACTAACTTACTTAAGTGTAACTTTTTTAAATTTTCATGAGATAACAGGAAACTTTGAATTAATTGAAGATCTTGTTGCAAAAAACTATCTAGACTTTTTGTTATTAACTGAAACCCATCTCACAATTGATATAGAGGGTTGTGAAGTGAGTCTACCTGATTATAGGAGATATTATTGTTTAAGCAATTCTAGGCATACTGCTGGTGTATCAGTGTACTCGTATATAAAAAATTTACCTAGATCGTCCCAAAAAAATTCCTTAATTCAGGGGGTCAAAACTTGATATCATCCGTAGAAATAACATACAAAATTAAAATAAAGACGAAGTTTTGGCCTGGGGAGATTTAAACTACTAAACCCTAAGAGACCTAGAAACCACAAGGTTTCATTGAAAAAACATTGAAGTTTTCAGCACTGAAAACGGTGAAGTTCCGTACAGCCCTAAAAGCTGGAGCTTACTCCAAAAACTTGCCAAACGACAAAACTAGACGCAATATAATCCACAATCAAACCGAGCGAGGTAGACGCTAGGATTGTTAAAGTATCCAAGGTCATTCCAGATAGGACGGAGAATAAGACCATTAACGAAATTTGCAAGACCTTCCAAAGATCCTATGGATTAGATGGCATACGCAAAAAATTCCTACTGCATAGCGCCATGGACTTCAGCAATAGTTTTGTGAATAATCTGTTCAAATGAACAGAATCAAATCAGATATAGACTAAATTGTACCTACCGAGCAGCCAGACTTCAAAACAGAACTCAAATGCTTAGACTACGCAGCATTTTTAGACCTAACCGCTGTGTACAATACAAATGGAAAGGTGGTATTATTTGCAAGTGCCTGCAAGTGCAAGTGCAGTCATGGACGCAGGTAAAGTAAATATTGCTTGGGACAGGTTGGTTGGTTGGTTTAAGAGGGTGAGCTTATGCTCTTCACTTAGGCATCCACTGGGCCTGTTGTGTTCCCCTCGTCTGTAGATCTGTAGGAAAAGTAATGTAATACGGGAATTAAGTGATGAGAGAGGATGTAGGTATTGGGATCATGGGGAGTATCAAAAAGGAGATTATGTCATATAGTGATCGGGAAATCGTCTTGTTCGTCTAGCGAACTCCAATATAACACCGATTCCTTTCTTACTGAGGTGTGTTAGATCCGGCATCCTTGGGGATCCCAGTATCTTCAGTCTTAATCTCGTTGTTGCAGGGTAGTGGCTGTGTTCTACTGAAGTTGAAAGCTCTTTTTACTGTGTTATTACTCTGTTCTGTTACCACTGATCTGGCCACTTTACACGTGTCTAGACTCGTCCAGTAGTTATTGAACTCCTATCTAATCTTCTCATTGATTATCGTTTTAATAGTTGTCAGTGGGACCCCCATAGTCTTAACAGGATTCAGTTCTGTGTCACTCGCTCCTTTCCTTGCTAGTTCATCTGCCTTTTCGTTACCCGGTACACCTTCATGCGCCGGTACCCATATAAGTCGGGCTCTATTACGCCTGGCAAGTAGGTGCAGTTTAATTTTGCACTCCTTTACTAATCGTGATTTTGATACAGGGTTGGTGATTGCGCTAATTGCTACTTTGCTGTCCGAGCAAATGTCTATTTGGCTTTCTTCGCTGGTGTGTTCTGCGAGTATTTCTGTTGCTTTTATAATTGCAAGGACTTCTGCTTAGAACACGGTTACAAATGGTTCTAGGTTGGTTGGGACAGGAGTAAAGTTTTTAAGAAATTGAGAATTAAAAGATGCGATAAATGTTAAGGATTCAATCATGAATCGAAAGAGTGCATCAATAAAACATGCTGTAGAAAATGCGTCGGTAATCATGATTCCAAAAATTGTGATAAACCGGAAAGAAGTGAGTGTGTGAACTAATTCACGGTAGGGTTTAAATTTAGATATGCACCATAAAACTATGGACTATAATTGACTCGTTCACAATCGTATTCTGTATCAGCAATTGAAACATGTAGTGAAATATCACTAACTTACTTAAGTGTAACTTTTTTAAATTTTCATGAGATAACAGGAAACTTTGAATTAATTGAAGATCTTGTTGCAAAAAACTATCTAGACTTTTTGTTATTAACTGAAACCCATCTCACAATTGATATAGAGGGTTGTGAAGTGAGTCTACCTGATTATAGGAGATATTATTGTTTAAGCAATTCTAGGCATACTGCTGGTGTATCAGTGTACTCGTATATAAAAAATTTACCTAGATCGTCCCAAAAAAATTCCTTAATTCAGGGGGTCAAAACTTGATATCATCCGTAGAAATAACATACAAAAGGAAAATGTGGAATATTATAGCAACACACAGATATAGAACATGGTAAGTGATTTTTTTAATATTTTAAATGAGTGGGAGTCAAGAAACATTGATAAAAATGAGTATATAATAATAGCGGGCAATTTTAATATAGACTACATTAACGTTGATAACTACGAATTAAATTATGTGAATCAGTTTTTACTCACTATTGGTCTAAAACAACTAGTACGAGAGCCAACAAGAACTACAACTTCATCAAATACTCTTATTGATTATCTACTGGCTGATCATACCATGATGTGAAAAAAAGAAGAGATTTGAAAATATCAGACCATGAGACTGCGTACATGAAATTGTTCACAGAACAGTTTAGGACCCGTAAACAGAATCAAATTATAATTGACAATTCAATAATTGCATTTTGATTTGTATAATAGAGCTATATTTACGTATGCAAGAGCGGATTGAGATGAATATAAATTCGCTAAGAGTTTGAGAAAGAGAAAAGTGCGCTCTATGATATTAAAATTAACGGTGTTGCTTTAAAAACAGATCTGGAAATAGCGAATGGATAGATGGAAGTCCAGCTTCAGTTAGAATGTTTTTAATCGGTGTACTTCTGAAGGCTTTTTGGCTGGTTCTTATTGCCGCGTGGTATGTTGGTTGAATGAGCTTAAATGACGATTGTGAACATTTCCCATAGATGCTTAGTCCATAATCAATCTTAGACAGAATAGTGGATCTGGTGATGGTGAACAGAGAATTTACATGGCAGAAACTGTTCTTGAAAGCGAGAAACTTAATGATATTTAGTTTGGTAGGTAGGTTTTTCTTAAGGTTTAAACAATGTTCCTTAAAATTAAATCTAACATCAAAAGTAATACCTAGAATATTTAATGAGTTACATTTTTTATGTTTGCAAAGTTACTGTCTAGAGATAAGTTTTTTGGGCAATTAGTTTTCCTACATACATGCAGAATTTTGCTTTTTCTACTGAAATCTTTGACCCACAGGTAATGTCCCAGGTCGTGAGGTCGATTAAAAAGTTTGAAAAAGCTGCAGATGTAGTTGTTAGGTTGCAGCATTTTGTAAATATTATAAGGTCATCCGCGTATAAGGAATGATCGATTGTTTTATATTTATGTATTATTGCGCTTAACTCATTGAAAGCTATTATAAATAGGATTACTGAGAGTGGTGAACCTTGCGGAATTCCATTGCAGAGATGTTTAACTGATGAATAAATGCTATTTAGTTTTATGCGAAATTGTCTGTTCGTTAAAAATGCTTTAATTTACCAGTACATTTTTGGACCAATTTTCCACTTTATCAGTTTATTTAAAATAACATGTATATCGATCTTATCGAATGCTTTTTCAAAGTCGATTGATAATATCGAGACGTGATTTTTATTTGAAAGAGCGGAGGCGATAAATTGGTCTACATGTAGCAGTGCGTCCATAGTACAGCGACCATGTTTAAATGCAACCTGGTTAATGTTTTTAAATTATTCTTTTCTAGAAACCAAGGGAGCCTTTTTGAAATAATTTTTTCAAGGATTTTTCCGTTGCAAGGAAGGAGGGATATTGGACTTCTACTAATGTCGGAAGCTTTCTTGTTTGGTTTTGGTATTGGTATAACGCTCGCAGTTTTCCACATTTGTGGTATTATACACCGGGAACAAATATCGTTATATAGCAATAAAAGTCGTTGCTTAGTGTATGTAATGCGGTCAAAGCCATGTGTTTTTCCTTTGGCTGTGTTTATAGAGCTCTCTAATTCTATTAGATTGATAGGAGTCTCAATCGTCTTTGCTGATAAGTTTATTTTGTATTTTGGGGTGTCTCTTGTGGTCGCAATATTTTTCATACTTAGAAACTTATCAGAGAAATTTGCGTCGCCTGAGTAGATGGACCAGGTGTTTGCAAATTGTTCCGCAGTTTATAAATTTTATTGAGTGTGGTACATAGTTACCAGTTAGTGCCTTGACATCACCCCACAGTTTCTTTGATGTAGCATTATTTATTTTATGTTTGATGTGAAATTTTGGAAACAGATTTTTTTGGCGGATTTCGCAGATTTACGGAAAAGAGCGTTGGCTTTACGGTATAAAATTAGGTTTGAATCTGTCGGGAATCTCTTAAACTGTTGCCAGGCTTTTTGTTTACACTGTCGAAGCTCGTGAAACTCTTTGCTCCACCAGGGAAGTTTGCGATTTGTGAAATTGTGGCGTGATTGAGGGATAGCAACGTTTGCTGCATACCGAATTGACTTTTGTATTATGGCTGCTTCTTTGTTAGTGTTAGGGGATATTTCTTTATCTGACAGATATTCAGTAATTTTAGCTTGAAAAAGATGCCAGTTTGCCCTATCCGTTTGGTATTTAGGTGTGTTCTTGATGTATTTTTGGCTAGCTCCGATTGTTATTGTAGTGACAATAGGATAGTGGTCGCTTCCGTGTAAATCAGGTAGAGCAGTCCATGTAGCGTTCGGAGAGAATTGGGGAGAAATGAGAGTAAGGTCAACATGTCCTATGGGTTGAAAATTGGATGGGTTTACCGTTATTTAAAACTATTAGGTTTGAATAGTTTAAGAATTGTTCCACTTTTTTGCCTCGGGCGTTGCTTGTTGGCGAATTATTAAATGAATTAATAATGTTTTCGATATCTGAGGAAGAGAAATTTTGATCAGGTGGGATATATAGCGATATGACTGTAACCTTTGTTACTCCTAAGTCAATTTCTGCACCTACCGCTGATAGGTTTGAATTAATAATAAGGGGTGTATGCGGGACCGATTTGTGAACAAGAATGCCGACGCTTTGTTTTGCCGATGTGTTTGTATTTAAAGTATGAAAGTAAGGAGCTTATTGCTTAGGTGCTTGTGGAGTTAATTTTGGATTATGTTCAATGTGAGTTTCTTGTAAAGAAATGATAGATGGTGTGAATTCATTTATGAGGAGATGCAGTTCGTGAAGATTATTTAAAAACCCATTAAGGTTCCATTGAAGAACCCTAATTAGAGACTTTTGTACAGTATATTTCGAGCTATACTGTGAAAAATCAGGGTTTGTCGAAGTTGAGGGTATCAAGATTCGACTCCGCTGCCCAAGCGTTGAGCCCTGAAGCTCCCTGGGGAACTTGAACGATTCAATTCTCGGGTAGCAGAGTCGATTTTATGGGTGTAATTATTGTGTTTAGATGAGTTCTTCATCTTCTTGATCAGGAAGGGGAATGTAATATTGATTATTGTAGGAGAGAGGGGAGAGAGTAGGTGTTGCGATCATGTCGGTATTAATGTTTGGGTTGGCGGGTTGAGTGGATTATTTGCGTTTGTGTTACGGTGAATTGTTTTTGTAGAATTATGTACGTAACTTGAGTTGGTTGCACAGGGCTCGTCCGGAGACAAGTTTGAGTTGGATTCGATAGATTGAAGAGAACTAAGCTTTTCTTGTTGTTTTATTTTTAAGTTGTTGTGGTTGGAAGGAGTTGTGAGTGAAAGAGCTGTGTGTTGTAGCGGTTTGATTTTTGTATATAATTGTTGGTTTTCTAATTTTTTTCCTTTAAGTGGTGGTGATGGTGGCAATGCTATTGTCGTACATGGAAGTGGGGGGAGAAGTTTCTGTTTGATTGGACATTTTGGCTATTGCAGAATATGTTGAAAATAATATAGAAGTAGGATTTTGTTGGTTAAATATTTGTTTAGCTTCCGACATTGTACATATTTTTATTGTTTTTATTTTTAGTATCTCCTTAGCTTGTAGGTACCTTTTGCACATTTTCGATGAGAATGGGTGATCTTCCTGAGAGTTGGCGCAGGAGGTGCGTGTACATGCGACGGGATTGTGTGGAGGGAGATTAAAACTTTCGCAGGAAGCGTTTCCATTGCATCTTTTAGCTGTGTGCCCCAGCAGCTGACAATTGCGACAGCGCATTGGGTTTTGGAAGTATTCTTCAACTTTGACGTTGTACCAGCCAATATTTAGTGAATTTGGTGGACGGAAGAGGTCAAATGTGAATAGGACGAGGCCGGTCGTTCGCAGGTTGTCGTCAACCATTTTCTTAAATTTAAATACATCACTAACTCCTTGTCCTTTCATTTCTTGAATGATTTCCGATTCTGGAACGTTGATAAGACATGGCGCGTACGCCATGCCTATAGATGAATTTAGATTGGTATGAAGGGTAAATGTAATCGGGCAGAGGTTTGAGAGATATTTTTTGGAGAGAAATAGATCAGCGATTTTTTGTGATTTGACCAAGATAAGGAGATTACCGTCAGGTACTTGGGTAATATAATCGGCTTTTTTAACTAAAAAGACACTAAAGGAAGAGAGAGGTTTGTCTTCGGATGCGGGGGCGACTATAATAAATTTGGGATTGTTTGCAGACGTCTGTGTTGAGAGCGTGTTATTTATATCGATAGGGGAAAACTTAGACATACATATGTATGGTACAAAACTTTGGGGTTGTACCAAAAAAACAACTACAATATTTTACAAACTTTTGAAAATAAAGTGCTAAGAGGAATTTTCAGCGCACCGTGGAACATAAGAAACAACGATATCTATAGAGATCTCAGAATTGTCACTCTGGAAGACTAAATTAGAAACTTTGCGCAGAAATACATAAACCGATTAGAAGGACACGTGAAGAATGCAGTTCTACAAATTCTAGATGAGCGAAATTTATTGCGCCGTCTACAAAGAACGAAGATCGATCTAACTCGATAAACCACAACCACGTTAAAATTTCAAAAAAAGCAGGGAAAAAAAATAAAAATAAAAATTTCCCATTCTCCTCTAAGATTTCCTATCATCAATCTAAACTGATTACTATAAAAGTTATCTCGACACAGCGAAATTTCATTTTTTAATTATGTACACAATTTTTCGAATCTTTTTTTAGAACAAGATTTTGCGGATGCTTTACACATTTAATTCTAAGCTTTTCCTTACAATTAATTTTATACAATAATCCATCAGTGATCCAAGGCTTAAGCCTTTTGAATGTCCTTTTTGGGCTTACATTCATTCATTCATTCAATTCCAACTTCAATTTATTTTCTTTGTATTGTGGTGTGAACATTAAGACAATGTTTCTTATAGTACTGAGAAATACTACTAAAATTATATCATATAACTGTTGAAATTGCAAAAATAACATAATATTCTTAAACAAAAAAAAACATAATATTCTTATTCTAAAAAAAAAGAAAGAAGAGAGAAAAAAAAAGGAGGAAGAAAAAGGAATAAAGAAAAGGAAAGAACAATTTGATGACATTCTTCTACTGCTGCGACGAAAAGTGATTAAATATAGCGATTTTAAGGTTTGCGGTTGTTAACGTACCTTTAATGTTCAAAGGTAGGGAATTCCATAACCTAATGGCGTGAATGAAAAACAACCTAGAGGAGTTAAAACACTTAAAGCATGGTATATCGATGTTAAAAGTCCTGCGAGAACGGGAAAATTCTAGCTTGCAAAATAAATAAGGTAGTGATTTTGATGTCATAATTTTGTGAAGGAATATACAACTTCTGGCATTTAAATACTGCTGTAATGTACAACCTAACAGGTTCCTAGAGAGAACTGTGATTCTAACATACCTACGAAGACCATGAACATATCGCACTGCATCATTAAAAGCAACCTGAAGCTTATGTTGTGATAGCGAGTCAAGGCTACAATACACGACCTCAGCGTACGTTATTATTGGGATGATTAGTGTACGAACAAGTTTTCGACGAGTTTCAATCGGAGTAAAGCTGGCAGTGAGCCAAAGTAACTGCTATTATTAATATGCCTAGTAAGAGATTCTATAAAAATATCGTAAGATACGGGTACATCCCGTTTAGCACAAAGTTCTTACCAATACTCAGAACAAAAATTTGTTTTCAGATTTGCAGTCAATTTGATTTACCCTGTTTATTTTTCAAGATGTTGACCAACAAGCCAGTTTTCACAAAACTTAGGTGCAACATTAGCAAAACGGCCATAAATGTGGTCTAAAAATGTTCCCGATAATAATTTAGTTGAGTCATTAATAAAGGAGACTAAGTCATGAGACACCAATAAAGACAAATAAGCTGATACGGTGTCACTACTTTCCAAGGTATTTATTGTAAAATCCCCTAAAATAATCAAATTTTTTGATTTCTCGTTATTTAAAAGTTTCGAAAAAATTATTCTACAAAAACCGAAACATTAAACTTATGAAATCTATAAATGCACAGGATGACATAGACTACAATATTACTCTTAGCACTCAAAAAATCTAAATTTGAAATATTACCATCATAATTCTGCTTTGCAAAACATATAAACGGCATAATATAAATACTAATTTCAAAATCATAGATCCAAATCTTAAGACACAAAAACAAAATCTGGAATGCAAGCAAATGAATCCATGTGAGATACAAGAGCTGAAAAACGCTCTCTTTTAGTTGACGAAATAAAGTTTGTATGTACCTATACATAATGACATCATCATCAATATATATAAAAACAAAATAAATAAATATACAAACAAAATTTACGATACAAGCTTAAGATCATCAAAAAGCCTTAAAGTGATGACCTTCAACCTTTCTCATTAGAATTTTGTTATCATTATAATACCACACATATTTATAGCCCCTCTCCTTCTTTGCCACCTTGGCCTGCATTAATAAACGTCTGAGTGTATTTGAGCATCATTGAGGTAAATATTCCGACAGTATTCCAATATTTGAAAATAGATTTAAGTTTTATGAAATCGATTCAAATGAACTTGTAGAGACCGTGAAACCAATGAATAAGAAGAACAGCTAGAGCCTGAACTGTAGTATAATATTGGACTACAAGGATAACATTTTATCCTCGCTGCTAAAAATAATTAACTTATCGCGTCGTAATGGAAGTCTTTCCTGAGTGTAGGAAGTGTTGGAAGATGCTGACATTATACCGGAGACCGATGAATGTGTTACCTACATAGTCTGTAAGCAAGAGACACGTTTTGTGGAAGAAAGAAAATAGACAGTCGAGTTTTAGATGGGGACACTGTTCTGAAACCTCCATTAATTGGGTTATAAATGAGTGGAAAAAAAAAAGAAATGGAAAAGGGAAATATTATTCTAGCAGTTTTCTTTGATCTCAAACGAGCATTCGAAATTATTTATAGATAGAGAAATATAAACTTAAGAGCTGCTTATCAGAAAGAATGTAAAAAGTACGAGTAAAAGAAACATATTCAGAGTCACAAAAGATATCTATTGTTATACCTCTAGGATCGATTCTGAGTGTTTTACTCTTTTTTACTTTCAATTGCGAAGAATCCTTATAATGTTCTAAATAATGCCTGTTCGCAGATGATATGCTTATATATCTCAGTGGGAGTAATATTCTCCCCTGCCTTTCAGGGAGAATAATTGGGTGTGTAAAACCTAACACAAAACAGGACTATGAGGACTATATTAAAGTGTGACAGATCAACAGAAATAACAGATATGCTACAATCCTTAGAAAAGTTAAGTGTTACTCAACGGATCAGATTCAACATTCTGGTCATAATTTTAAAAATAAAACATAATTTCTATCCTGCGTATTTGCAGAACAATAGATGTATCTACTCCAAATAATCGCTGAGTAAAATTGATGAGTGAAATTATTTCTAATGATTCTCATCCAATGCGAGCAGTAAAAGCATTTTATACTCATCATATCTGTGTACTCGCTAGATGCTCAATAAAGAATTTGTCAACATAAATTACTAAAAACCAAAGTGTACGCGAAGAATGAACCATGTATGTACATAGATGCACATCTCTAGGCTAGAGTTTTGAGACTTTAATTTAAAATGATTTTGTTCTCTTTTTGCTCATTTTGGTTCCAAAACGTGAATTTTATTAGATGCAAAAAACAATTTTATGGTGAATTGCTCATCAGAAATTTTGTTTTATGAAACTTCAACCTACCGCTGCGAATCAAGTGCACTAATCGTAGTGCTGAGTGATTTCTGATGGAATGATGAGAGCGATTAGTCGTAGTAGATACTTGTAAACTGGGCGTATCTACTCCGACTAATCGCTGTCATCATTTCATCAGAGATCGCTCAGCACTACTATTCACAGCTATTTCAGTTAGCGATCGAGAACCTCATTAGAAAGCTGGTTTGTGTATTTAATATTATCTCGTTTTTTGTATTGAATAAATCTGTTATAAAAGTGTTATATATCGAGAAAAAATGTCTTTCCACAAGTTATTGAAGAAAAACAGTACAATTTTAAATGAGGTACTCAAGTCCACAATTTGTAAATATTTTGTATGTTGATTATATTATTGTATTTTTTCTTCTTGTTGGAAATTTATTTTGACATTTCTCATTTGAATGAAATATATACACTCAACGAGTGGAGTAGAAACACTTAGCGAGTACACAAATATGATGACTATAAAATGCCTCTACTGCTCGCATTTTGTTGAGAATCACCAAAAATACCTATAGATGACATTTACATCAAAAATGATTTTCGCAAAATTGAGAAAAGAAACTATGCGGCAAAATACAACATAAAAGCGACATGGAATAACTTCTGTGATCAAAGTGGTATTTATTCCAAGCAGTGTGTAGAGCTGTGCAAACGTATGGAGATCAATTTTGGGGTCATACGCTCTTTGATAACCTACATAGGTGATGGTGAAAATCCATCGCTTGAGAAACGAAAACATAACACAATCGAAATGGAATAATAAAATAACAGAATTATTTAGCAATCATAAGCTAAGTTTCTACCGAAAACGGATTCAAATATCGACGGAATCTAGCAGATTTTATAAAATTCTTGACTTTGCGAAGAGGATTCGGCTATGACCAAAATAAAATAATCTGTATTTTCAAGGATCGCTGCGACTTTTAACGTAAGAAGATCAAAAAATTGGGAGCCGTGGCTCAGTGTATAAGTGCGCGTTCACTGAGCGAGATGTTCAAAGTTCGAATCCAAGAAAACACAAACAAAAAATAAATAAAAAAGGTTTTCTCACGGTCCCACCTCTCGCGAACATCTGACAAACATCCGAGAGTAAAATTGTCATGAAAAAGCTTCTCTCAATCGAAAAAAAAAATTGCCTTCGGAAACGGCATAAAACTGTAGGTCCGAACCATTCCTATTCTTGAACATAAATATTTTGAGGAAACATACTTATTAGAAGAGGAAATAAAAGAATTATTAAATGGATCACAGTAATTGCGAAAATTAAAAAAAAAATTACCAATCCACAAAGTTATCGAGAGTAGCGCAAGAAACAAAAGATAACCAAAAACAAAAAACTACGCTACTAACTAAAATATAAAGAACAATCTCCCTTGATATATGTATCAGATGCCCCGAAAACGAGCTATTTTGCAGGACTAGAAATCATACTAAATCTGTTACCACGAAATCGTTTTATCAAAGAAACTGCTGCAAAAGTGCAGTACATCTAAAAGAAACGGACAATTGGAAACATAGCCGGGTATGGTCGAAGCTCAATATTCAGGTCAATTGTGGACGATAATATTCAAACTGATAAAATGACCCCATGCATGTTCTAATATTCGATTCGAGTACACAGTAGGGACGAATGGAAAGCAAATGCTGTTTCATCAAACTCAAAAATAGCAATTTACGCGGATGGGTCAAAGATGGACAATGGTACATGTTCAGGCATCTTCTCTGAGAAACTCGGCATCTACTCATCCATACGACTACCAGACGAATGCAGGGACGAATTAGTAAGCAGAAGTTCTAGCCATACTAGAGGCCGCTCAAAGGGCGACAGTACTGCTCATATCACAGGAGGATATCTCCATCTACGTTGACGGCCAACCAACCATTAAGGCAATAACAGCGGTAGTAATCAAATCGAAAGTAGTCAGGCAAAACTTAGGGCAATATAGTGACAGCCCATAGTGACTATATTGGAAATGAAATGGTCCAGTTGGGGTCCGAACGATGTGTATCACTAGTCGATACAAGAGTGCATGCACCAATCCCACACATCAAATCATTAATAGGAAAAAACTACCTATCAGGCGGAATGTAAGTGTATGTAGTATTTCGTAAGGACCCCGAGATGATGGAGGACACCTTCCACTTCCTATGCCAATTCCTCAGCCTAAGCAGAAGACGTTGGGATCTCCTAGGGAACTTATACTTTCAAGATCTACTTGAATTAGAAAACATATGTATCTCTGAAAACAGTCCTAAATTGTTGTGCCAAATCAGAATGGGAAGCGTTCCTATTCGATGCAGACGGAACAATATCAAATATTCCCACAACATAACTTTGATTCTTCTCTCTATTCAGGAGTAACCAAGGGTGACGCTAAGGCGAGCTGACAACTGAATTTGCTCCAGCAACCCTCGAATCCAACCTAGATTCTTCTTAGCAAGTAGACCTTGTCTTTGAAGACGAAAATACGGCGAAAGGAATGTTTAGAGACCAGTCATATAAGCCGGTCTCCAAGGCGTATATACATATATACGAACAAAACCGATTAACTTAATTTTACTTACTATCAACGATTCTCTCTCCACTGTAGTAGCGCTAATGTTCTTTATTAGCAAGCCTAAGCGTTGAACCCACACGTCCACATCCTCACATTGGCCTCGTTTCTCCAGAGTATCAAGTATTAGCAGTGCCAAATCAGCGCCACTAGTCTGCTGCTGCTTATTCAACAGCTTGAGCGCACCCTGATACAGCAAATCCAAGCATTCTTCATATTTCTTTTGTGCCGTATAACGAAAGTATAGAGTCCTATACATTTGGTGTGCCTCATAGAAGTATCCAGACTGGATGGATGAATCTAGCTTGGCCAGGACACGATTGACACCGCGGCTCCCACGCTCTGCTGCTGTAGCAGTCATATCGATATATATACGTCACGCTTTTTGGTATTTTTTAATTCAACTTGTAGTAATCTTTTCGGATGAACCGTTTTGTCAATAATAGCATCACAAAAGGGTGTTTCACACGCGACTTAAACAAAAACGAAATATCTTCCTCTTTTCGTGTTGAAAAAAAAAATTAATAAAAAAAACTCACTGACATTTGTGCAGGGATGTTATTATTTTGTTCCACATCTGTGGTTGAAAAGATGTGTATCTTAGGGTGCGTAATAAGCACGTGCCGTGAAAAGAAATAGAAATATGTATGGATGTATGTACATATTTATAATTAATATTTTGTTTGACTTGTACATGCAATCTTGAGCAATTTCGATGTATGAACAAATATTGGGCCTTACTAATAACCAAACTGTAACGAGGACTTAAGAAAGTATCCAACTTAAATTATATTGCACAGTTAAGATTGAAATCTACCAATAACGAATTATATGCGTTCTTAACTTAATTAGATGACTTATCTTGAATCTTCTACATAGTTGACAATTGCCATTTCTAATTCTGAAGTAGTTTATGGATTATTGCTATTTTTATTTGAGTTGCCGGTACTGCAATAATTTTTTTTTTACGAACGGCAAAATGTTTAAATTATTGGAGTGTGACAGCTGATATTTCACTTTGCAATTTCATAAAGTGCTCAATGATTAGAGTAAACTAGGGATGGACGATGTTGTCAAAAACATCGAAGGCAAAGAACCGATGCATCTACACATCGAATACAAAAATTTAGAAATTTTTAATAATTGAACGTATTATTATTATAAATAGACCAGTTTTCAAATAAGAAAGAGCAGCTTGTTTAACTTCTCTGGTTGCAATCTGTTTCTCGACTAGTCCATTATAATACTTGCTATGGAGAAAAGTGTTTCCGGTTCCAACAACGCATAAATATTTCTCGGCTATTTTCGTCCGAATCCAGAGAATCAAATCTTAAGGACTTTGTTTCAAATATTGCTTTAAACCGGGATGCATTTCTTCAATGTCTTTGGGTATTGCGATAATTTGTTGTAGTTGAGCATGATAACAATTTCAGACATCTGAATATATCTGTTTCTGCTGACATTTGTGTGAACTGGTTTACCAAGCATAAACCTAGTGGTATTATTTTGCTCGCTCTTACGTATTTTCGCCATATATTTTTTAGTAGCAATTTCTAATGGCCTCAAAACAAACATTATGGACTTCAACGCTACCAAATCGTTGTCTGAAAGCCACATAACACAGTTATATGAAATGATTTCAATTATTTTGGTAGGCAGAATCTCACCAAAAAACATTAACGAATAAAGGTACAAAAATCCTCTAACTACTGACTCGGCAAAGTCTATTTATTTGCATGAATAGACATAGGCATGTGGCATATTTTATTTGGAAAAGCATTGAATAAGTTGAATTTGGCACACTTTTATATTTCACTCCTTTCGAGGCTCAATAGTTACTGGATTTTTGTACTAGAGAACTAGTTTTTCTTTAGGATATCTTTTTTTTCTTGTTTCGATGTTTGCATTTTGCCAACAAAAAATGAATGTATTGAAAGATTAAAGATACATAGATGAAAAACATCAAATTTCTTAGAGAAAACATCGATGAACAAACAATTTATAATCAAAATTAAAGCATTCGTGGATCAAATTACGGTTGATCTTTTCATGCTAGTATTAATTTCGATGAATTATGATTACCAATGGGTTAAAAACTACCAAGTCATTTATTGTTATATTCTGCTTAAGAAAGATCATAAATTATTCAAGGGAATACCTACATGAAAATAGTATGTAATTATTTGTTTTATCGTAATAGATTCTGTGCCAATAATTAACTTGGGAATCTTATGGTGCATGGTTGAATGCTGCATTCGCTGCTCTAACGATTACTCGGCAATTTATCAATGCGAACAAATCCGTTGGCAAATCTCTTCGGGGAGTGGTTCTGATTCAAAAAGCTTTCAAAAAGACGAGAGGTGGATCCTATATTTACTTTAAATGAAACCTATTTTTCGTGTTGTCACGCACTATCTTATAATGAAATGAAGTGGGATAGCAATATACACACATTCGTAAATCATTATTCATCTAATGGTATTGATGACTGATGCGAGAAAATGAGTGTGGAAGCGGTTATTACTGTTAAACCGGTGGTACAACTGATACAAGAATACTAGTGTGGAATGGGCCATTGGTTGGTGAATAGGTTTATGAACCTAATAGTTTCAGATTGTTCGATGAATACTAGCCTTAGTAAAATCATTCGAATGATTTTACACAAAGTGGACGTTCAATACTCTTGGCACCAGCTAGTCAATTATGTCTGATTGGCCGAGAGTCCTCGAATTGACTAAAAAAAAACTAGCAAATTTTTCCAACGTTGTGAACTGGATTTTTAATCAGCAAATTCTACCTCAAACCGTAGCCAGACGAAGAAATGACAAAAACAGTTGAGTGACAGAAAGTTCTGTTTATCGCGCGGTTGTTCTTTATCTATGAATTTAAGTAAACGGATATTAAAAACTCAATTCCAAGTGAATTATGACGGAATAAATAATGCAACTTGACCTATGAGGTAAATAATCTATTTTCCAAATTCATGTGTGTGAGTAATGTTACTTACATAAATTCTTATCTTTTACTTTAATCCTCTCTATTACTTTTATTTTCTTTGAAATATTTGTATTGCCTCAGTATCTTGCGAATAACATAATTTATAAACCAACTTACTGAGAACAGAAGGTAAATATTGTGATTATGACATTTGTGTCATATTTGACATTTACTGCATTCTTAGTCAGTTTTTTTTATTGAATGTCCCCAATATATCAATGCATCTCAACATATTGTAGCATAATAATAACTACGCCCCCTAAAAATATGACGCAACAAATTCCGAAGTGACTTTTCATTCTGGCAGAATTTTGGTTCGAACTGTCCTTTCATTCGAGGTTCGTGTCTGGGACGAAGTCTCCACAGCTCATGTCAACGAAAGAGACGAATAATATCAGGGATAAAAGGGAATTATAACTGCAAGAATTATTTCTCTTGTTCCAGTGGTCGAAGAATTTGCTAGAAGTTTCTGGCTATCAGAAACTTCTGCTATATAAGGACAGATGGCGATCAAAAAAAAGACACAGTTGGTTTAGAACCGTGGCGAAGAGATTGGAAAAGTGATAATGGGCGAAGTTGTAATTTGGCGATAAATTGAAAGTTGAGAGTGAACAAGAAAAAGTAATTAGTTTGGATTTGTGAATTAAGTAATTGAAAGGAGATAAAGTGATTTGAGAGGAAAGAGACATTGTAAGAAAAGAATTTGCGAAGAATAGTATAGTGTGAACTTGAATTGTTCTATAGAGTAGAAAATAAAGAAATAATTTCACAGAATAATTGTTTTATCTACTCGAGCCGTAGCTCGCATATTACATTGGTGTCAGAAGCGGGATAAAACTTATTCTGTGAATAACTATTTCCGTGGTGTGAAATTGCACAAGAAAAAAAAAAAAACGATTTCTGCGTTGAGTTAATTAGTTGTGCAAAATGGGTCGCAAATTGGGAAAACTAACTATAATTCAACTAAAGGCAGAACTCAGTAAGCGGAACCTCGACACAACTGGGGGAAAAGATGCCCTGCTGATTCGTCTGGAAGAAGCAGTAACGCAGGAAGGTGAAAATCCGCGCGACGTAGAGTTTGACGTGGAAGAGGAACCAGCAAGTACAGCAGCCGACCCGGGTATAACAAGTCTGCTCCTGCAACTTAAGTTAGTCATGGACGAACAAAAGAAAGCAATAGAAGACCAAAGGAATTCTATAGAACTTAAGCTGGACGAACAAAAGAAAGCAATGGACGACCAGAGGAATTCTCTAGAACTTAAGCTGGACGAAAAAAAGAAAGCAATGGACGAACAAAAGAATTCTCTAGAACTTAAGATGGACGAACAAAAGAATTCTCTAGATGCTCTGGAAAGTAAACTTGATGAGCAAAACAAGAACTTGGAATCCAAATTCGAAGTGATCGAAGAGAAAATCGAGAAGGTCGAGAGGCAACTCGAAAAAGTCGAAACTAGATTCGATGAAAATTTTGAGAAACATGAAACTCAGTTCGGGAAGATAGAGACTCAGTTTGAAAAAGTGGATACGAAATTCGAGATAGTAGGAAAGCAAGTCGAAAATCTTGCTAAGGAGCTCAGCAACGTGAAGAGACAGAAAGCACGGGAATAT